>NIVC01001971.1:0-217290 GCA_002269645.1 Macrostomum lignano
ACTGACTTTGTCTATTGGCGCTCAGGTGAACCATTTTCCGGCAGTTTCACTATTGGCGAAAAGACCGCCTGTGGCGCTGTTTGCACGGATGCAGTGCGCAGTACGTCGTCGCGAGTTCGATTTCTTTCCGTTAACATCTGCCTGCCGGGCGACCTCAAGCAGCTCCGCAGGGCGTGGGACGCGACGCAGGCGCCAAGCAGAAATGGATTGTGAAGCCCCGGCCAGTGCCAGGGGTATCGGGATCCGAGTCGTCAACAAGTGGAAGCAGGTGCCGAAACGGCGGGCGGTTGTGGTTCAGACCTACCTGGCCAGGTGAGCTATTGACGAGGCCGATTGATGAAGATATTGATCGGTACTTGAGCCATACAATCGACGGTAGTCTGTGGGATGACTAGCCATCCATCATCCATGAATGATCAATTACATTGGGATTTTAGCAGAAGCGTATCAGCCTCGCTGCAAAACTAAAACTGCTACAGTTGATTAAAGATACTAAGGAATCATGCTTGGCGGTAACCATTCTGAATGGTGATTGGTGAGTACGAGTAGCGCTGTGGTGACGGGTCTGACTCTCGCGTGAACGTCCTGGCCTGGCGCTCGTTCGTGCAGTTCACACTAATGAAAACCAACATCTACATAGAGAGTGTACATGCCTGCGACTAGTCAGGGCCTCTAGACGCTCGGTTTGTCAACTTAACCCACCTTGGATGACTCCCAAACTAACCGCTAATCTTCCAACCAGGCCCTACCTGATCAACGGAAGCAAATTCGACTTGCGCGTTTACGTCTACGTGACCAGTTTTGATCCGCTGCGAGTCTACGTTCACGAGCGCCCGGCTGGTCCGCTTCGCCAGCGTGCCCTACAGCGGTCAGGCAAGACCATCGGCAACCGCTTCATGCACCTCACAACTACAGCGTCAATAAGCGCAACATCAACTACAGTGCCAGCGCGGCGAGGCCGAAGAAAGCGACGGCGAAGGTCACAAATGGAGCTGCGAGCGTTGTGGGCCCACCTGAGACAGGCGGGCAAAGATCCCGAGGCCGTGTGGTCCAGCATCAAGGATCTGGTGGTGAAAACTATCATTGGCGGGAGTCGCACATCAACTCGCAGGTTGGTGCCGTTTCGGCTGACTGGAATTTTATTTGCTTCTCTTACACGATCTCCTCTCGTCTCGTCCACTCCTCTTCTGTATACCTACTCCGAACCCACCCGAACCCATCCTGATCCTACCCTGAACCTACCCCGACTCACCCCAAACTCACCCCGAATCCACCCGAAATCCACTTTGAGTCCACTTTATCCACACCAACCCAAAGCCAAGCCTCACTTTCGGCTGCTCAAATCCGCAGGTGAAAGCCTTCTGCCGCCGTCGCTACTGCGTCCACGAGCTGTTCGGCTTTGACATCCTGCTAGACGATCGCCTGAAGCCCTGGCTGCTCGAAGTGAACATATCGCCATCGTTGCACTCGAATTCACTGCTAGACATCGAAGTTAAAAGCGCCGTCATTCGCGACTTCATGAACCTGGCCGGCTTCCAGCCCCGAGCCGGCCTCGGTGATGTCGACCGCGCCAGGCTCAGCTTCGGCTTCGGCAATGTCGACAATGGCAGATTCTACCAGCGAAGCGGCACCGTACGCTGACAGACGCTGCTGGCCGGAGAGGCCGCTGAGCTCGGACGAGCGCGCCAAAAAGCTGTGGTTCAGCCAGCGGCCGGACGACCGCAGCATTCTGGACACGCTGACGCCGGACGACGTTCGAGTTCTGGTAGAATCGATGGACGAATTCGCGCGGGCTGGCGAGTTCGGCCGGGTGTTCCCAGCCGGCGAGGAGGCCGTCACCAGGCGCTACCTCGGCTTCATGGAGCAGCCGCGCTACTACAATCTGCTGCTCATGCACCACCTGTCCCGCTATCGGGCCTGCGAATCGCAAGGCATCGACGCTCTGGCGGCGATGTGCCGACGAAAATTGCACCTGGAGTCGCCCACCGCGGATCCCGCGCACCAGTGGAGCGCGCCGTGTGGGAGACGGCATTAAAGTGTAGAAAAGAGAGAAAGAGAGAGAGAATTGCATTTCAATTCCGTAGTAGCATGCAGCTATATTATAACAATATTAGAGATGGTGAAACGATTCCTTTATGGTGAGCACAATAAGGTACGGTCCCAGCGTAGCAACAATAGCTCAGCAGTTAGTCATGCATTACATTCCTGAATTTCGCCAATTTTGTTAGAGGCCGGTTGCAAGTTTCAGTCTTTTCGTAGCTAATATCTCACCTTCTGAGCTTCGGAATTTCAACTATAGCAAGAATGCGTTTCGTTTAAGATGCACTCGCAAGTTTGTCAAGTGAAAAGGTTGAGAGCGTATTACTGGAGAGTGGCAACGCTTAATTAAAGTACAATTGTGTTTTATTATCGAATTTCACTAAGATTTGCTGTTTTGCACATCGCTGAATCCTGTACCTAGCTACATAGCATTTCATGAAACAATAGCTAGATAACCTTGAGAGTGCGACTTGAGCGAAACAAAACTCTCGTTGAAAACGTTACAGTGACAAGAATAGCTATAAAGTCATTGCAAACAACTCAACTAGTGACTCTAGCGGCCCTGGGGCCGACTGTTGCGACTTTTTAACGACTCAAACGACTGTAATGCGACGTAGAGGTAGGTGACTGTTGAGTCTCGAGCGCATTGCGTGAGTTGCTGAACCGTAAAAAAGTCGTGAAAAGTCGTCCAAGTGTCGTTGTGTTATCGTTTGACTTTCTACTAACTCAAGTAGATTAAATACAGTTGTTATAAATGTGAAATGCGATTCAAATTCATGAAAGTAAAGATGCGCTTTAGACACAACTTAGTGACTCTGCAGCAACTCCAGCACGCCTCTGACACGACTCAGTGACTCTGCAGCAACTCTAGCACGCCTCAGACACGACTCAGTGACTCTGCAGCAACTCTAGCACGCCTCAGACACAACTCAGTGACTCTGCAGCAACTCTAGCACGCCTCAGACACAACTCAGTGACTCTGCAGCAACTCTAGCACGCCTCAGACACAACTCAGTGACTCTGCAGCAACTCTAGCACGCCTCAGACACAACTCAGTGACTCTGCAGCAACTCTAGCACGCCTCAGACACAACTCAGTGACTCTGCAGCAACTCCAGCACGCCTCAGACACAACTCAGTGACTCTGCAGCAACTCCAGCACGCCTCAGACACGACTCAGTGACTCTGCAGCAACTCTAGCACGCCTCAGACACAACTCAGTGACTCTGCAGCAACTCTAGCACGCCTCAGACACAACTCAGTGACTCTGCAGCAACTCCAGCACGCCTCAGACACAACTCAGTGACTCTGCAGCAACTCCAGCACGCCTCAGACACGACTCAGTGACTCTGCAGCAACTCCAGCACGCCTCAGACACAACTCAGTGACTCTGCAGCAACTCTAGCACGCCTCAGACACAACTCAGTGACTCTGCAGCAACTCCAGCACGCCTCAGACACAACTCAGTGACTCTGCAGCAACTCCAGCACGCCTCAGACACAACTCAGTGACTCTGCAGCAACTCCAGCACGCCTCAGACACGACTCAGTGACTCTGCAGCAACTCCAGCACGCCTCAGACACAACTCAGTGACTCTGCAGCAACTCTAGCACGCCTCAGACACAACTCAGTGACTCTGCAGCAACTCCAGCACGCCTCAGACACAACTCAGTGACTCTGCAGCAACTCCAGCACGCCTCAGACACGACTCAGTGACTCTGCCGCAACTCTAGCACGCCTCAGACACGACTTAGTGACTCTGCAGCAACTCTAGCACGCCTCAGACACGACTCTACGGCCCCAGAGTCATTGTAGAATCACCCAAAGCCTTTTCATAGTCGCAGACTAAAACGCCACAAATTAATTCTTAGGACGAATTTTTGGCGACTTGTATCGTGACATCTTGTCGTTTTAGAGTCGTCTTGAGTCACTTCTTTCCCATTTTACCTGTGTTACCTGTAAGGACTCTGAAACGATTCTGGGGTGACGCAAGTGACTCTGAGAAGACGCTTCTTGGCCTGAGTACCGTTTTTATCGGACTTATTTAGAATTCGAATGTACAGAATGGGAGAACGGGGCGACACAGAAGCACAATTGTCAGTGAGCAAACTTCTTAAATTTATACCTTTGTATGGCACCGTGTCTTTAACGTATTGTGTCAGCGGTCCTGGTGTTTTTCAACTCCGGATCTTCTCTTTAAAATGGTATATTAAGACTACTGTTACCAGCAGTAGCATGCTGAGCATATTGTGCGCTGAATTGCCTGACTGATGCATCATACCTCTTTGCATTGTTGTGTTGTTGTGCTTTATTTCAAATTCAAGATTTTGTGTGTTCAAAGAGAATACCTAACTATACACATATAGCTATAGTCTGATCACATATTGTTATTTGTCTGACAGATTTCACTAATTTTCTTTTATACTGTGACAATATTTGCCAAAAAATATAATATATACATACTGTTTTACCTGGTGTTTAACTTCAGTAACGAGTATATCGATGAATTTATTGATTCACAAAACTTTCTTACTTATACGGTCGTCACAAATGAAGTGACCGAGATTTTATCAAACTAAAGACTTTTAGTGTTGTGGCACAGCTACTGCCGCAAATGAAGGCGACAGAACTGCAACTGTTTAAACAAATTAATTGTTTCAAACAACTTAATCTGTCTGTTAATCATCCAGTTCTAAGCCTTGTAAAAGATTTCTAATTTACAACACGAAATATTCGAAATTATTATTTTGCAGAATGCAAACTCGAACAAACCATATTCAACTTGAGCGCACTCTCCATATCCCAGTTTCTGCCTAGACCGGTTCTAACCGGTACAGAGAAGGACGCTGAGAAGTTCGGTGAGTCACGTGAATCACGTGAATAATTGATGAACAGCCCCTCTAAGTCCAAAGGAAACAATCTGATGACAGAAGCAAATGAAACCGTCTTTTTGCAATATCCTTATTTCAAAAAAAGTCGAAGAAAAGCGAATAGGATTTGCCAAAAATGACAATAGATCTTGTTCACCTGAGTTGTAGCAATTTCCTTTGCATTTCGCACAAATTACGTCGTTGGCTTCTTATTGGCAAAGTGACTTTCTAAGTTACTTCTAGAAGAGAGACACCACAGGGACTCCCACCTTACCTTTTTCAGGCGCTGCGTGCCTGCTGCGTTAATTAAAAGCAAATTAAATCATGTTATTAAAAGTACAAGTTACCTCTGTCTTCAGAGCGTACCGAACTTCTTTGTTCTGTTAATCATTAGAGATCTTTCAACAGACTCTTGCACAGTTGCACCAACAGACTCTTGCACAGTTGCACCAACAGACTCTTGCATGGTTGCACCAACAGACTCTTGCATGGTTGCACCAACAGACTCTTGCACAGTTGCATTAACAGACTCTTGCACAGTTGCACCAACAGACTCTTGCACAGTTGCATTAACAGACTCTTGCACAGTTGCACCAACAGACTCTTGCACAGTTGCATTAACAGACTCTTGCACAGTTGCATTAACAGACTCTTGCACAGTTGCATTAACAGACTCTTGCACAGTTGCATTAACAGACTCTTGCACAGTTGCATTAACAGACTCTTGCAAAGTTGCATTAACAGACTCTTGCACAGTTGCATTAACAGACTCTTGCACAGTTGCATTAACAGACTCTTGCATGGTTGCATTAACAGACTCTTGCACAGTTGCATTAACAGACTCTTGCACAGTTGCATTAACAGACTCTTGCAAAGTTGCATTAACAGACTCTTGCACAGTTGCATTAACAGACTCTTGCACAGTTGCATTAACAGACTCTTGCACAGTTGCATTAACAGACTCTTGCACAGTTGCATTAACAGACTCTTGCAAAGTTGCATTAACAGACTCTTGCACAGTTGCATTAACAGACTCTTGCACAGTTGCAACAACAGACTCTTGCACAGTTGCACCAACAGACTCTTGCACAGTTGCACCAACAGACTCTTGCACAGTTGCACCAACAGACTCTTGCACAGTTGCAACAACAGACTCTTGCACAGTTGCAACAACAGACTCTTGCACAGTTGCAACAACAGACTCTTGCACAGTTGCACCAACAGACTCTTGCACAGTTGCATCAACAGACTTTTGCACAGTTGCATCAACAGACTCTTGCACAGTTGCACTAACAGACTCTTGCACAGTTGCAACAACAGACTCTTGCACAGTTGCACCAACAGACTCTTGCACAGTTGCACCAACAGACTCTTGCACTGTTGCACCAACAGACTCTTGCACAGTTGCACCAACAGACTCTTGCACAGTTGCACCAACAGACTCTTGCACAGTTGCACCAACAGACTCTTGCACAGTTGCACCAACAGACTCTTGCACTGTTGCACCAATAGACTCTTGCACAGTTGCATCAACAGACTCTTGCATGGTTGCACCAATAGACTCTTGCACAGTTGCACCAACAGACTCTTGCACAGTTGCATCAACAGACTCTTGCATGGTTGCACCAATAGACTCTTGCACAGTTGCATCAACAGACTTGTACGGTTGCACCACATTAACTTGTAAATTCTCAACATAGACAGCACATTACATAAATTTGTAACACTGTGTTTGAATGCAGAATTTAATGGAATATCAGCGAAACTACTTCTGTAATGCTTTTAAACTGGTCATTGAGAGACAGACAACTTTCTATTCAAAATAGTGCCTACATCATCAAAACCTTTTCCTGTCCTTAAATGACCTAATGGACGGCCAAATTTCGTTTTCAAAGTGTTCCTGCAGTCGAAAGCGCAATGCTAATTTGATGCCCAATACTAGGCATAATATATTGCCCAGCTGTGACTACAGCTGTCTCGCCCTTTCGCCCTCTCCGGTCAGGACAAAGGTCCATGCAGCAGTCAACATCGCTCGTCGCGCAACCAGCCATCAGCTTCAAAGCGGGTAAGTCCACCCACCGCCAAGCAAAGTCCTTTCGCCTGTTTCTGCAGAAAGTTTTTTCTCCACCATACAGGCAGTCATAAAAAGCAACACGTCTAGGATCTTTGTTGCTGCTTTCGGATTCGGACAAAAACATATCAGCTGGGCGTCGCTTTCATCTCGCCGCCGCCTCGTTTGAAAGCCATCTGAGGGGGAGAGATGGACTTTTGACCCGAGGAAACTAGTGGAATAAGGTATCAGGGAGAAGGACGAGAATCCTTAAGACGTACCGTTCCCTAATATTCCAGAGTTTCAAGTATCCCTGCAAGTCCAGGTGCGCTGGCGACCTCAGACGACCCCGTCTGGGAGGCCGATTCCTTACCCGAAATTGCCCGTTTAATATGTTACCTTTGAAGGGCAAGGGAAAGTGAAGGTTCAACTCAAGGCTAACGCAGCCTTGAACTTGCTGACGTGGTGAAAGCAAATCCAACTTTGTTTCCGGCCTTGATTGCCCAGTTGCTAGAGTTATTAGCCAATGCACTAGTCTTGATGAAGCAGGCGTCAAGAGGCATGATTGCCCTACAGTACAAACTTGGTGAACTCACAAATTCAAAAAGCATTTAATAGGATTCGTTTATTGCATTTGACTATATAGACAAGTTAAGTATTTCCATATAGAGTTGTTCCGTCTCAGTCTGATGTCAAAACTTCTGGATACAATTAACCTTTTCCCTCTAGCTCTCGGACTTCGCCGCCATTATTTCACCTTCTCTCATCAGGGGGTTTGTCTCATCTCATCAGTCAGGGCCGCTGAAGTCAGGAGTCAGTGGAATGGACAGAATCGCTTCAGCGCTGGTTGTGTCACAATATCGCGTTGAGAGCGTTGCACCGGGGTCTCCGCTGCCCATCCCATCCGTCTTTCTCGTCTCCTCACTTTCTCAACGCCTGTCTTTGTCGACAATTGTCTTTATTAATTTGTCACAGTTTGCCGTCATATCGGAGCGCGCTTTCGATTGTTCTCAAAGCAGGTCAAGACTGACGAGCTTTTTCTGTGATTAATAATTCTGAACTGGACGAACGGAAGGATTAAATGCTGTTCTCTGAGGGGACTGCGTCATTAAAAATTAATTACAGATTAATTAGGATGCCTAAGGGCCAGTTGAGTTTCTAAATTTACCTCAACTTTTCGGCTGTCTAACATTTCGCAGTCTGTATCTGCAAGCTAAATACTCTGAAATCTGGTTTTCGAAAAAGGTTCTTTATGTTCTTGATTGTCAAATCCATCTGACTCGATTATGTCTGACCCAGCTTTGTCTGACTCAGCTTTGTCTGACTCAGCTTTGTCTGACTCAGCTTTGTCTGACCCAGCTTTGTCTGACCCAGCTTTGTCTGACTCAGTTTTGTCTGACCCAGCTTTGTCTGACCCAGCTTTTTCTGACCCAGATTTGTCTGACCCAGCTTTGTCTGACTCAGCTTTGTCTGACCCAACTTTGTCTGACCCAGTTTTGTCTGACCCAGCTTTGTCTGACCCAGCTTTGTCTGACCCAGCTTTGTCTGACCCAGCTTTGTCTGACCAGCTTTGTCTGACTCAGTTTTGTCTGACTCAGCTTTGTCTGACTCAGTGGTCATCAAAACCACTTTTTCGAACTTCTGGGACCTAAAGTTATGTAGCTTAACACCTTTCATAAGCTTGACTTTCGTGGTCCGCACTTGCATCTTGCACCGCATTGGTGCTTAGCAGTTGATTGAAATGTTATTCAGCTAATCGTTTTCTGTAGAATCGACATTGAAATGTTATTTCCATTCCAGAGGATAGATTAGGCTGGCTCGTATAATGATTAGTTGATAAGAATGGCGGAATTACGAGCAATAAGGGAAGTTCGGCTGCACCGAAAGCGAAGAGACATTCCGAGAACGCAGTCCCTGCAGGGAGCGAGATCCGGTTTTTATCGGGTATCTCATATCAGGTACTTCGGATAAAAGGGCCAACTCCTAAAAATGGAAGGATGGAGGACAGGATAATTTCGATCTAAAGACTCAGTGGGCGGCGAGTTAACAGGTGGCCTAGAAATCGTTTATCTTGGTGCCTGGATGATCTGCTCCCAAACTGGAGTGGAAACCGGCTTCCCGACTCAGAGGAAGTCCAGCTGACTGGAATTCAGATCAAATAGAAAAACCGGTTCGGCCCTGTGTGCAATATCTTCTGCTTAATACTCGGCCAGTCTAAATATGGAATTTGAAGAACTGATATGATTAGAGCTGAGAAAACGATATTAATTAAGAAATTATAACATCTAAATCATAACTTGTAACAGAAGTTAAAGTTTGCTTCTAAATAGAGCCTTAGGTCTGCATCTAGGGCTGCATTTTTGGTTGTCAAGAAATTTGTTTGTGCCGTTCGTTGCTAAGGACGCACTTTGTCTGTGCCGTTCGTTGCAAAGGACGCACTGTGTCTGTGCCGTTCGTTGCTAAGGACGCATTGTGTTTGTCCCGTTTGTTGCTAAGGAAAAATTGTGCCTGTGCCATCCGTTGCTAAGATCAGATTGCACCTGTGCTGTTTGTTTCTAAGGACACATTGTGCTGTCTACAAGTAGCTACGTACCTTTTAAAAGCAACAAGCTTAAGCAAGCAGTTCAAATCACCCATAGCAATTACAAAAAGCCGCTTTCTACAGAGCAGCGTCAATGTTTAGTCAGACAGAAATGTAATGACGCAAGCACCCGAAATGGTCGAGCTAAAATTAGCATTGCTGAGAAAGCGAGACAGACGGACAGTGAGAAGAAAATGACAGGTAAACAGGTTTCTCATGGAAAACAAAATCACCGATCGTCCATCTGTTTTGGACAACAATTTTCATCAGCAAAAAATGTCAATAATAATACTGGAACAGATCGCGTTTTGATTGCTGCGTTCTAAATAAAAAAGAGAGCCGCCTCTAGTCCGAACGGAAGAGAAATGCGTAATTGCAACTGCTTGCTCTTATATACGAATAGATGATAAATAGGCAGCCATTTTATAGTTTGAGTCCATTTACTCAGATCTGCATCGCGCTGTCGTTGCTGCCTCGGGTAAAAAAAACTAGGGAGAAGTAGTGCGTGCTTGTTTTTTACTGCGTCGATGAGTAGCTATGAGCGGTTGGGATGCGAGAGTGCAGATGGATGCAGGGCGCGCTGTAATTATTGAGGGAAAACCTGCATCCACCCATGGGTATTAATGAGATGCTTTTTCTTTCTCAGTCAGGCTCTGCCAGAGGTAAAGGGTTAAATGTAATATTCAGGACGGTGCACGGTAGCCGGGCGTGATCGACAGGTAGACAGACCAACGACCCCCAGTCGGTCACGGCATCTTTGCGTGATTTCATGCATGCCACTACATTCTGTCCGCTTTTTGTCCAATATTACCGAATAAGCAAAGTACAATAAACGGATTCACTATCATGCCAGACTCGCGTGATACTGTAATCCATGCTACCAGATCACCTGTGTTGAAAATTGCTAACTAAACTAAAAACCTGAACACGCAGCCAATGCGTGATAAAAATGGTTAAATAGGCGAGAGTAATAATGATTGGCAGGTAATCATTCCCCTTGGCTTGCTTACCTTTCTCGGGGGGGGGGGGGGGGTTGGTTGATTTCCCTTTCGGGTAAATGAAGCTCAGCAAAAATTGTACCCATCTTCTCCCCCTGACTTTCTCTCCCAGACTGTCAGCCAAACAGCACCCCAGAGCACCCTTGGATGAGTGCTTGAGCACTTGAATGAGTTGATGACTGGATCGTGCTACATTTTAACCGCTGATCGGTTCAGCGTTGACCAAAGCCGTGTGCATTCGGCCTTGTTGACAGTGCGCCGTGGTTTAGGGGATGAGATGTGAGGTGCCCGCGTTATTAATCATCCCCCTAATGCAGAAGAGACAGAGAGGGAAATTCAAACCCTGGATAGATGTCCCGCCTCATGATGCAGCTCGTCTAGTTGCGAGTCATACAAACATTAAGCTGGGTAAGCTCCATCCGGACATATTGAACTTTCTGCTCCATCATAACCAAGTTTGATATTAATAAATTACTGGTAATCTATCTAGACTGTAAAAAGGTCAAAAGCTACATGCAGTTTATTGAAAAATATTATATTCCTTTCTTTGTTGCCGCCCCAGCGGGGGAGGGCGCAGATTGCTAGTAGCTATTCTAAGGGTTCAACAGAAGATCTTTAACACAGCGCAGCAGTTGAGAATCAAAAATTTTTATTAAAAAAAGAATTAATTTGATTTTATCCGCGCCAGATCAGGCAGAAGCTGGTCTTCCCGCATCCGACCCTGAGTCTCCTAAGCGTCAGTCCGTCTGCAAAGCCGAATTAGAAATAAGACTGAAGCGAGACGGGGGGGCGCTTCGGATTGGCTGATCGCGTCTCCCCTTCCTACTGCCGCTCTGTAGCAGATTATAAATACGGGAAAGTCCAGAATGCGCCGCACGCTAAACTATTGCAGCTTCTTCTTTGCGTTGATTTTTCAGTCTGGAAGCAGCAAGCCACGATGCAACAACAACAGCAGCAGCAGCAACAGCAGCAGCAGCAGCAATATCCGACACTGGCCTCCGCAGCCGGAGTCGTGGCCGCCAATTTCCTGGCCGTGCCGGGAGTTCCCCGGTCCCAGTCGCGCCCGGACTCGATTCCAAACTCGCCGAGCCGGCCGGCGTGCGCTCGCTCGGCCCCGAAGGACCTCGGCTCCGGCAAGGCGGCGCGCTTCAACTGCGGCGGCTTCGTGGCCTCGTCCGAGTGCCTGGCCGAGGCTGAAGGCAGGGCGAAGCCGGCCTCGCTGCCAGATCGGGCGTCGCCTCTGGCTCGATTCCGCCGCAGCGGCAGCGGCGGCTCCTCTCAGAAGCAGCAAAGCGGCAGCCGGCTGAACTTCATCAAACGCTTCAAACGATTCAACAGCAACAAGAACGTCGAGGACTGGAGCTCGGAGACCTATCGCTCGGCCACCATCCTGGACGACGCCAATCGCCTCTACGAAGCTGTCGAAGCCGACGACGCCGTTTCCGTGGCCGACATCCTCGGCCGGCGGCCAGTGCTGAAGAACTGCATCAACGATCTGCAGCTCAGCCCGCTGGACATGGCGCTGATCCGCGACCGGCACCGAGTCGCTCAGCTGCTGTCCAGCCAGGACGCCGTCTGCAACCCTCGCCTCATTGGCGGCATGGAGAGACACCTGGTGGACATCGCGCACCGCCTGGCGGAGGAGATCGTGAGCACCTCGGCCAAGCTGCTTAGCCGGTCGTCGGCCAGCAGCCAGGACACTGAGGAGGAGCTGGACAGCCTCGATCAGACGCACCGCTTGGCCCAGCAGCTGCTCACCGATCTTCGCCAGTCGCCGCCGACGCCACCTCCGGCCAGAGTCAGCTTGGAGGTGTCCGGCGCCGAGTCGCTCAAAGTGACGGTGGCTGCGCCGTCAAGTTGGGTAGCGCTGCGCTATCGCATCGACTGGTCTGAGTCACCCGAATTCTCCAGTTTGCTAGGCAGCCGCGAGGCCGAAGCTCGGACGCCTCGGTCGGCATTCCAAATCCAGCGGCTGGTGCCCGGCCGGCCAGTTTTTGTCCGAGTCGCCGCCTACTGTCACGCCGGCTGGGGCACAGCACGCGTCTCCGAGCCTGCCTCGTTGGTGCCGTCGGCTTGGTGGCAGGCGCCGGGATGCTCAGCGCCTCCGCCTACGCCGCCGGGTGACCAGGTGACCAGCTTGCGGACCGGCTTCGCTGACGAGCTGGCGGCCTGGCTGCACAGCAAGCAGGAGCAGCAGTCGCCTCAGCGGCAGCGGCAACGACAGCAGAATCAGCAAGAGGGGGTGCAGCATTGCCAGCAGCTGCAGCAGGCCGCCAGGAGCAAGTCGCCTCTGCGCAAGAGAACCAGCCTGCACCGGCTGTTCTCCGGCGGCGGCAGCGGTAGCAGCAGCAGCGACGGCGGCAGTGGCAGCGGCGGCGGCAGCAGCGTCTCTGGCGGCTCTGGCTCCGGCAACGACTGTCGCGGCGACATCGTCCGCCGACCAAGACAGGGCCTCTTCGTCACAGCCCTGCTGCACACTGCCGATCGGGTCCTGCTGCTCGATGACGCCCTGCCGCACGCCCAGGCCGAGACTGAGCTGAGCCCGACGATGAACCTCACGGCCGACCTGGCCTGGCTGTCCCGCCTGCTGGCCGACGGGGCGAACCTCCGCTGCCTGGCCGCCCGGCTCGAGCGGCTGGGCTGGCCAGAGTCGCAGTCCACCCGGGTGGGCCTCACCCTGGCGGCCAGCCGGCTGCAGGAGGCGCTGGGCACCGACGTGCTCGGCCAGGTGTACCCGACGGTGGTTCGCAATGCCTCGGTCGCCTTTTTCGTGCTCGTCTGCCGGCTGGACTCCATGCGCCACGCCGAGCCGGCCTCGTCCGCCGCCGCCCGCTGGACGCCGCTAACAAGCCTGGCAGGCAGGAATGCCTCCTGCCCGGGGGAGGAGCTGCTGCTCAGCCGACTAGATGACTTACTGGCGTTCTCATCGCGGGCTCTGGTTGCTATGGAGACTGGGCTTTACCTGGGCTACGTGCACCTGCGCAGCGGGATGGACAGTATCAGCATCCTGGTCGATGGCGGGCAGCCCAGCTGCGTGCCCTGCGTGCGGCTACGAGAAAATCCGCACGTGAGCTGCAACGAATGGCGACGCCTACGCAATCAGACTGGCGTTGGCGGCGAGGGCGAGAGAGAAGCCAGCGGAGAGGTTGAGGCCGAAAGCGACAGCGGCGACGAGGAAGGCGAAATTGGGCGCCTATTTGTTGAATCGGTGCGCTGCGGTGCCGGCCGTCTGTGCGACCTGCTGCAGCTGCCGTCTGACCAGCGGGCTAGGCTTCGGGTCTTCACGGGCCAGGTGTGTTGGGAGACTCGCTACCTGTTGCCCATCTCTAGGCTTAACTAGCATATTAGTTGCATTTACATAAGTATTCGCATTCACATCCGCATTCACATCCGCATTCACATGCGCATTCACATCCGCATTCACATCCGCATTCACATCCGTATTTACATCCGCATTCACATCCGCATTCACATCCGCATTCACATCCGCATTCACATCCGCATTCACATCCGCATTCACATCCTCATTCACATCCGCATTCACATCCGCATTCACATCCGCATTCACATCCGCATTCACATCCGCATTCACATCCGCATTCACATCCGCATCCGCATTCACATCCACATTCACATCCGCATTCACTTCCGTGTTCATAAACCCGGAAATTCAAATTCACACAGACACTCAACTATATCCACATCCGGATTCCTCACAGGTGGTGCAGCTGAGCCCGCGGGTGGCCCTTCTGCTGGCCTTCCTCCGCCAGACTCGGTCTGCACGGTACCTGGCGCCGCTGACCCCTTAGCCGGCGTGTCCGGTCTGACCCGCGTGCCGCTGCCGCTGTTCGACCAGCTGCATTTTCGCGTCTACGGCGGCCGTTGGCACGCGGATCTGGCTTCTCTGGGCGCCAGTCTGGAGCTGTTTCTAGCCCTGGCGCTGCACGTCCAGAGGGGGCCTTCTCGGACGCCGAATTAGCCGAGGCCAAGGGCCGGGTAGCGCGGCTGCAGTCGGTGCAGGCCAGTCTGGAGTCGCTAGTCCGGCCGCAGCGCTGGTCGCACACAGCCATCAGTATGGCACGGGATCGGTCCGGCTGCTGCCACTGCTGCTTGGAGATCTGCCCCACGCCACCGGCGGCTGCCGCTTCTCCGGAGGGCCGACGTCTCTCCCCGCCGCAGGGTTCGCTGCCGGTTCGAGCTCCGGTGGCCTCACCAACTGGCCAGGAAATGTGGCTAACGTTGCAGGCCACGTGTCAGACCACGGCCGAGGATCTGTGCAACCACGTGCTGGCCCAGGTTGAGCAGCGAGCACCGCGACGTCGTCAGAGACAGTCGGAAAGCGATGCAGCCTCCGCGTCAGCCGCTGGCGTATCTTTGGTGGTGTCGCTCGGCGACATTGAAATGCCGCTGCCGCCAGCGGCTCGTCCGTTGCAGCTGCCGCAGCCGTGGCGCGACGGCCAGCTGTCGGTGCGCCGGAACTCTGATCTGGCGTCGTCGCCGGGTCCGTCGCCGGGGCTGCAGCCGATGGTTCACGCGCAGCAGCAGCAACAGTTCGCGGTGCTGGCTGCGGCGGCGGCGGCGACTGCAGCTGCCGCTTCCGCCATCAGCTCCGAGGGCACCGTCGTGTTCGACTTGTGAATTGCTATGTGTAATCGTGAACTATTGACAAAAATATCTGACGAGCTTAGGAAGGAACAGGAAAGGAAAATGTATATATTTATATTACTCATTCATTGTCTCGTTCGTTCAATTGAATTTGTTGAGCTGTCATTGAACACTTTAGGAAGATCACCAAGTCAAGAGCAGTGCCGCCTAAACAGCTCAACAATTTGATGAAACTTGCTTGATCTATAATTAATATTCTTTTTGCAAATTCGACCGGTAATTATACATGTATTAGGTGTCCAGCAAGTCTCTAGCAAGTTTTTCCCTTCAGCTTTTAGTTGGTTTCGAATTTTAGTCGCGAAAGTTCATTATTGTTCATCCCGCAATGCCATTCCGTGTAAACTATTGGTCAGATCAATCTATTTTTTTGTGGTGGCTTATAGACCTACAAAAAGAACTTTTTAAACAGTAGAATTTCTCCTCCTCAGCTCGATGTTGTGCGATTCAACCCACTTTCTGACCTTGTGATAATTTGTATTCAAAGTATCTAACGTCCTTCTCGGTGTTGAACCACTTGTTAACGAGTCAATAACGTCTGTCTGCACAGTAAAACCGCTATGCACTAAAATGATGAAATAAAATTCAATTGAGCCCTGTGACGCCACTCGCACTAAAAAAGCACGTTGATCGATGACCATTTTCAGGTGGAAAATTCCATCATTTGATTGCTCCATCCTATGAAAAATAATAAAGCACAGAGGCGGGGATAATAAGCATTCTGCATCTTATCTACGACTGCGGAGCCGATTATCCTCACTCAGCTGCACCAATTTTAGCAATCCCCATTTCGGTTAAGTAAACGGAGGTCCCTCCGGGGCAGTGCCGTCATTTTCGGAATATTTTCCGCCATCTGCTGAGCAATATCACAGATTAAAGCAAAGATTATCTAGCCATCAACCTCGGTACGGCCCAAGGGCTTCCTAATCAGAAAATAGCACCGCAAAACAGCTCTGAAATTTTATTTGGGACAAAATTACAGGACAACCGGCTGATGGAAACGGTGCGCGAATGTGTATCTGATATTGCAGCTGAGCCCAAACGAACTGACCTATCCTCGTATGCACGGTAGTAAGATGATGTCGGCGAATGCACTACACCGAGCTGACTTGTCAGAAAATAACTAAGGCTGGGTTTACTAAAACATGTTTTGTTCCTAACTAACTAACTAACTAACTAACTAACTAACTAACTAACTAACTAACTAACTAACTAACTAACTAACTAACTAACTAACTAACTAACTAACTAACTAACTAACTAACTAACTAACTAACTAACTAACTAACTAACTAACTAACTAACTAACTAACTAACTAACTAACTAACTAACTAACTAACTAACTAACTAACTAACTAACTAACTAACTAACTAACTAACTAACTAACTAACTAACTAACTAACTAACTAACTAACTAACTAACTAACTAACTAACTAACTAACTAACTAACTAACTAACTAACTAACTAACTAACTAACTAACTAACTAACTAACTAACTAACTAACTAACTAACTAACTAACTAACTAACTAACTAACTAACTAACTAACTAACTAACTAACTAACTAACTAACTAACTAACTAACTAACTAAATAACTACTTAACTAGCTAGTTTGCTGCACATCCAACTAAAATTCCTGCCTAGGCCACTGCACCATTTAGTGGCTGTGACCTGTATATACAATACATAATAACTGCAACTATAGAGGCCCGATACAGGAGCTTTAACTGTGGTTGAGGCAGGGCAAGGTGCCACAGACATTGTTACACAAAGGTCGTTCGTGCTCTGTCTGAGCTCAATCTGAGAGAGATGTCGAAACGTGCGTCACGTGCCTAAGCACACACCTCCAAAAATTTAATCACGAAAAATCGTCACCCTTCAATTCCTAAACTCCCCCTCCAGCCAATTCCTGGAATAATCTGAGCTTGATTTTTCAGGTGTCCTCTCGAGTGCTAGCCAGGGCTTTCCAGGCCTGCATAGGAACGGGAGGATAATCCCCTTTGCATCAAGGCCGGGCGGAGTAGTCTTGTAGGCCGCTCATCATGTGACTCAATTTTTTTACTGCGAGACACTCTTTGCCGCTTCATCACTCACTCTAGTCCAGCATTAATAATCCTCTTAAGTTTTCTAAACCTCTGCAAGCTGTGCAGGACCTGCCGCTGGGTGCTAGTGCAGTGTCTCTTGGATGAGGAGAAGCTGCAATTGATGTAGTAGTTGGTTGCAGTTGTAGTCTCAAAGTTTTTATCTGTCAGCTTTTTCGTGTAATTTACTATCTCCAATACTATTTAAACCGCTGAGCTCATTCTTTTGTTTTTTAGTGTAAATGGCTGCTCTGAAACCACTGAAGACAGAAATAAATAAAGAGTCATTTGAGTAGTTCTTATTCTCCGCTCAAAATATGACGACAAACGCAAGACCAGAGTCAGAAATTGTGTTTGCAAATGGCAAATGGGGACAATTAGTTATAGTGTAAACATTTATATTAATAACCCTTTTATTATCCAAAATCTGCGTCAGAGGCGGACTTGCAAGTTCTGGCATGCAGTCCAGCACAAGAATAGAATAATTCCTACTTTTGCTAAAAATCGTTTTCTAAAAATATTAGTTGACATATAAATAGGAGTGATAACTTTGCAAGATTTGTCAATTTGGATTTTGTCACCTTCAGGATATCTGCAGAAATTGGTCCCTAGTCAGAGTAATTTTGCTTGCTACCAGCGTTAGTAAATGGCCCGTGCTCCAATGCTTTGTCCCCCAACTTCACCTTGTGACCCGTTATGGAAATCAATAATTTTGCTGCAGGGTGACAAAACAGAGTGCCTTTGGCGCTAAAATGAGTGCCTGTGGCGCTAAAATGAGTGCCTGTGGCGCTAAAATGAGTGCCTGCGGCGCTAAAATGAGTGCCTTTGGCGCTAAAATGAGTGCCTGTGGCGCTAAAATGAGTGCCTGCGGCGCTAAAATTGCCTGCGGCGTCTAAATGAATGCCTGCGGCGGTAAAATGAGTGCCTGCGGCGGTAAAATGAGTGCCTGCGGCGCTAAAATGAGTGCCTGCGGCGGTAAAATGAGTGCCTGCGGCGGTAAAATGAGTGCCTGCGGCGGTAAAATGAGTGCCTGCGGCGGTAAAATGAGTGCCTGCGGCGCTAAAATGAGTGCCTGCGGCGCTAAAATGAGCGCTGACAACATTGATTCTAAAAATAATTCACGCGTATGAATTTAGTTATGTACATGTACAATTTAGAATTCTTGGCTTCTAAACTTAGGCTGCAATCTTGTCGATTGAAAATGAGTGCCCAAGGCAACCAGGGGCTTATACTCGTAGTTTGTTTAATTGCATAGTGCTCTGTCCTTGCTTCGACAACTCTATCGCCTTGGCTTGCGCATGTGCAGGTGTATGTCAGGTTATGGAGAAAATTTGTATGACGCACTGCGGACTGGCCCTTGCTTGAAATATCTCACTGTCTTTTGTGAAGAATCTCGGGCTCCCAGCTATTTTCGGTAATAATTTCCATTGGATGAAAGGTTTTGTAAGTCCAGTCACGCACACTTCGGGGTAGCTTTGAATCGCACCTGCGACTCATTTTGCCAATTAGCGATCTGGAATTCTCGAGTTTCTGATTAGTAATTCATTTTGAAGCGTCCATTGCTCTCGTATTGACTTGGCCATTTAATAGTACACTGTCTGAGCCGACCGTATCTTTGCTGAAAGTATGCAATTGAAATATGCACAACCAGTTATTTTTAACTTTGTTCTAAGCACGTACTGTTCCCACATTATACTTTGAGAAACTTGCGACGAATAAACCTTCGGACAGAACTCATATTTGCTCTACTTTTAATTCAAAAGTCCAGGAGATGAGACATTTGTTTATTTATAGTACTAAAACACTACACAAATTCAAATTTCGCCAATGCATTACGCAGCCAAAACCGGGGTTCAAGTTAGGGTTTGGGTTTGGGATGGGGTTCAAGTTAGGTTTAGGTTAGGGTTGGGTTTGGGATGGGGTTCAAGTTAGGGTTTGGGTTTGGGTTTGGGATGGGGTTCAAGTTAGGTTTAGGTTAGGGTTTGGGTTTGGGATGGGGTTCAAGTTAGGGTTTGGGTTTGGGTTTGGGATGGGGTTCAAGTTAGGTTTAGGTTAGGGTTTGGGTTTGGGATGGGGTTCAAGTTAGGTTTAGGTTAGGGTTTGGGTTTGGGATGGGGTTCAAGTTAGGTTTAGGTTAGGGTTTGGGTTTGGGATGGGGTTCAAGTTAGGTTTAGGTTAGGGTTTGGGTTTGGGATGGGGTTCAAGTTTGAAGCTACATGTAGTCTGCTTCTGTTGGTCCAAAAGCTCCGCCATCAAACGAGGCAATATTTTTCGTCCCTTTGTACATCATTAAGGTGACTCTGGATGCTGTACTGGAAGGAAAGGATTCGGGCCCTGTTAAAAGTGCGACAAACCTCCACTGTGGGGCAAATCTATGAGTTGTTTATAGGACGATTTCAAGCTTCAGAGCAGGAGACCTTTTTGATTTAAAAAAAACTGAGCGAACTTGTGACGAGGACGCACAGCCAACTTAAAAAGTATTTAACAAGTGTCGCGTAGAATGTATAAACTATTTAATAACATAAACTTATCTTTCTCATTAGAGAACAAACAATTGTCTTAATTCAAATAAAAATTGCAAAGGGTTTTGCAATGAACAGAAGCAAACAAAAAGGCCTATAGCTATGACTGGCTTTGTAATTGCACGAATCAAGTTCAATTATTTTGATATTGATGTAATATTGCCCCCTTTCAGGCTTCCTGAGAGAGCAAGATGGTTAAAGGGGAAACAAATCCTGACTTCTTTTCGGCTACCTGGCTTGTGACCACAGAATTTAAGCAACTCGCTACATGTCGTAGGCATGCATGCACGCAATCCTCTTCGATGTAGTGAGACCATGCAGTCAATGAGACGTGAATGGCGCCTGATTGAACGACTGACCATACTTTCTCTCTATCGTCTTAACGTTAGCTTTTAAGCAGGACAGAGAGAGGAATCGCGTCGTAAGTACGAGTTAGCAAAAATTGTTTTGATGTCCCTGCCGTCATACGGTCTATAAACATTGCAATTATACAAGCGTATAGCCATACGGGTCTAACAATAAATGGCGCGGAAGTAAACAGTACATGCTAGTCGTTTGTAATACCGTCCTACAGTGCACACTGCAATGTATATATAAATTACATTACATTTGAAAACCTAAAGAAAACCTAAGTCTAATCAACATACTAAAGTTTGATTTGTTTATTTTGCGTCTGCACAGAAAAGGTAATTTAGGAGAAGAGACATACTCTGCATGCATACGAGCGTAGTACATGCAAACAGTACGTATAAGAGTTACAAATTTGGTTACAATAATAGAGTGATAGTGAGAGACAATTTTAAAAGCAAAAGAAATGCAGATAGCTTGAATTACTCTTTTTATTATACATTAGCAAAAATATTAAACAAACTGAGCGAGAATACGACACTAAAATAGTTTTCCTTTCATGCGATATTTATCGAAATTTATTACTATTTTTGTCGTTTTTTGCAGAAACAATTAACCGGAAAATGATAAGTTAAAACAAATTATCTTAAATAAAACTTATACTAAAATTTCATATTTTGTTCTAGATGATGCTACATATTGTCTAAATTAAAATCAAAACAAGTTTTTGCTATTATTTTAAAATGTTTATACCACGAAAATGCCTAGATTAATCGACTTTAAAACAATTTTTAACGTGTAGAGCATGAGCAAATGTTATGAGCAAAAACGCTTGAAACTTCTACTCGCTCGCGGCAGTTCAAAGTTTTTCTACGAATTCATGCGCGATTTGCGCAGAAAGTTGGATAGCATGAAAGCAGCATCAAAAACAATATGTTTTTAATTTATGTGCAAGGTAATTCCAGACTCATAGCTGCAAACTAAAAAGTTGAATCAGTGTAGTATATAATTCATGCACTTCATTCATAATAAGACAATTAATTGCAATCTTAATTATCTTTGCACATTATTTATGCATAATTTATACACGGTCGTAGTTTTGTGATAAGTTTGTTGCTACAAAACTATTGTAATACATTTGTAATATATATTGCAGCTCGTTTATTTACATGTACTATTATAAATAAACTATTGTAAAGAGATACGTTTTACACATACCTATTAAAATATTCATGTGATTCATTTTTTTTTCATTTTTCAACTTCTAATTTACAGTACAACGCGCAATTTTGGTCACCAGCCACTGTCCATGGGCTCCCAGCTGTCTAACTTTTGTCAGCATTCGTTTAAACAAAGTCAAATCTAGCACTGTGGCTTTGTCTGGCATGGCGCCAAATTGGGAGCAGGAGTTTATTTTGTAAGTCAAAGAAAGTTCATTTGTTTTTGTAAATGAAAATCAGTATAACAAACTCCTAATTTGACTTTCATATTTTATTGCCATCAGATTTAAATTAAATTTCATGAAAAGGATCACGTAGTATTAATACATCGCAAGAATCTGATTTAAAGATAACGCTAAAGTCGATTTGCAAGTCGGCATTCGTAACATCGACACACTGCAAATTCTATTACGAACGATAATTTTAAAGTATCTTATCAAATTTCACGTGTAGTTATTCCTCCAAAAACTAACCCTTGCGACAATATTTACGTATTTGCATACATGTTGTGTTTTAAGCCAGAGGAAAAGTCCGGATCGAACCGGTCCGGTGAATTTCAATCAGTCAGTCCGTGAGAGCTGACAAACCTCAAACTAATAGCTACTGTTAATTAACTTGAAAACTTCTCTCCCTTACCCTTCTCCACCTCTGATTTTTACGCGAAAATTCTTCACAATTTGCAGTGAGGCCAGCCCAGCTGACGCTGGCTTAGCGGTGGAGCTATGGCGCCTGCCAAGACCGTTAAAGCAGCAACTGCCGGACTACGATGAGGCTCAGAGGCTGGGCTGCGCTTGGATGCCGCTGCATCACGTAATTCAAACGGACGAGGTAATGCGGAGAAGGAGAGCAATGGGGATTTCAGGGAATGAAGAGGGGAAGAGGGGGAATTTCAGGGAATAAAGAGGGGAAGAAGGGAATTTCAGGGAATGAAGAGGGGAAGAGGGGGAATTTCAGGGAATGAAGAGGGGAAAAGAAAGAATTTCAGGGAATGAAGAGGGGAGAGGGGGAATTTCAGGGAATGAAGAGGGAAGAGGGGGAATTTCAGGGAATGAAGAGGGGAAGAGGGGGAATTTCACGGAATAAAGAGGGGAAGAGGGAGAATTTCAGGGAATGAAGAGGGGAAGAGGTGGAATTTCAGGGAATGAAGAGGGAAGAGGGGGAATTTCAGGGAATGAAGAGGGGAATAGGGGGAATTTCAGGGAATGAAGAGGGGAAGAGGGAGAATTTCAGGGAATGAAGAGGGGAAGAGGGGGAATTTCAGGGAATAAAGAGGGGAAGAGGGGGAATTTCAGGGAATAAAGAGGGGAAGAGGGGGAATTTCAGGGAATGAAGAGGGGGAGAGGGAATTTCAGGGAATGAAGAGGGAAGAGGGGGAATTTCAGGGAATGAAGAGGGGAAGAAGGGAATTTCAGGGAATGAAGAGGGGGAGAGGGAATTTCAGGGAATGAAGAGGGGAAAAGGGGGAATTTCAGGGAATAAAGAGGGGAAGAGGGGGGATTTCAGGGAATGAAGAGGGGGAGAGGGAACTTCAGGGAATGAAGAGGGGAAGAGGGGGAATTTCAGGGAATAAAGAGGGGAAGAGGGGGGATTTCAGGGAATGAAGAGGGGGAGAGGGAATTTCAGGGAATAAAGAGGGGAAGAGGGGGAATTTCAGGGAATAAAGAGCGGAAGAGGGGGGATTTTAGGGAATGAAGAGGGGGAGAGGGAATTTCAGGGAATAAAGAGGGGAAGAGGGGGAATTTCAGAGAATGAAGAGGGGATCAATGTGGATTTTTGGAATTACGAGGGTCAGAAGGGATTTTAGTGAAAGTAGAGGGAGGGAACAGGGGTCTTAGAGAATTAAAAGGGAGACGGTGGGGATTTCGGAAAATGTTGGCGTCTGAGTCAAGAAATTCAAACCTTAAAGGTACAGAGTTTCTTTTCAAAGCGAAATCAAACACAAAAGTACCTGTTAAATGAAATTTATTAAAAAACAGACTCGTTATGTGAAATGTGAAAAGAATATTTTACTTGCTCTGACCTGATGATGATGACTTTGATGACTTTGGAGCTGAGTACGGGGGATCAGGCCGGATCGAGAGGTAAGGAGGAAAAGTCTCGCCATGATGCAGAAAGGAAGCATGACATGAGAGAGAGAGGAGAGGAAGATTAAAGTAGGATGGGCCACTGAGAAGCAGCTCCTTAGTCTATCCGGAGTATATAGTCGTACTGCACCTGCGGCTCGTTAAGGCAACTTTATGCCGAGCAGTTGTTCGACAAGAGTTTAGGGACAGTCGAACTTGCACGACATGAGAGGGGAAGAGGGGGAAGTCTGTCAGCAGAGAAAAAGTAAGAGGTAGAGAGCAGCAGGTGAGCTGTGTGACTCGTTAGTGCAATTAGTTCTGAACAGTAAAGCTTTTGATACAGGCTCGTGTGGACCAAGGGCTAGCAGGTTCCATGCGCATTTCTGATCTCTTCCTGTGGATCGCGGGCACTAATGAGATGAGATAAGGTAAGATAAGCTTAGATGAGATAAGATTAGATTAGATGAGATAAGATTAGATAAGAGGAGATGAGGTGAGGTGAGGTGAGGTGAGGTAAGATAAGATTAGATTAGATGAGATAAGATAAGATACGATTAGATTAGATCAGATTAGATTAGATTAGATAAGGTGCCATGATATTGGATAGGGTGAGATTATAGGAGATGAGATGAGATAAGAAAACCAATAAAATTAACTTTACAACCATCTGATAGCTATAAATTAAATTATCGAGCCATTTTGATAACAATAAGCTCCCAAATCGAGAGTGCAAATTCTTTTCACATTAATACTCAATGCTCCTAGCTCACATACCTGACTTGGAAGTAGATATACTACTCACATATGCTACTCAATCGCTACTTACCAGAGCTCTGAGGGTCGCTGGCTGAGACTGGACTCAAGCTTCATCACCGACTCAAACGGCAAGCTCACTGTGGGCACCCGCGGCTGCGCTGGTCACCGCCTCCTGCTTGGCCTCCGGTGGCAGCGGCTTCCTGGTAAAGGCGCCGACCAGTGCAATTATTGAATTTCACATCAAGGCCAAGGCCACATGACCTTGTAGAACAAGACACCAATTTTTAGTTGAAGTAATGTAGTATAGCAATAAATTCAAATTTACTAAATAATTTTTTAAGCAGCATTTTTTATCGATTGACACTTCACCGGGTGCACTGCCATAGGTCTGAACTTGCGGGTGGAGCTGCGTAGGAGGCGGCGGCTTCTTCATCAGCGGCTTGCCAAGGCAACGCGTACTGACGTCCTTGACTTTGAGGTAAGTACAAGAGTGCACAGTTGTAATTCAAGTAAATGTCTATTTAAATACTCAGTTTGCTATCTTGCGGAGAGCTTGGGATGGGCAGAAAACTCCTGACTGGGTGTCTATGGCCAAGCCATCTAACAAAGCGTGCACTAACTAGATGTCTATGGCCAAGCCATCCAACAAAGCGTGCACTAACTAGATGTCTATGGCCAAGCCATCTAACAAAGCGTGCACTAACTAGATGTCTATGGCCAAGCCATCTAACAAAGCGTGCACTAACTAGATGTCTATGGCCAAGCCATCTAACAAAGCGTGCACCAACTAAATGTCTATGGCTAAGCCATCCAACAAAGCGTGCACTAACTAGATGTCTATGGCCAAGCTATTCAATAAAGCGTGCACTAACTAGATGTCTATGGCCAAGCCATCCAACAAAGCGTGCACTAACTAGATGTCTATGGCCAAGCCATCCAACAAAGCGTGCACTAACTAGATGTCTATGGCCAAGCCATCTAACAAAGCGTGCACTAACTAGATGTCTATGGCCAAGCCATCTAACAAAGCGTGCACTAACTCGATGTCTATGGCCAAGCTATTCAACAAAGCGTGCACTTACTAGATGTCTATGGCCAAGCCATCTAACAAAGCGTGCACTAACTAGATGTCTATGGCCAAGCCATCTAACAAAGCGTGCACTTACTAGATGTCTATGGCCTAGATAATAGCCTAGATAATGTGTATGGCCTAGAGAGCTGGTACTAGATAAATATATATATTATAAGCCATAGACATAGGTATATATAATATACCTTGTATATAATGATATTTTTATCATTATTGATTTGTACAGTTGCTACAGGATGCCAAAACTATGAAATAGTTATACGAAATTTCTCAGAGCGGTATTCATGAAAGATGGCGCACTTTTAGATTTCAAATCCCAGTTGAATCAGTTCTCATCAGGGAGATTTTTCTCCTCTTGCTGCTACAAAATCGGGCAGTGGGATTCTTCTTGAAGCAGAAAATTGGGGAGAAGAAGCAAAGGATGGCCAGAGTGTAAAGTTAAGCTAGGCCGAAGAGCAACTTGAATAAAAATGGTAACTCCAGCTCTTACTGAACTTTCGATCCTCGATAAAATGCACTTCTGATGGAGTTTCTTATTTTTCTATACAAAAAATTCAACTTGCTTCACGATTATTACTTTTTTATCCAACGGCTGAGGAACTTGCTGTAACCTGGTAATTATTGGGGAAAACTCACTAATAATCACTATAATTATGGGGCAATGTTGCATTATATTAGACACAAGCGAAGAGGGTAAGTTCCTGTTTTCTAGTAAATTCCACCGCCAAAAATCGGGGTTTGGGATAGCTATTCAAGAGAGAAGAGTTGAGTCAATTTAATCAGCCGGTTTCAGGATCAACTTGGGTAATTTAGGGTGCTCTCATGCATGGCACTGGGCACGCACTTCCTCCTGCGATGAGAGTGCATTGGAGTTTTTTTTGTCTCGATATATCTATTGGTAGAAAGTTTAATAGTTTTATTACAGTCAAATCAAGCAGAGGAGGTTGAAAACTCATGCATAAGTTTGTAGACTTATATATGAGACTGGGAACTCATGTATGAGACTGGAAACTCGTTTATGAGACTGGAAACCAATGTATGAGACTGGAAACTCGTTTATGAGACTGGAAACTCATGTATGAGACTGAGAACTCATGTATAAGACTGAAAAACCAATTATGAGACCGAGAACTCATGCATGAGACTGGAAACTCATTTATGAGACTGGGAACTCATTTATGAGACTGGGAACTCATATATGACACTGGGAACTCATGTATGAGACTGAGAGCTCATGTACGAGACTGGGAACTCATGCATGAGACTGGAAACTCATGTATGAGACAGAGAACTCATATATGACTCTGGGAACTCATCCATGAGACTGGAAACTCATGTATCAGACTGGGAACTCATGTATCAGACTGGGAACTCATATATGACACTGGGAACTCATGTATGAGACAGAGAACTCATATATGACTCTGGGAACTCATCCATGAGACTGGAAACTCATGTATCAGACTGGGAACTCATGTATCAGACTGAGAACTCATATATGACACTGGGAACTCATGTATGAGACAGAGAACTCATATATGACTCTGGGAACTCATCCATGAGACTGGAAACTCATGTATCAGACTGGGAACTCATGTATCAGACTGGGAACTCATGTATCAGACTGGGAACTCATATATGACACTGGGAACTCATGTATGAGACAGAGAACTCACATATGACTCTGGGAACTCATCCATGAGACTGGAAACTCATGTATCAGACTGGGAACTCATATATGACACTGGGAACTCATATATGACACTGGGAACTCATGTATGAGACTAAAAAACCAATTATGAGACCGAGAACTCATGCATGACATTAGGATCGAGAACT
This sequence comes from Macrostomum lignano, assembly GCA_002269645.1. Taxonomy (NCBI): domain Eukaryota; kingdom Metazoa; phylum Platyhelminthes; family Macrostomidae; genus Macrostomum; species Macrostomum lignano. Next base: position 27,125 of record NIVC01001971.1, read on the forward strand.
CTTCTACAAGACTGAAAACTTATGTAGAAGGCTCGGTACTTATCCAAAAAAGCAATACATTTGCTTTTAGATCACAGCAGACTGCCACTGCGCGGACTGCTGGCTGCCTGCCAGGGATGACGCGGCGGAGTTTGACATTGACAACGACGAATTGGATGACGGCAGCAATTCAGCCAGACCTTCGCGAGCTCATATGGCTTCATCTTCTCAATCGCTGGCCGCCAAGTCTGCCTACTGTGGGGCGAGCTGGCGGAAACAGCTGGACAGATCGCTTGATAGGCAACTTGGCCTGGATTCCAGTGGCCTGTGAGATATAGATGGATAGAGAGATGGATAGATAGATAGATAGATAGATAGATAGATAGACAGATAGATAGACAGATAGATAGATAGATAGATAGACAGATAGATAGATAGATAGATAGATAGATAGATAGATAGATAGATAGATAGATAGATAGATAGATAGATAGATAGATAGATAGATAGATAGATAGATAGATAGATAGATAGATAGATAGATAGATAGATAGATAGATAGATAGATAGATAGATAGATAGATAGATAGATAGATAGATAGATAGATAGATAGATAGATAGATAGATAGATAGATAGATAGATAGATAGATAGATAGATAGATAGATAGATAGATAGATAGATAGATAGATAGATAGATAGGTAGATAGATACACGGATGGGTGGATTCATTTTTTTGCTTCTCCTTTATTCTTCCGTTGCTCCGCTGTTTCTTGGAATCGAAGTCAACCGCGATAAACTCCAAAGCGCGTTTACTGATACTACTAAAGTTCTATCCTATGGTAGTAAAGTAGGCGAACTATTCGTAAAATTTCAGACTCCACGAAGGCGGCTCAATGCGGGAGCTTGTTTGGCCTGCACGGGCAAACGGTTTTCATTATGACTGGTAAGTTTGTTTAAACTGAAGCTCTTGGAAATTCACGGTTGAAAATTTTTGTTTATGGTTGCAAAAGTGGCACAGCAGCATTTAATTTAGTTCAAAAAGCATCAATTACTGGTAAGTCCATAGCGGCCCGCCGTGCTACTCGTACATTACCATAGACAAAAGCTTCAGTACTTTGACAAACAAATCGAGGTAGAGGGGTAGAGGTTTTGCTCTATCTCTCTCTCTCTCCATCTCTCTCTCTCTCTCTCTTTTTCCATCTCTCTTTCTCTTTCTCTCTCTCTCTATCTCTCTCCATCCATCTCTCCCTCTCTCCATATCTTTCTCTCTCTCTCTCTCTCTCTCTCTCTCTCTCTCTCTCTCTCTCTCTCTCTCTCTCTCTCTCTCTCTCTCTCTCTCTCTCTCTCTATCTCTCTCCATCCATCTCTCCCTCTCTCCATATCTTTCTCTCTCTCTCTCTCTCTCTCTCTTTCCATCTCTCTCTCTCTCTCTCTCTCTCTCTCTCTCTCTCTCTCTCTCTCTCTCTCTCTCTCTCTCTCTCTCTCTCTCTCTATCTCTCTCCATCCATCTCTCCCTCTCTCCATCTCTTTCGCTCTCTCTCTCTCTCTCTCTCTCTCTCTCTCTCTCTCTCTCTCTCTCTCTCTCTCTCTCGCATCAGCCGCCACCGATTCCCCAGTCCAACAGGTCGATCGCCCAGCCCAGATCCGTGCGCCCTGTTTGGCTCGCCAGCCAGCAGCTGCGAGGAAGTCGACACGCCGCCGCCTGTCGAGACCGCCGCCGCGGCCGCCGCGGCTGTGGCGCTCGCCGCTGCTTCCTCCGGCCGCTGCCGCTGCTGCCGCTGCGCCCCGTCGCCCGCCGGCCGGGCATCTGAAGCGGAACTCGAGCCGGCGGCTGTCGGACGAAGCGAATCGTTCTATGAGAACTGCGGCCCGAATCTGTCGCGAGAGTACATTGAGAAGCATTTCGGCTCCGCTGTAGGAGACTCTACTGAAGGGCCATCGCCCACTCCACCTATGCAGCGCCTGCAGCTCAACACTGGACAGCGCCAGCTGCTGATTGGGGGCCGCGTCTACGAACGGCTCAAGCCGTCGCCGCCGCCTTCACCGCCGCCTCCCGTGTCTCCGCCACGGATTTCTGCTTTGACACCTCCGACGCCGCCCATGATGCCGAGTTTGCTGTCACAGCCGCCTCCGTCGCAGCCACCTTCGTCCCAATCGTCTCCGTCAAAGTCAACTCAACTACATACGCCTCCGGCAAAGATGCTTCCGTTGGAGCTGCCTCAGTCACAGCTACCTCCGTCCCGATCACCTCCGCTGCCTTCGCCATCTGCGTCGCAGCCGCCATTCCTGCCTCCATCGCCTCCATCGCAGCCGCCAACATCACAGCTGCCTCCGCCGCCTCTGTCGCCTCCGTCAAAGCCACCTCCGCTGCCTCCGCCGCCTCTGTCGCCTCCGTCAAAGCCACCTCCGCTGCCTCCGCCGCCTCTGTCGCCTCCGTCAAAGCCACCTCCGCTGCCTCCGCCGCCTCTGTCGCCTCCGTCAAAGCCACCTCCGCTGCCTCCGCCGCCTCTGTCGCCTCCGTCAAAGCCACCTCCGTCACAGTCGCCTCAAACACCGCCGCCTCTGCTGCTTCCGTCCGAGCCACCTCCGCCGCTGGTGCCCCTGATCGCGTCACCACCCCCGTCCGCACGATTGCCGCAACTACCGGCTACAACTCTGCCGCTCACCTTTGTCGCTGGTGGCGATTTTCGACGGGCCTGGTCGGCTGACACCGGCCAGCAGTATGGCGAGTGCCGCCGCAGAGTCGTCCGTCAGCATCGGTTCTGTTCGGTCGACTGCTGGGATGAGACGAGAAATGCTGTCACTGCTCATCATCAGCTGACTGGCGGTTCCGGCAGCGATCCAGGGTGAGCGGCAAGGCTTATTAGCGATTGCAGTTCTTAGAAAGCGTCTTAGGTCCGAATGCGGGGAGAAGTAACAAAACTGAGTCCCCCCGTGTTATTCCGCTGGCACACGCTCACACAGGGTGTGCAGCGTAGTTGCATAGGTGGGTCCTCATGGGCGTCAAGCCGGCAGCCTCCCGGAATCAAGACAGCAAAGTTCGTTGCCAGATCTGGCTATAGTGACTTCAAACTTTTCAATTTTTCGAACCCTTGATAGCCAAAATTATGCACTGGGCGCAATGATTTTTTCAACGGGCGCCAAAAGTTATATTTAGTATAGATATTTTACTGTTTAAATTTGTTCATTAATATGGTTGCTTATTGCGATAGTCATGTCCAATATTACTATCTTCATGAAAGTAGTTAATGAGGGATTAAATCAGTCTTATTGTCCTGCTTCACCGAGCGCGAAACTGTCCACCAAACTTGTTGACAATGCTTCGCAGCCGCTGGCACTCGGTCACCAGCTGCTCGTGCTGCTCAACCAGGCTATCGACGACCTGCTCCGCCATCTTCTTGTCATTCAAATCGCCGATTCCTCGACCCTCGGACTGCAGCTCGTCATTGAAGGATCGCGTCAGCTGTTGGATTCGTTCGCCGATGACGCGAACCTCCGACTGCCAGGCGTCGTTGGCTTCGTTTGCGTCCAACAGTACGCAGGTGTACTCGAGCAGGTAGCTCGCCACGAGTACATCGGCAATGAGCTGCTCGGCGTTAGCAGCCGATCTGCCGACCGTAGTCAGCAGGCGGGCGGTGAGATGGGCCTGGCCCTCCAGCAGACGCGGCCCCTCATGCCGGGCTCGCCGTACCCGGATGGCGGTGCAGTAGATCAGCGATCTTTCGCTTGTTGGCGCCAGCAGGTCATCTTCGGCGAAAAATTTCTTTCGAATGAAAGTAACCCGACTCTCGCCGCAGACGTGATCTGAGTCGTAGTCGTCGCCGCAGTTCCAGCAGAACTCGTGACCGCAGGCGCAGCTCATATGGTTGCAACCGTCCGTCTTTTCCACAAGCGTCTGACAGCCTGGGCACCGTTTGCCTCGCACAGACATCACGGCGAAGAGCTCCCGAGAGCGCAGGTTGGCGTGGCCTTTTACTGCCATCTCGCTCAGGTAGCTAAATTTTTGGGTTTGGTAGGTGCGAACCTTTGATTGGCTCTGTAGTGCCAATTTTCATAAACAGTTGTGAAAAGTCCTATACTTAATTATGAGTCAAGTCGGACGGGAAACTTAGTTTCTTAGAAATCAGAAAAAGCCAAAGGAGCGAACCTAAAAAATTGAAAGCTTCTAGCTCGGTAGCGTATTTTTCATGCAAAATCAGCCTCTAGTTTTCTAAGAAACAAGATAACTCACCGTTCCGCAGTGGCGCAGTCAACTGGCCAATGGGGTTCTTTGCCGCACGCTAAACAGAAGCTGGTCCAGCAGCAGCACAGTGCGCTCTTGCCTCCGTTGTCAGCCGCAACGAGAAGGCGCCCGCACCGAGGCAGCGGGCAGAACCGCGACACGGGCAGACGGCGCTGCCAAGCCCGAAACGCCGCACCGGCCAGCGCTGGAAGCAGGCGATCAGGACAGAACCACAGCAGGACGGCACCGTCAAGCGGAGTGCGGCAGCCGCTGCTTGGACACTCAACGCTGGCAGCACCTGCGCTAAGAGCCGTAGTCACGTGTCTCACCCAGCAGGCGTTGCAGAATCGGTGCCGGCAGCCTCCCAGAGCGGTGGATCGCTTTGAAAACTTCGCAGCTGAGCTTGTCCGCATCAGATTGTTGCAAATGCCGCACTCGATCCCTGCGGAGTCGATGCTATCCTCGAGAGTGACAGTAGCCGATGCGGAGAACATTGGCAGAGCTCTAATCGCGGCCACTCTCGCGTCTGTCTCGTTCCAGACTTCGGTGCGGCACCAGCCAACTGGGACCTGGCCGTACTGCGGCTGGTACACCACCAGACCTCTGGTGCTAGTCGGCCCGGGAGTCAGCAGACCGCGAAGGTACTCAAACGGATCCGACTTGTTGGCAAGCTTAGCAGCGGAAATTCGTCGATGCCTCATCGAGTCCGAGTTAGCTGCGGCCACAATGTGCCTCATCGACAGTTTAGTAAAGCCGTTCGCTTCGCTGATGACCTCGAATGCAACTGACTCACAGAGGTTTTCCTGCAGAAGCACCGCAAACTTCCGCGGCTGCGAACTGCTCATACAGAGAGCATCAGTACCAGCGAAAATCCACTCGAGTCGCTCCGGCAAGACCAGGTGCGACTTTACGTTTAAAATTGGACGTTTCTGCAAAAGAACAGAATCGATATGGCCTGATAGAGCACCCGGGGCTGTAACCTCTTCGGCGGCTTGGTCATCTTCAGCAACCAGAATCCAATCGTCTTGCTCAGTTGTCCCTTCGGGCTCTACCTCGAACGGCAAGAGAGGCTTTCCATTCACCGATGACTGCGACCCAGGCTTGACACGCATCGCATCGAACACGGTCGGAGCGGCTGATCGATCTGACGCGGTCAATTCATCAAACGACTCGTCCGCTTCGCTCTCGTCCGCAGAGTCCTCGTAATCGACGCTGTTGAAGTCGCAATAGTCGTCCTCAATTAGCGCTTGGCCTCGACAGTTCAAGCGTCGTCTCTGTCTTCCGCAAGCACGACTATGACAGCTGTCATCAATCAGCCGCGAGTGAGGGATCTTGTTCGCCGCTCCACCGGTCGGCTTTCGAATTTCAACGAGAACTTCCGTTCGTCTGTCACTGTCCAGGCGCAACGTTTCGGCGTCTTCGAGCTCCGATTTCGGCATTTCAAATGCTCGGAGCATCGATTCACGATTTACTTGACCGCGATGGCCACCGAAACTGACGAGTGCTCGAGCTTGCCGAGCATGCTCAACCTGGCTGCTGAATGAAACCTTGCCACCTCGCAGCTTCGACTCGCTGTTGAGTCGACTTCGCAGCTCGTTAGCAGCCAGGCGCATGTAGTCGAAATTGGTTGCCAAGCGTCTGGTGGCGAGCTTGCCTCTGCCCTGCGGTCTCCACTCGGTGTCAAGCAGGGCCAGGCTGTAGTTGCGCAGGCTTCTGTCTCCGCTGTTGCACTGATTGGCAATCTGGTCCTGCATGTCCCAGCGTGACTTCTTGTTGAGCGAGTAGGCCACTCTGAAGTCGTAGCTGCAATTGTAAATTGTTATTTTCTTTTTTGAAAAGCTTTCGAATGCATGAAGAATAATATAACTAACGATAATAATTGATTACACCTGCCCCAATTGGGCCAGATTTACAACCGACAGCTCAGCCGCAGCTATTGCGCGGCGCATCTGAAGGCTGCGTACGGCTGTTCAGTCCAAGGACTGGGGGGGTCGCCACACACAGCCTCAATTACCCCAGCTAATGCCGGCACCCATTTTACAGCTGGGTTAACTGAAGCAATGCAGAGTTAAGTGTCTTGCTCATGGACGCGAATCGAACCCCGACCTTCAAGTCGTAAGTCCGACGCTCTAGCCACTGGGCTACAACCCCCTTTTAGAAACGACGACTTAATTAGGACGGAAACTTCGTTTGTAAGAAAGCTTTATTGGAAAATAAACTACGGAGTTGGGGATTGACTTTTGATTTGTTCCACACTTACTCATTGTCAGCCAAGCAAATCCGGTCCAATTCGCTATGGTTCGCATTGGGCTTTGAGATCAACCTTTTGGTCGGCTCTCTGCAGTACCGCTTGCTGTCGTACGGTGAAACTTCAAATGAGACTATACCGCAGTTTCTCATCTCCTTGTTAATCCTGTGCGTTCTTCGCATCGTGTTGCCGTTCTTGAATCTGACCGGGCCGTCTCCTTGGTTGAGGGGTTGTAAGGAGGCGCTGGCAGCTCTTGTACTAGCAGATTTTCTAGCTCTGCGACGCCTTGACAATCCCATGCCTCTTGCAGAAATAGTAGTTTTCTCCTTGCTGTTGCCTAATTCGCTGGTGTGTCCTTGGCTTGCTTGTCTTCTCAATCGGAGCAAATTGTGCCCGAGACGTCAACTGTTTTATAGTGTAGTTCCAAACGTTGCAATACGCATGACTCCTGTTCTATTTATAGACCACAGATGCCCAGTGCAACTGTTGGCTGGGGTGATCCTGCAATGTTCTAAAAATAGCTCACCCTGTTTGTGTCTCCCAATCTAGCGCAAGAGCAATGACAGTATTTGGTAAAAAGTCCGTCACTGGTATTTCTATTACTGACAGTAGAAAAGTTGAGTTTTTCGTATTTTTAATTGGATTTACTCCTCATTTGTATCTTTTCTTGGGAGTACATACCGGTAGTAAAATTTAATGGTATCAAATATTAACAAAATTGGTTTTCCATAAATTATTTAAGCGAATTTGGCATCATTTTGACTGTATGGCTGGGACTGGCATGGCTGGGACTGGCACAGCTGGGACTGGCACAGCTGGGACTGGCACAGCTGGGACTGGCATGGCTGGGACTGGCATAGCTGGGACTGGCATCGCTGGGACTGGCATAGCTGGGACTGGCATAGCTGGGACTGGCATAGCTGGGACTGGCATCGCTGCGACTGGCATCACTGGGACTGGCATCACTGGGACTGGCATCGCTGCGACTGGCATCGCTGGGACTGGCATGGCTTGGACTGGCATGGCTGGGCATCGCTGGGACTGGCATGGCTGGGACTGGCACAGCTGAGACTGGCACAGCTGGGACTGGCACAGCTGGGACTGGCACAGCTGGGACTGGCACAGCTGGGACTGGCACAGCTGGGACTGGCATCGCATCCCTGAGACTGGCATCGCATCCCTGAGACTGGCATCGCATCCCTGAGACTGGCATCGCATCCCTGAGACTGGCATCGCATCCCTGAGACTGGCATCGCATCCCTGAGACTGGCATCGCATCCCTGAGACTGGCATCGCATCCCTGAGACTGGCATCGCATCCCTGAGACTGGCATCGCATCCCTGAGACTGGCATCGCATCCCTGAGACTGGCATCGCTGGGACTGGCATGGCTGGGACTGGCATCGCTGGGACTGGCATGGCTGGGACTGGCATCGCTGGGACTGGCATCACTGGGACTGGCATCGCATCCCTGAGACTGGCATCGCTGGGACTGGCATGGCTTGGACTGGCATGGCTGGGCATCGCTGGGACTGGCATGGCTGGGACTGGCACAGCTGGGACTGGCATGGCTGGGACTGGCATAGCTGGGACTGGCATAGCTGGGACTGGCATAGCTGGGACTGGCATAGCTGGGACTGGCATAGCTGGGACTGGCATCGCTGCGACTGGCATCACTGGGACTGGCATCACTGGGACTGGCATCGCTGCGACTGGCATCGCTGGGACTGGCATGGCTTGGACTGGCATGGCTGGGCATCGCTGGGACTGGCATGGCTGGGACTGGCACAGCTGAGACTGGCACAGCTGGGACTGGCACAGCTGGGACTGGCACAGCTGGGACTGGCACAGCTGGGACTGGCACAGCTGGGACTGGCACAGCTGGGACTGGCACAGCTGGGACTAGCACAGCTGGGACTGGCACAGCTGGGACTGGCACAGCTGGGACTGGCACAGCTGGGACTAGCACAGCTGGGACTGGCACAGCTGGGACTGGCACAGCTGGGACTGGCACAGCTGGGACTGGCATCGCATCCCTGAGACTGGCATCGCATCCCTGAGACTGGCATCGCATCCCTGAGACTGGCATCGCATCCCTGAGACTGGCATCGCATCCCTGAGACTGGCATCGCATCCCTGAGACTGGCATCGCATCCCTGAGACTGGCATCGCATCCCTGAGACTGGCATCGCATCCCTGAGACTGGCATCGCATCCCTGAGACTGGCATCGCATCCCTGAGACTGGCATCGCATCCCTGAGACTGGCATCGCATCCCTGAGACTGGCATCGCATCCCTGAGACTGGCATCGCATCCCTGAGACTGGCATCGCATCCCTGAGACTGGCATCGCTGGGACTGGCATGGCTGGGACTGGCATAGCTGGGATTGGCATAGCTGGGATTGGCATAGCTGGGACTGGCATAGCTGGGACTGGCATCACTGGGACTGGCATCACTGGGACTGGCATCGCTGGGACTGGCATCACTGGGACTGGCATCGCTGGGACTGGCATCACTGGGACTGGCATCGCTGGGACTGGCATCACTGGGACTGGCATCGCTGGGACTGGCATCACTGGGACTGGCATCGCATCCCTGAGACTGGCATCGCTGGGACTGGCACCTGGCACGTTAGAAACCGCACCTGAACATCCGCAGAGCCGGTCAGAGCTTCGCCGAGTCGATCTGGTCGCGCCAGCGCTGGGCAGAGGCATTCAGTCTGGTGTGCAACCGCATCAATACCGTGAGTCCAAATGCTTTCTGTTGAATGGTGCTGCAATGGATTACCGGCAGCTGTAACCCAGGCATACAAAACCCCAACTGGTGACTCTATAGCTCGGTTTGGAATCTGACCAACCTGAACAAACGCCATCTACTTTCAGCATCCCTAGCTCTCTCCATCATTAATCTATGGAGTAATTTGCTGAGCATATCAGCTCTTTCAGGCTCTCTAGAGAAGGAACTTCCTACCCAAGGGCCTCCGCAGTGGCCCAATCCCCATTGCGGAGTCTTTATCGGACTTTAGGGAGAGGAGAATTAGTGGGGAAGCGATTAGATTGGAAGCAAACAGTGGGGGGGGGGCTTAGGAAAGGAACGACTGACCGGCTTTCAAATTCTTCTGCTCAAGCGGACCTCCTTTTTTAACTTGCTGGCCCTAAATTCTTAGAGGAAAAAAGCAGCCTCGTACGAGCTCAGAGTTCATGCTCCACTCTCACTCTGTCCCTTCTCTCTCGCTCTCTTCAACGCCATCCCCGGGGGGGGGGAATTTCGGGGCATCAAGTTATCAAGCTGAAACGGCGGCAGCGCCACATTGTCGGAGTCGGACCGGGGGACGTCAATTTCCCTTCAGTACTGGCTCCCCTGCCCTTGGGTCCAGTCAACTGATGGCACTTCATCTCGCTTGGAAATGAGAGAGAGAGAGAGAGAGAGAGAGAGAGAGAGAGAGAGAGAGAGAGAGAGAGAGAGAGAGAGAGAGAGAGAGCAGACTGCCAGACAGACGGAGAGAAAGCAATTTGCTAGTTCAAACTTGAAAGCCAGTCCAAGGAGTACCAGAGAGAGAAGGAGAGAGAGAGAGAGAGAGAGAGAAGGAGAGAGAGAGAGAGAGAGAGAGAGAGAGAGAGAGAGAGAGAGAGAGAGAACAGAATCTGAAAATGGAACTTTGCCTATTTGCACACAAAATCCCTTGACAATGTTCTCAATAAATTCATGGCTAAACAGTTCTCTAAAGTCCAGATTTCTAGTCTGCAGTGTCCATGGCCAGACAGAGACTATAGCGGGCTGATGACTGTACTGGATAATACTGACTGCCTGGCTGCTAAATCGAGCGCGATTCGTTAAGGCGTAACGACTGAACCGCACTGCACTCTTCGTAATTACGTATCGACCGAATCGCCCAATAATATAAGCTAGTACGAATGCTGTGTAGTGTATATTTACAGTCTGAATAATCTGAAATTACCGCCCCAGAGGTCCCTACTGGCGCCAGAAAATTGTCTGTGACTACTAAAATCCAAAGCAGTGGACAGGGCAGCTCAGCGTCTTGACTCTCGCGTCACGACCCCCGAGCACTCACGAGCACTTCTTCATCGTCAATAATAAATAATTAATTGATTGCATCTGCATCTGCATCAACTGGGCTAGATGTGCAACCTTCGAGCTATTGCACGGCGTATCTGAAGGCTGCGTACGGCTGTTCAGTCTAAGGATTTGGGGACACCCTCAATTATCCCAGCTAATGCTGGCACCCATTTTACAGCTGCTGGGTGAACTGAAGCAATGCAGAGTTATGTGTCTTGCTCAAGAACACAAACTGTTCCGAGTGGGTCGAGAATCGAACCCCCGACCTTTCAGTCGTGAGTCCGACGCTCTAGCCACTAGGCTACAACCCCCTCATCGTCAGGCAATGTCCACAGAGTTGGCCCTAACAAGCATGAGTATAGCATAGCAGAAGCTTTCAGCGTGAAACCCAGCATTCATGAGGTGACACCGCGGACTCGAAGCTATGATGCCTGTTACGAGGATCTCACGCGTTACAGCTCCACCGCTTGTCATTCCCTGGATCAATCATTCATCTACCGTCGTCTTCGCTTGGGTGCCAACCAATAGGGATAATATAGCTTTGTCAACATGCGTTAAGTAAGGAAAAACTCTCCGAGTCTTGACACTCCCCCCCCCTAGATCGTACACTCAGCTTTCCTCAACCTATCCTATCAACATGCTTCGCTGCCTCTCCAGCCCCCGTGACCCCGCTCTGATCAATAAATAGCTCAGAAGTTCATTCTGAGGTTGGAGAGCGCATAAAAAAAGAGAAAGCCACACTGCAAAGGCGTCTCTCCCCCCCCCAAGCCTTTGCCATTTCATTCTCACTGGCTTCGCCGTCTTCCGCTTTGGCAATCGGCGGCAGCGTCATTGACAGAGAGTTTGTGCGCCATCGAATGCGGCAGGGTGTGCCCTGGCTACTCTGCTCCCCGCTACCTCTCTCCCCATCCCTCCTGCCTCACCATCGCTGTTAAAAGTACACAGGACACGGGGGGGATAAAGTGGCTTGACCATTCACCTTAGGAAATGAGCATGATTGAGATAGAAGTGATGACGAATGACGACGGGAATAAACTTACTGCATCGTTCGCTCCCATAAAGCCTAAAAGTTAGCCCCCTCAAAATTGGAGCCATATTGCAGATTCCAATTTTCTATTTATCTCTACCGAAAATGCTTCCAAGCTGCATCTAGCAGCCTAATCCCACAGGCTGATTGCTCGCATTTAGTGGATCAGATGAAGAAGCGCAGGCAGCTGCGAAGGGATGTGCGCGCGACAGCTATCAGCTCAAGATGCCACTTCTTGCCATCCTATGGGGAGCTGCCAGTGCATCCCTATTCCTTCCTGTCATCGGCTTCTTGCTCGCGCCTCGCCCCAGCCTCGCCCTCGCCCAGAAAGAAGGGCTATGAGAGATGGCCACTAGGAGAGGGGGAGGGGCATGGCTGCTCCAGACCGCCCAGGCCTCTGTCACTATAAAACCACGCCAGCACACGGCACTGGTGGCAGCAGTTATCATCTCTCTCTCCCTGTCTCGTTCGCCAGCCTCAAGACAAACCGTCCCTCTGAATTATCGGCAACTGCTGAGAGTCAAACTGCTTCAGCACTAAGCTGTGGACTATAGTTTCCTTTGTCCTCTACCGCCTGCTGGTTGAGACGACTTTGGAAGGCTCACCTCTAAAAACTGAGACAGAGAAAAGCCAAGGAAGGAGGCTGAGGGACAGAGCGGAGGAACACCGGTTGAAGACCTTTCTCCCTGTCTCTTTCTCAAGGCCGGCCTAAAAGTTTTCTTCCCAAGTCATCCGACCTCGCTGAGCTTCCTATACTTTTCTATTCCGCCTCCCTATACTCCCCAAGGCCCTCCTTCTGTCTCCGTTTTCTCGCCAACCAGCGCTCTCGCACACTCGGGAGGGAATTAGTGCGGCACCCTCCCCCCAGCCCCGTGCCTCGTCCCCACACACACACGCGCGCGCCCTACTGGTGGAGAGGGACTTTTTTTATCGCGCGCCAAACAGAGAGAGAGAGAGAGGCAGAGATAGCAGTAGCAGCGGCAGCCAGAAGGCCGCATGGGAATCGGCCCCAGCTCACTGTGCCCACCGTTGCATCCGTCAGCGCCGCCCCAATCGAGCTTAACCTTCGCCCTGAGGCCAGGCCGCCCAGGCAGCAGCAGCAGCAGCAGCAGCCCGTTGATTCCCATAGGAGTCGAGCGCCTCCTGGCGCGGTCATGGGGGGTGCCTCTTCGCGGCGACCCGGACGTAGCGCCAAACCCCCTTTCCATAGGTCACCTCACTATCACCTGGCTAGAGCCCTCGGCTCTGCCAGGTCGGTGATCGCTCAAGTTGCTCCTCTGCTCGTGCTGCTTCTTCTTCTGCTGGGCTGCGTCGAACTCAATCCGGGCCCCATCTGCACGACCTGCTCCAAAGCGATTCGCACCACCAACTCTCCGCAATGTGCCGCTGCCTCTTGCGCTGAGCGTTGCCATCTACAGTCGCGCTGCAGCGGTCTCTCGCGGCTCCAGCTGGCTGACCCCGCGCGTATCTGGCTGTGCCCCAGGCACAGCGCTGCCCCGCGGGGCGCGTCCGCGGGCAGGCCCTCCCGGCCGCCCCGGCCCCCGCCCCCGGCTCTGCGCAAGCGCCAACGATCGACTTCTGCGCGGCTTGCGGCACACGCATTCGTTCCGGCACTGCTCCGCTCAGATGCTCCCACAGCGACTGCCCACTCCTTGTGCACCGTTCTCGCAATTGCAGTGGCCTCTCTCGTTATCTCGGCGCCCCTGCTTGGACCTGCCAGGCGCATTGTCCAGCCCCTCAGCGCTCAATTGCCGGTCGCCATCCGGCCAGGCCCCACGAACTGCGCCCCCTCGCCCGCACCACCTGCTCCAAGTGCGGCACCAGCATTCGTCAGGGCGCCCCTCGCCTCACCTGCTCCGTCTGCGGCGGCACTAGCCACAAGAGCTGCTCTGGCCTCACGCGCGAAGGCGCCAACTCAGCTCTCCGGGGAGCCTGGCTCTGCAAATCCTGCTCCCCGCGGGCACTTCCAGCCAGTCGATCCGTCACCTTGGAGATCACTCCGCGTCTTCTCGTGTACGCTCCACTGCCCTCACGGTCTGCTCCTCTACGCTTCCCTCGGCTAGCAGCATTCGCTTTCTGCAATGGAACGCCGACGGGCTATGTCCCAAACTCAGTGAGCTCATGGACAGACTTAAAGAGCTCCACATTGACGTCGCTGTCATCCAGGAGACGAAACTCAACTCCAGAATTCAGCTCCCGTCGACCCCCGGCTACTCCCAAGTCAGAGCGGACAGGCCAGGGACTCAGTCTGGAGGCGGTCTCCTCTTCCTCATCAACGAGCACCTCTGCTTTCGTCGCGGACCGTACACCTACTCGGCCCCGGTTGAGGTCCTACAGGTTGACATCCAAATCTCCAAGCGCTCCTGGCTCAGAGCTGTTAACCTGTATGCGGCGCCGCTTCGCTCTTGCGAAGACCCTGTTCCCGCTTCGGAATGGAACTGCGTCCCAACCGACAGCAACACGATAGTTTTTGGAGACGTCAACGCGCACTCTCCGCTGTGGGATGGCTCCCAACCGCCCGACGCGCGTGGCGACTCCCTCGTGGACTGGAGCACTTCCCACAACATGTGCTTTCTGAATGATGGTTCCCACACCCGGGTGAACAGAGCCACTGCAGGCCTCAGCACCCCGGATGTCACGGCTGCCCCGCCGGGCTGGGCTGAGAAGGCCGACTGGAGCGTCGATGAAGATCTCGGGCGGATCACTTGCCTATCATCGTCCGGTTCCACACGGCTACCATCCAGCACAAGGCTCCTGGCCGCATGGTTTGGCGCAAGAAGGGCGCCGACTGGCAGGGCTTCAGCGCCGCCACCGAGGAAGCCTTCCGCAACCTCCCTAAGTCCCGCCTGTCGGTTCACAAACGCATCCTTCGCTTCAATCAGATCATCCTGGAGCAGGCGCACAAACACATAGGCAAAATCCGGCTTAAGAGACAATCCAAGCCCTGGCTTACCCAAGAAGCTAAAGCTGCCATCAAGCGCCGCAACCGCCTCCGGCACGAAGTGCATCATAGGCGTCAAGAGTGGCTCGACGCTTGCATCGAAGCTTCCCGGCTCACCCGCGACGCCAAAGACTCTGCCTGGAAGGAATACCTCGCCGACCTGCACCACAGCCATGATTCGAGCCAGGCGTGGAAACTGATCAGGTCCCTCAGCGGCTCCCCGGGCTCCTCCGCGCCCAACGAGGCTCTGCTCGTGGGTGAACGCTCTCTCACTGACAACCGCAGCAAAGCCAACGCCTTCGCCAGCCACTATGCTTCTGTCTGTCGCCTCAAGATCGACAGTGACGACCGGGCGGTCGTCAGGCGCGCCAAAGCCATTCTGCGGAGCAACGCGCCGGCTACCGCGGAGACCCCACCCATCACCATGGAGGAGCTTCGCGGAGCGATTGCTCATCAGAAGACTAACGGCGCCGCCGGCCCGGACGACATTTCCCCGCGCATGTTGCAACACCTGGGGGACGCAGCCCTCTTAGAGTTGCTGTTTATCTTCAACATGTCGCTGCACACCGGATCCCTGGGCCACATCTGGCGTTGCGCCATTATCATCCCGCTTCTTAAAGCCGGCAAGTCGGCCAGAGAGATCTCCAGTTTCCGCCCAGTGAGCCTCACCTCCTGTGCCGTTAAACTTCTGGAGCGAATCATCGACACCAGACTGAGACACCTCGCCAACTCTCGTGGCTGGATCTCGCCGGCCCAGGCTGGCTTCCGTGCGATGTACTCGTGCGAGGACCTGTTACTCAGAGTTGTGCAGGACATTAGCGACGGCTTCCAACTCAAACCGGCCGAAAGGACCATTCTCGCCCTCCTGGACTACTCTAAGGCGTTCGACAAAGTGTGGCGCGAGAAGCTTATCACCATCCTCGCTGATAAAGGTGTCCCGCTTGCTTACATTCGCTGGATTTCGTCCTTCCTCAGCGACCGCCGCGCTCGGGTTTCCTTCAACGGGTCCCTCAGCAAGTCCAAGCCGATGCGCCAAGGCCTTCCGCAGGGATCCGTCCTGGGACCGCTGCTATTCACGCTTTTCATTGACCCTGTCGTCTCCGTTATCCCTGAGGATGTTGGCATCACGTTATACGCTGACGACATCTCTCTCAGATGCAGGCACCGCAACAAGCTCACGGCCGCCTCCCGCCTTCAGGCCGCCCTCAACGCTGTTACCGCCTGGAGCTCCTCCAACAAGATGGTGCTCAACGCTGACAAGAGTGAAATCGCCTTCTTTTCTACCGACCCCAGCGAAGCGAGCTGGAGCCCCTCGCTCTTCATCGGGCATTCCCAAGTTCGGCACTGCAGCACTCCTAGACTCCTAGGCATTACCCTGGACCGTACGCTCAGCTTTAACGCGCACGTCAACGACATCTGCAGCAGAGTCCTGTCCCGCTGCCGCATGCTGTCCTGCCTCGCGGCTCGGGACTGGGGTTGGCGCAAGGAGCGCCTTCGCGGCGTCTACCTGGCTATGCAGCAGAGCCTTCTTAACTACGCGGCCCCGGCTTGGCAACCTTGGCTTTCCAGCACCTCCTTCGAGCGCCTTGAGCGCGCGCAAAACCAGGCCCTCAGAATCGTCACGGGCTTGCACCGCTCGGCGCCGCTTGACGCTGTGCACCTGGAGGCCGGCATCGGCAGCTACAGGAACACCAGCGACCGCCTTTGCCTCATCGCCAGGGAACGCGCGCTCAGGCTGCCCAACGACCATCCTCGCGCCATCGCCCTCTCGGGCACCGTGCAACACCGGCTCGCCCGCAGTAGCTGGAGACTCCGCTCGGCTCAGCTTGCCAATGGCCTTGGCATTGATCTCACGCCGCGTCTGCCGCTCACACCGGCCTTCCCATGCCCCTGGCTGGACCAACATCTTCCGGCGATCCTAGCTGACAATCCTTTGCCTCCGGCCACCACGCCCCCGTTGGAGCGCTGTCTTGCCGCTCTCGACGTCATCCGGTCTCACCCGGCTGAGCTCGTCATTTACTGCGATGGTTCGGCGGCCGGCGGCTCCGAGGCTGGCGGGGCGGCCGCTGTGGTCACCATCGGAGACCCGGCAGTCCCGACGACCGTGGAAGCCCGCACGTCCGCTGGCAGCCGCTACACCAGCTCCTTTGAAGAGGAACTCCGCGCTCTGGTCCTAGCCCTCGACTACCTCCGCTCGCACCCCACGCGCCCTGCCATCATCTGCTCTGACAGTCAGTCTCTTCTGCGCGCCCTTCAGCGTCCCTTCAGCCGCCTGGCCTCTTCCCTCCGCTTCCCGCACAACTGCCGCGCTCTCCTGTGGGTCCCGGGTCATGTCGGCATTCCGGGCAATGAACTCGCGGACCGCGCTGCTAACTCCGCTGCCGCCAACGCCGATGAAGCACCGCGCCCCAGCATCAGTTTTCCCACTGCCGCCTCGGTGATCCGCCGCACTCTGGTTGACAAGCCGGTCACCCACGCGAGATCTCGTCTCACCTATGCCTCCGCCGACGCCGAAAAGGAACGTCGGCTTATTACTAACCGCAAAGACGCTGTCCTTCTTGCCCGGCTGCGCTCCGGCCACTCCAGCCTCTTCGGAGCCTTCCGCGCCCTCATGGACCCCACGGTGGATCCGACGTGCCAAAGGTGCTTCCTCGAACCAGACACCCTTGAGCACTGGACAGCGTGCCCTGCTCTCGAGGCCGCCCGCCGTCGCTTCATTGGAGCTCCGCTCTCCCTCAGCAACTTGTCCGATTACCCTGATGGTTTGGTCGCGCTGGCCAGGTTCTGCATGGATCCTGGGCGCGTTTGGGCCAACTAACAACAACAACAACAACAACAACAACAACAACAGCAGCAGCAGCAGCAGCAGCTCAAACTGCTCAGCCAATAGTGATCCAGCTGCCGACTTCTCGGCCGCCACCCCAGCAGTCGGCCGCCCCAACGCCGCCGGCGATTCTCAAACCTATACAAGCAGCCGAGCCCGGATGACCGCAGCCAGCAACAGTGCCAGGCTGAGGCCGCTAAATCGACAACGCGCGGTGCAACATCAGAATGAAGCGGACAGCCTCCGCTGGTGGCAGCCGCCGCCACCGCCGCCGCCGCCGCAGCTGTTATCAAACGAACTCGTCCAGCAACCAAAACTATCAGCTACGCTAATTATCAGCAACTGCTGCGCCGATAGCCAAATGTCGTCCATTCACCTGCGCAATCACCCGCTCAGCCCGCGGCCGTCGCGCTCCCCCAGCCCGGACCTCATGCCCGGCTACACACCGCCGCTGCCTGCGCCTGCCGCCGGTCTCTCCTGGACAGCCAGCTCGAGTCCCGGCGGCAGCAGCACCAATCCCTACCTGGCCAGGTCTCGCTACCTGACCGCCGCTGCCAACTCCGACCTGCACGGCCCGCTGACTGTCGACACGCGGCACCAGCCGCCTCATCCGCTGTTCCACCAGCCCGAGGCCTCCGTCAAGCGGGACAAATTCGCCAATGCCGGCTACTCTTCTGGCTACTATTCGAACTCGAATGCCGCCATCGACAATAATAGCAGCTTTCAGCTGATGCCGATGGAGTCGGCCACCTCCTTCGAGTCCGGAGACGATGCCGAATCTATCGAGGCTGAGCTGCTTCAGCATCACCGCGGAGCTCAGCAGAGGCAGCACTGCCCCCGGCACGGCGGCCCCACCGATCCCATGGACCCCTTCGGCCAGTTCGCCGACTGCGTATGCCCGCACCCGCGCTACGCCGGTCCAGCAGCCGCCCGCATCAACAGCGACTTTGACGAGTCGGACGGCAACGCCGGCGAGGAGGACGCAATGGCGATGGCGGCCGCGCTTAGGCCCCCGACTGTTCGGGTCTTCTTCGACCCGAACTGGGAGTCCGCCAGGGAGACCGACATCCTCGGCGGCGTCGGCTGCAGCGGCGCCGGTATCGACTCACCGGACGCCGATTCTAGTAGCGACTTGGCGGCCCTGTCCGATTTCCAGCGTCGCTATCCGGTTCACCTGGACGACAAGGACGAGCGCAACACCTGGTCGTCTTCGTCGACAGCGACTTCGTCGGCTTCGTCCTCACCGACAACTCTGCTGGGCAGGAGCAGCTCCGCCTACTTGCGCGTCGGCGCCCCGTTTACCATGCGCGGCGCCTCCGATCGGGATAGAAGCGTCGAGGACGTCACTAAACTGGACGACATCGACGTGCGCTCGATCAAATCCTCGCATTCGCAGGACTGCATCACCTGCGAGATCCTGGCATCTGCTGTGCCACATGACGTCGACTCGACGACTGCTAAACTGAGCGAAGTGCCGAACGGAAGCGGCGCGCCGCCAGGGACCTACGGTGCCGGGGCCGAGGAGCGGCGCAGCCAAGGTCTGGAAGTGTCGGTTACCGAATGCCCAAACGATCGACTTTCACCGTACGACAATCTGGATAATATCATACACGAGGAGGATGAGGAACTGGTTTCCTCTCCAGACTCCGTGCCCAGCGTGATCAACAGTCAACAGGCTGCGGCGGCGGATTCTCGTCACGGAGAACTCGCCAAATTCAGCAGCAAGTCGAGGCTGCCGCCGACCGGAGCGATCTCCGTGGCCGCCACCGTGCATCGTCGGCCGCCGGACGCTACGACCCAGCCTGCGGTTTCGACATCGGCAACGGCAGGTTTTCCAGCGGCGTTGCCAGTTTCATCTTCGATGGCAACACAGCCAGCACCGTCTCCAATGGCAACACAGCCAGCACCGTCTCCAATGGCAACACAGCCAGCACCGTCTCCGATGGCAACACAGTCAGCGGAGTCTTCAACGGCAACACAGCCAGCACCGTCTCCAATGGCAACACAGCCAGCACCGTCTCCGATGGCAACACAGCCAGCACCGTCTCCAATGGCAACACAGCCAGCACCGTCTCCGATGGCAACACAGCCAGCGGAAACAGTGCCACCAGCGCAGCCCCCAACACCATCGAAGCCTCCACCGCCGCGTCCACCTCCACCACAGCGGGCGACTCCAAACAGGCAGCAAGCGCAGCCGCAGCCGCAGCCTCTACTAACTCCGTCATCAGCCGCTGAATCTGACCAGCCAATGCAGCCGCCGCTGTCTCAGGGACGAGCGCCGCATCTGTCGAACTCGCAGCAAACCGACGCCTCGCCGGTCGGTCCGGCAAGCGGCGAGCCGGCTACTGCAGCCGGCAAGAAGGACAGCCTCGAGTGCGGCGCATCGTCGGGCTACGCGTCCTACGAGAGCCGCTCCAGCGAGCGCCTGGTGGACCGAATGGACCATCAGCAGCAGCAGCGCCGACCGTCAGAGGGTCCCGAGGCCTCGACGGAGCTCGCGGAGGACGCGGACAGTCAAGCAGCCGCCGCAGCCGGCCAGAGTGGCAACAAATTCGCCGGCTTCGTTCGCTCGCATTTCGTCAAATTGATGTCGTTCGAATCGGAGGACGGCGCGGGCGCGGCGCCAACGGCGGCAGCGGCGGCCAATTCCGCGGCGTCGGACGCTCCCGGAGCCGCGCTAGGCGCAGGTGCGGGCTTTCGGCGCCAGCTGCTCAGGAACGCCGCCTCGTCTGAGTCCTCTGGACGCGTAAGCCTCGCTAATTCTCCTCGCCCCGCCCCTTCTTCCCCCTCGATAAAGAAATTGCCTCAAGGCCCGCTGCTGGTCTACCGTGGGGAGCTCCCGAGGCAGCGCAAACAGCCCTAGGGAGTTGGCCGGGACGGGACCGAGTCGCGGAGAGGGTCGGGGGAGAGAAGTGCGCTCGCTTGGCCAGTTAGGCCGAAACAGGAAGGCGAGGTTTTCAGTTTCCAGCTAGGGGGCTTCTAGTTAGCCTTCCCTGGTCAACCCCCCACCGCCGAGCTTTGAACAGTCGATCGCCCACTCTGATGGCGCCTCGTCAATTTATCATCCAACACGCTGAGCTCACTCTCGCACTGTCTCGCCCACGCCTTAGTCAAGTGCCGCGTCCAGTTCGCACCAGCAGCAGCACCACTACCATTGAGCTGGCTCTTCTTCCTTTTTCGGCTTCTCTCCCCCGACCCCCGACTCGTCCTTCAATTCCCAATTTCAGCGATAATAGAAGCATAGCGCCAGACACAAACAGGGCTTATTTGAGCGTGTATAATGGCTAGATTAGGCCGGCTGAGACAGCGAAGGAATTGGAAAAGCCCCGATGGGGATAGGGGAGAGAACGGGAGTTGAGGAGTTGAGTGTCTCGTATGACTTTTAGGCTGGCTCCCAGCGTGTCCATCAGACTGAGAGTCCTGGATGGCCTAGGCGTCGGGAAAGGGTGTGCTTCTTCACCCCGAATAACCCTTACTAGCTGAGAGTTGAATAGTGCAGAGAGAGCTTCAGAAAGACTGAGAGAAAAGTACCAGTATGTTTTTGTGTGGGGTCATTGTTGGATAGACTCACTGCTGGGTAGGCTCATTGTTGAGTAGTCTCATTGTTGGGTAGGCTCATTATTGGGTAGGCTCATTGTTGGGTAGGCTCATTATTGGGTAGGCTCATTGTTGGGTAGGCTCATTGTTGGGTAGGCTCATTATTGGGTAGGCTCATTGTTGGGTAGACTCATTGTTGGGTAGACTCATTGTTGAGAAAACTCACTGTTGGGTAGTCTCATAGTTGGATAGACTCATAGTTGGGTAGCCTCATTGTTGGATAGAGTCATTGTTGGGTAGACTCATTATTAGTAGAATCATTATTGGTAGACTCATTATTGGTAGACTCATTATTGGTAGACTCATTATTGGTAGACTCATTATTGGTAGACTCATTATTGGTAGACTCATTATTGGTAGACTCATTATTGGTAGACTCATTATTGGTAGACTCATTATTGGTAGACTCATTATTGGTAGACTCATTATTGGTAGACTCATTATTGGTAGACACATTATTGGTAGACTCATTATTGGTAGACTCATTATTGGTAGACTCATTATTGGCAGACTCATTATTGGTAGACTCATTATTGGTAGACTCATTATTGGTAGACTCATTATTGGTAGACTCATTATTGGTAGACTCATTATTGGTAGACACATTATTGGTAGACTCATTATTGGTAGACTCATTATTGGCAGACTCATTATTGGTAGACACATTATTGGTAGACTCATTATTGGTAGACTCATTATTGGTAGACTCATTATTGGTAGACTCATTATTGGTAGACACATTATTGGTAGACTCATTATTGGTAGACTCATTATTGGTAGACACATTATTGGTAGACTCATTATTGGTAGACTCATTATTGGTAGACTCATTATTGGTAGACTCATTATTGGTAGACTCATTATTGGTAGACTCATTATTGGTAGACTCATTATTGGTAGACTCATTGTTGGGTAGACTCATCTTTGAGTAGACTCAATGTCGGGTAGGCTCAATGCTGGATAGACTCATAGTTGGATAGACTCATAGTTGGGTAGTCTCATAGTTGGGTAGTCTCATTGTTGGGTAGACTCATAGTTGGATAGACTCAATTTCGGGTAGACTCAATGTTGGATAGACTGACTCGCTGTTGGATAAGTACGAGTCATATTGATTGTTGGCTTATGCTGACTGTTACGTGTACTCAAATAACATTGAACAGACACACAGAAAATAAGTAAAACAGGCCTAAAAAAGCAGTTGGTATTAGTTAATATAGAAGCTGGGGGAGGAAATCTTTAATCTACAGTACCAATATTGCAATCTTTTTCTCTTCTTGCACTCCTCTTGCCTCGTGCCCAGGTGAGTGGCAGTGCAGGACAGAGATAACTCACTAAGATTTCGCTATATTAAGATCGGATTTATGGGAACTTTATCCCAAATTCCTTCGCTTATGTCCGCTGTCACGTCTGCCCACCTGATTGTAAAGTTAGTGAGGCCCGATTTACAGTCAACTTGTCATAAAATAAGAATCTCGCTAATCCTCTCTGATGGAAGTTGCTTGCATGTATGGTAAGGGAAAAAAGGATTTTAAGGATTTAAACAAAATGCGTGGGAGGGAAAAACAGTATGCGGCTTAGTTTTGGAAATTGACACAAAGACGATTTAAGTATCCTTTTATCGACTTTGTTCTTAAATTGGCATTGAGGGAAGTTCATGACTGATAGGCCGACAATGTTGTCTGCCGGTGAGGGGCTGATAAATGACTGGTAGGAGCTAATGAAGGACTAGTAGGAGCTAATTAAGGACTGGTTTGAGCTAATGATAATTAAGGCCCGGTAGGAGCTAATTAAGGACCGGTAGGTGCTAATTAAGGCCCGGTAGGAGCTAATTAAGGACCGGTAGGAGCTAATTAAGGACCGGTAGGTGCTAATTGAGGCCCGGTAGGAACTAACTAAAGACCGGTAGGAGCTAATTAAGGACCGGTAGGAGCTAATTTAGGCCCGGTAGGAACTAATTAAAGACCGGTCGGAGCTAATTAAAGACCGGTAAGAGCTAATGAAGGACTAGTAGGAGCTAATGAAGAACTGGTAGGAGCTAATGATAATTAAGGACCGGTAGGAGCTAATTAAGGACCGGTAGGAGCTAATTAAGGAACGGTAGGAGCTATTTGAGGCCCGGTAGGAACTAACTGAAGACCGGTAGGAGCTAATTAAGGACCGGTAGGAACTAATTAAAGACCGGTCGGAGCTAATTAAAGACCGGTAAGAGCTAATGAAGGACTGGTAGGAGCTAATTAAGGACCGGTAGGAGCTAATTAAGTACCGGTAGGAGCTAATTAAGGACCGGTAGGAGCTAATGAAGGCCCGGTAGGAGCTAATTAAGTACCGGTAGGAGCTAATTAAAGACCGGTAAGAGCTAATGAAGGACCGGTAGGAGCTAATTAAGGACCGGTAGGAGCTAATTAAGGACCGGTAGGAGCTAATTAAGTACCGGTAGGAGCTAATTAAGGACCGGTAGGAGCTAATTAAGTACCGGTAGGAGCTAATTAAGGACCGGTAGGAGCTAATGAAGGACCGGTAGGAGCTAATTAAGGACCGGTAGGAGCTAATTAAGGACCGGTAGGAGCTAATTAAGGACCGGTAGGAGCTAATTAAGGACCGGTAGGAGCTAATTAAGGACCGGTAGGAGCTAATTAAGGACCGGTAGGAGCTAATTAAGGACCGGTAGGAGCTAATTAAGGACCGGTAGGAGCTAATTAAGGACCGGTAGGAGCTAATGAAGGCCCGGTGTGTCTGTGTGGGTTTTTCGCCGATTTGGCCTACTACGCGCCAAAATCCATAAAAACAAAAACATCAAAGCCCGGTATATTTAGTTTTTTTATTACTCTAGATTTTTTCAGTCATCTTGGCTTGTTTGGTTGTTTCAGAAAAACTAACAGCCAGCCTCGTGTTGCTTGTGCATTTGCAAATAATCTAAATGGCTTTCAGTGGGTTGTTATTCCGCTACATCAATATTGCAGCATCTCTCTTTGCAGTTGTGCCTCCCCTTCTCATGTTTCTGAGAGGGATTTTTCCCAGCCGTCCTTCCAGTTCATCCTCCATTTGCCTTCAAGGAAGCTGTGGGTTGCAGCAAAAAAGAAGAAAAAAAAGCTGAAGTTGTTGTTAGTCACAGAAACCGCCACCCCTCTATTGGTGGAGGAGCTTCCTAATGAAAATTTAAAGAAATTTCTATGAAAACTTTTTTTGCAAAGAACTGCTTGCAACGAAGAAACGTGACAAAGAGAAGGAAAGGGAGAGAGGAAGAGGAGAGGGAGACAAGGCAAGAGGGAGAGGAGGAGAGGGAGAGAAGGTGAGAGGGAGAGGAGGAGAGGGAGAGAAGGTGAGAGGGAGAGGAGGAGAGGGAGAGAAGGTGAGAGGGAGAGGAGGAGAGGGAGAGAAGGAGAGGGAGAGAAGGTGAGGGAAAGAAGGTGAGAGGGAGAGGAGAGGGAGAGAAGGGGGAGAAGAGAGGGAGAGAAGATGGAGAGGAGAGGGAGAAGAGAGCGAGAGGAGAGAGAGAGAAGGTGACGGAGAGGAGGAGAGGAGGAGACGGAGAGGAAGAGAGGGAGAGAAGGTGAGAGGGAGAGAATGTAAGAGGGACAGGAGGAGAGGGAGAGAAGGAGAGGTAGAGAAGGTGAGAGGAGAAGGAGAGAAGCGGAAGGAGAGAAGCTGAGGGAGACTTGAGGGAGAGTTGAGGAAGAGGAGGAGAGGGAGAGGTGGAGAGGTAGGGAAGGAGAGGGAGAGGAGGAGAGGGAGAGAAGGTGCGGGAGAGAAGGTGCGGGAGAGAAGGTGAGGGAGAGGAGAGAGGGGAGGAGAGAGGGAGAGAGGAGAGGGAGAGGAGAAGGGAGAAAGAGAGCAGAGGGATGGGAGGAACAGAAGCAGAAAGAAGGCAGTCAGGGGCAGAGGGAAGGGTACGGGTGAGAGGGAGTGAGAGACCGCTAAGATCTTTCAATATAAATCAGGCTGGATCAGAGGAACTCTCCAAGCGCTCTGCTCTTTTTAATCCCAATTTTCTCCGTCATTTTTTAATCCCAGGATTAGTGGGATCAGATGGCCCTTCGTTGTAGCTGCGGAAGCAGACTAAAAGCAGATTATTGTAGAGATGCGAAAGCGATGAGGCTAAACAGCAATGAGGAAAAAACCCTCATAATCCCTGGGAAAGATTTGAGCCCTTATTATATTGAACCCATCTATTCCTATAAAATTGAAAACTCTTATTATAAATATAAATTGAATATTTTGTGATCCATACCTGGAGGCATGGGTTACGCATTCCAGTTAGAGTTGTCAGCATATCTGTCAATTACTGTGAATTCCGCGATGCAAGGCTCGGAGGCCTGACCCAATATCGGTGTGTTTCACTGAGGCTGAAAGAAAAAGTTCTTTTGTATTGTTAAAGAACCGCCTCATCGGTCGCATAAGAGCGACGACTTAAAAGTTGAGTGACTTTTTCAAAGGATTAGCCACAACTGCAATTCTTAATCCGCTAGTATGTGGGTGGGATGTGGGGTTATCCTGACTGACTGAAGTCATCAAGGCACTTAAAGGACTCTGTGTCCTTTTAGGACTTGTGCTGCCGTGTTACTGATGCAGATGACTTTGATGGCAGCTGACACTGACACTAAAGCAGCTGACACTTTAGGATGCTGACACTTGAAGATGCTGAAACTTAAGCAGCAGACACTTGAGGATGCTGACACTTGAGGATGCTGTCACTTGAGGATGCTGTCACTTGAGGATGCTGTCACTTGAGGATGCTGTCACTTGAGGATACTGTCACTTGAGCAGCTGACACTTGAGAATGCTGACACTTGAGGATGCTGACACTTAGGATTCTGACACTTTAGGATGCTGACACTTAGGATGCTGACACTTTAGGATGCTGACACTTTAAGATGCTGACACTTAAGCAGCTGACACTTGAGGATGCTGACACTTCAGGATGCTGACACTTTAGGATGCTGACACTTAGGATGCTGACACTTTAGGATGCTGACACTTTAAGATGCTGAAACTTAAGCAGCAGACACTTGAGGATGCTGACACATCAGGATGCTGTCACTTGAGGATACTGTCACTTGAGCAGCTGACACTTGAGAATGCTGACACTTGAGGATGCTGACACTTAGGATTCTGACACTTTAGGATGCTGACACTTAGGATTCTGACACTTTAGGATGCTGACACTTAGGATGCTGACACTTTAGGATGCTGAAACTTTAAGATGCTGACACTTAAGCAGCTGAAACCTAAATTAAGATGCTGACACTTAGGGATTCAATTTCAGTTTTACTGTTGCATATTCAATGAAAAGTCACTGCCAATTTCGCATTTAACAGAAAAATATTTTATCAGTCAGCAGGCAATTGCAAATTTGATTAATATTTTTCCATTGAATATTTTTTAGGAATTATTCAATGAATATTCAATGAGTCGGGGACAGACAGTGTAGGATAAGTGCGTGCTGCTTTTATTGATGCATTGGAAAATTCATGTCACGCAAGGTTTTTGTTTTAAATAGCTCGTAAAATAGACACGTCTTCCGGATTTAACTTAATCTACGGCAAAGAAAGGAAACTTGCTAGAAAAGCTCATTAGCCTAATTAAGTCGCTACCTACTGCACTATTCGAGAAAATTTAACTCAAGAACTGTGTGCCACTATTCGAAAGATCGATTATTTGATTTCAAAATCAACTGCATGTAAAGTAATAAAGCTAGGATGAGACAGGATAAGGGTTAGTAGATACAGAGGTAACGAAGGACTAGTAGGAGCTAATGAAGGACTAGTAGGAGCTAATGGAGGACTGGGAGGAGCTAATGATGGACTAGTAGGAGTTAATGAAGGACTAGTAGGAGCTAATGAAGGACTAGTAGGAGTTAATGAAGGACTAGTAGGAGCTAATGAAGGACTAGTAGGAGCTAATGAAGGACTAGTAGAAGTTAATGAAGGACTAGTAGGAGCTAATGGAGGACTGGGAGGAGCTAATGGTGGACTAGTAGGAGCTAATGGTGGACTAGTAGGAACTAATGATGGACTAGTAGGAGCTAATGAAGGACTAGTAGAAGTTAATGAAGGACTAGTAGGAGCTAATGGAGGACTGGGAGGAGCTAATGAAGGACTAGTAGGAGCTAATGAAGGACTAGTAGGAGCTAATGAAGGACTAGTAGGAGCTAATGAAGTACTAGTAGGAGCTAATGAAGGACTAGTAGGAGTTAATGAAGGACTAGTAGGAGCTAATGAAGGACTAGTAGAAGTTAATGAAGGACTAGTAGGAGCTAATGAAGGACTAGTAGGAGCTAATGGAGGACTAGTAGGAGCTAATGAAGGACTAGTAGGAGCTAATGAAGGACTAGTAGGAGCTAATGAAGGACTAGTAGGAGCTAATGAAGGACTAGTAGGAGCTAATGAAGGACTAGTAGGAGCTAATGAAGGACTAGTAGAAGTTAATGAAGGACTAGTAGAAGTTAATGAAGGACTAGTAGGAGCTAATGAAGGACTAGTAGGAGCTAATGAAGGACTAGTAGGAGCTAATGAAGGACTAGTAGGAGCTAATGAAGGACTAGTAGGAGCTAATGAAGGACTAGTATGAGCTAATGAAGGACCTAGGCTCTTGTTACGCCGGTTCTGGCAAGTCCATCAAGACTACATTAAAAACAGTAAATCTTGTTTTTCAGTCTACCATATTCTGTTGCACAGTCGGATGCGTGCGCAAGAATCACCCAGAAAGTTTTTTTACTTATTATACGTACTCGTAGTAAAATAAATGGCAAAATGCGAGCTCAAACATCTGGGACAAATCCTCAAAAACGTTTGAGCCGAAATATTGGACACGGAAAAGACACCAATTTATTTGAGTGGGTGGGCGGCTTCGCGAGGGCTCTGATTGAATTATTCATTGCAGCTGCCCTGCCGCTGGTGCGTCTCACTTGCTCACATTGTTTCTGAGAGCTGAAGCCGCCGCTGCCGCCTCTGTCTCACCACAGTGCTGGCTGATGGCAAAGGAAAACTAACTAAACCAAAATCTATTTGCACTCGGAGGTCTCGTGCTGTATACTATTTTTAGCTAGTTAGTTAGTTAGTTAGTTAGTCAGTTAGTTAGTTAATCAGTCAGTTAGTTAGTTAGTTAGTTAGTTAGTTAGTTAGTTAGTTAGTTAGTTAGTTAGTTTAGTTAGTTAGTTAGTTAGTTAGTTAGTTAGTTAGTTAGTTAGTTAGTTAGTTAGTTAGTTAGTTAGTTAGTTAGTTAGTTAGTTAGTTAGTTAGTTAGTTAGTTAGTTAGTTAGTTAGTTAGTTAGTTAGTTAGTTAGTTAGTTAGTTAGTTAGTTAGTTAGTTAGTTAGTTAGTTAGTTGCTAGGTTCCTAGGGGATGTACATACTGTACTTTCAAAGAATAGCGAGCCGCACTTATCTGTCTGAACTATTTTCGACATCTTGCAATCTCTTGTCTGAGCTGGTCTCTCACGTCCGGAATCTCAAATGTCTGAAATTGAAAAGAAAGCTGCAGACTCAGGAGCGAATGATGAAGAGTGAATACATAATTAATAATGCTAAAGTCTCAGTGCAGGGTTAGGCTTGAATTCTTCTCTCGTTCTAAGAAGCACAATCAGCTAAGCAAAATGGACTCGGGTGAGAGAGAGGGGGGAGGGGGAAGGCCAGAGGGGGCCGCAGTGGGAGGAGTAGAGTGCAGCTGGTGGACCGTTTCCGTGCTTCAACTCAAAGCAGCTTAGCATTAGCTTACTAAGGTAGCGTGCGCAGCATTCTGGGCCTAAAATGTTTCTCTCCCCCCCCCCTAGCTACCTTGCATAATTAGCCTGCCTACCTACTTGTTCTTTTTTCCTTGTTTTTGCGAGAGCTCTCTGCCGTTCGCTGCAATTCTCTGATGGAGGCGCTGGGGGGAGATTTATGCAATTCTTCCCAGTGACAATGAAAATTTTCTGACCTGGCATTTCAGTCCGTGTCCTGCGCTGACGATGGCAGCAACTTTGACGCTGCCTGCACTACGGACTCAAGGCGGTAAGCTGCGATGAGGCTAGAAATAGGATGAGATGAAGCTGAGTATGAAGCTAGGGATGAAGCTAGGAATGAAGCTGGGGATGAAGCTAGAGATGAAGCTGGGATGAAGCTAGAGATGAAGCTGGGGATGAAGCTGGGGATGAAGCTGGGGATGAAGCTGGGGATGAAGCTATCACGATGAAGCTAGAGATGAAGCTATCGAGATGAAGCTAGAGATGATGCTAGAGTTGAGGCTGGAACGTAGGGTGAGGATCACTAGGGATGAAGCTAGGGGTGAAGCTAGGGGTGAAGCTAGGGATGAAGCTGGGGATGAAGCTAGGGATGAAGCTGGGGATGAAGCTAGGGATGAAGCAAGGAATCATTATATCAATGAGGCTGGGGATATAAGCTAAGGATGAGACTGTGGCAGGGGATGTGGCAGAGACGAAGCTAAGAATAAAATTTGACAAGTATTTAAATCTCAAGCTAGTACAAGGTACCACCTATTCAAAATCTAATGAATTGTTAAACCCTTCGATAATCCGAAACACTGCAGCAGCGATAAGAGCAGTTCGTTCTTCGACAGCATTGACATAATGCCGGAGGTGCGCGCAAAGAGGCGAGCGATGCCATTGGTCAGCGATTTGGTGAGTCATTTTTGGCTGTATCCAATGATTTATAGCGAAAAAGTGACCTTGAGGGAATTCCGTTTCTATTTTTAGAAACTAGCGGGCAGAAAAGCCGTTAAGATTAAAGAATGAACAAATATTTTTATTTCAATGAATCTTGTGACCTTGTACAGTATCTAGGGCTCTGGAAATTCCGGAAGGAAAATGTTACTTTTTAAATAAGAGAATAGAAAAGCTTTTAAGAGTCACCTGCAGATATAGCACGTATAAAGTTTTGTAGTCTCAAAAGAGCTTTCCGCTTTCAGTTGCGGAATAATCTGTATCATCAGGCGAGGCTGTACCTAGGGAAAATGACCTTGAGGGAATTCCACTTCTATTTTTAGAAACTAGCGAGTTGAAAAGCTTTTTAGGCTTCTCCCTTAGATGAAATTTTTGAATCTTATAATGACCTTGAAGGAATTCCTGTTTCTATTTTAGTAGGAGTTAAAGAATTCAAAAAGTACACGTTTAAAGCCATGGTAAAGCGTCATAAAACGTTTAATTTATGTTAATTATATACTTTGTATTTTCCGGACCTCTGGCAATTCATCATTGGCTTGATTGGCGAGCTGAAGTTGTGCGTAGTCGGCTTTGACTTTGATGGATGAATTCCGAATACTCAATACACAGGGGAGAGGGCCAGAAAGAGGAAGACAGAAAAGGGGGAATGTCTGGGGGGGGGGCACTCCCTCCTTTCTTCGCTTGACTCAAACAGCTCATTTTAGTGGCTCACACTCTGATCATCAAGGAGACCTGGCGCTGGAGACTGGAGTGCAGAAACTCTTTCATTAAACTCTGACTCTCCTGCACATGAAGGCTGAGTACGAGAAGAGAAAGATGAAGAACCTTGCTTTTGGTAGAGTCTAATCGAAGGGATCACAAAACCGAAATATCATATAGCATATGAGGTGCGCGCGATAAACTGAAAAGGAAGAGAAAATTTCACTATCAAGTACTAGCAAATAGCTCTAGCTGGCTCTAGCAAGTACTAGTACAAGCGAAAGTGCTAGCAGTGCCCAACGCTATTCACGTTTTCGAGTTATGATATTTCGGGTTGTGATATTCCAGGTTTGTGATGTTTCGGGTTTGTGATATTTCGGGTTTGTGATATTCCAGGTTTGTGATATTTCGGGTTTGTGATATTTCGGGTTTGTGATATTTCGGGTTTGTGATATTTCGGGTTTGTGATATAGCTGCATTCTCCAGATCTTGGTTAGAAAATCTCCATGACTCAGATGGAGCGAAAATACCAATTTAACCGATGGTAGAAGATCCAGCACTGTATATATGTACATACTAGATGCTTATGGATTGTAGACTCAACCATCTGGCTATGCAGTTGCACTGTGGCCTCTCTCAGCCTCCCACAAAATTTGATGGATGCCCCCAAAAATTTTTATCCCAAGTTCGTTTAATCCATCTCGCCCTGAGCTGTTGCTCTCGAACATTCGCTCTAATAAAGCTTCGATAGCCAAAACTTAACTCCACAGGCCCGGAAGCCTGGCTTTTTGGATGAGCAGTGGGAGAAACTCCTAACCCGATTCTTCTCTACCCAGATCAGATCCCCTTTCCTAGCTTAGCAGCACTATGCAAAACTGGCCCGGGCAGACAGCAATTATGTATGCCCTTCTCCCTCTAGCGAATTTCCTGCAACTCCCCGTTGGGATTGGAATGGGATTAGGGAAGTTTGGTTCCGAGTTGTTCAGCTTGTAAAATTTAATCCCCACTGACTGCCCTACTGAATTCCCAGTTCTAATTACTTCAAGCTGCAACTTCAATTACAGAATCCCTTGGCTTTAACTACTGGGAATCCCTGGCTCTAACTACTGGGAATCCCTGGCTCTAACTACTGGGAATCCCTGGCTCTAACTACTAGGAATCCCTGACTCTAAATATTGGGAATCCCTAGCTCTAACTACTGGTAATCCCTGGCTCTAACTACTGGGAATCCCATGCTCTAACTACTGGGAATCCCTGGCTCTAACTACTAGGAATCCCTGACACTAAATATTGGGAATCCCTAGCTCTAACTACTGGTAATCCCTGGCTCTAACTACTGGGAATCCCATGCTCTAACTACTGGGAATCCCTGGCTCTAACTACTAGGAATCCCTGACTCTAAATACTGGGAATCCCTAGCTCTAACTACTGGTAATCCCTGGCTCTAAATACTGGGAATCCCTGGCTCTAAATAATGGGAATCCTTGGCTCTAACTACTGGGAATCCCTGGCTCTAACTACTGGGAATCCCTGGCTCTAACTACTGGGAATCCCTGGCTCTAACTACTGGGAATCCCTGGCTCTAACTACTGGGAATCCCTGGCTCTAAACTACTGGGAATCCCTTGACTCTTAACTACTGGGAACCCCTGGCTCTAACTACTGGGAATCCCTGGCTCTAACTACTAGGAATCCCTGACTCTAAATACTGGGAATCCCTAGCTCTAACTACTGGTAATCCCTGGCTCTAAATACTGGGAATCCCTGGCTCTAAATATTGGGAATCCTTGGCTCTAACTACTGGGAATCCCTGGCTCTAACTACTGGGAATCCCTGGCTCTAACTACTGGGAATCCCTGGCTCTAAACTACTGGGAATCCCTTGACTCTTAACTACTGGGAACCCCTGGCTCTAACTACTGGGAATCCCTGGCTCTAACTACTAGGAATCCCTGACTCTAAATACTGGGAATCCCTAGCTCTAACTACTGGTAATCCCTGGCTTTAAATACTGGAAATTCCTGGCTCTAAATACTGGGAATCCCTGGCTCTAAATAATGGGAATCCTTGGCTCTAACTACTGGGAATCCCTGGCTCTAACTACTGGGAATCCCTGGCTCTAAACTACTGGGAATCCCTTGACTCTTAACTACTGGGAATCCCTGGCTCTAAATAATGGGAATCCCTGGCTCTAACTACTAGGAATCCCTGACTCTAAATACTGGGAATCCCTGGCTCTAAATACTGGGAATCCTTGGCTCTAACTACTGGGAATCCCTAGCTCTAACTACTGGGAATCCCTGGCTCTAACTACTAGGAATCCCTGACTCTAAATATTGGGAATCCCTAGCTCTAACTACTGGGAATCCCTGGCTCTAACTACTGGGAATCCCATGCTCTAACTACTGGGAATCCCTGGCTCTAACTACTAGGAATCCCTGACTCTAAATACTGGGAATCCCTAGCTCTAACTACTGGTAATCCCTGGCTCTAAATACTGGGAATCCCTGGCTCTAAATAATGGGAATCCCATGCTCTAACTACTGGGAATCCCTGGCTCTAACTACTAGGAATCCCTGACTCTAAATACTGGGAATCCCTAGCTCTAACTACTGGTAATCCCTGGCTCTAAATACTGGGAATCCCTGGCTCTAAATAATGGGAATCCTTGGCTCTAACTACTGGGAATCCCTGGCTCTAACTACTGGGAATCCCTGGCTCTAACTACTGGGAATCCCTGGCTCTAAACTACTGGGAATCCCTTGACTCTTAACTACTGGGAACCCCTGGCTCTAACTACTGGGAATCCCTGGCTCTAACTACTGGGAATCCCTGGCTCTAAACTACTGGGAATCCCTTGACTCTTAACTACTGGGAATCCCTGGCTCTAACTACTGGGAATCCCTGGCTCTAACTACTAGGAATCCCTGACTCTAAATACTGGGAATCCCTAGCTCTAACTACTGGTAATCCCTGGCTCTAAATCCTGGGAATCCCTAGCTCTAACTACTGGGAATCCCTGGCTCTAAATACTGGGAATCCCTGGCTCTAAATACTGGGAATCCCTGGCTCTAACTACTGGGAATCCCTGGCTCTAACTACTGGGAATCCCTGGCTCTAAATACTGGGAATCCCTGGCTCTAAATCCTGGGAATCCCTGGCTCTAACTACTGGGAATCCCTGGCTCTAAACTACAGGGAATCCCTAACTCTAACTGCTGGGAATTCCTGGCTCTAAATACTGAAAATTCCTGGCTCTAAATACTGGGAATCTCTGACTCGATGCTCATGAGAATGCTCGGTACTCATGAGATACCCATGATTTATTATATACTTCACGACCCAGCTAGGCTGATCACATCGCAAAAAAGGCTGAGCATAAAAAAAGTATGGGAGAAGTATTTGTCTACGAGATATATGCATGAATATCTAGAGCATACACGCCAATTTCATTGATTTGATGTGTTTGATGAGAGTGTGTGTGTCGGAGGCAGGGAGGGGAGGTGATGAGGAAGCGAGAAAGATGGAATGGCTCTACCGGCCGAATCTGCCTCTATGCAGCCCCTGCCCTCTCCCTAACTATTTAGCATTGAATCGCCGCGCGAAGTTCTCACGCGATGGCTGATCAGCCTCGATAGCCTCTCAGGGCCGAGCACTAATCTATATAGCTAGCAGTATCCTGTGCCTTCTTTTATTCCCTCCTGATGCTGCTCAGGTGACCTGGTGCAGAGGAAATATTAGATGCATCTGATGGAATTGGAGTGCCACTCTGTACAATTAAATAATAGTACATTGAATACTGTTAAAATACATCACTCTCTCTCTTCCCTGTCTCCCTCTCCCTTCCCTGTAGCACTCTCCCTTCCCTGTAGCACTCTCCCTTCCCTGTAGCACTCTCCCTTCCCTGTAGCACTCTCCCTTCCATGTAGTACTCTCCCTTCCCTGTCTCCCTCTCCCTTCCCTGTAGCACTCTCCCTTCCCTGCCTCACTCTCCCTTCCCTGTAGCACTCTCCCTTCCCTGTAGCACTCTCCCTTCCCTGTAGCACTCTCCCTTCCCTGTAGCACTCTCCCTTCCCTGTAGCACTCTCCCTTCCCTGTAGCACTCTCCCTTCCCTGTAGCACTCTCCCTTCCCTGTAGCACTCTCCCTTCCCTGTAGCACTTTATCATACACCGTCTCCCAGCCACATACTCATTTTACCCTTTTTGTCTCCCGCTTTCTCTCTCTCTCTCTCTCTCTCTCTCTCTCTCTCTCTCTCTCTCTCTCTCTCTCTCTCTCTCTCTCTCTCTCTCTCTCTCTCTCTCTCTCTCTCTCTCTCTCTCTCTCTCTCTCCAACCATGACTGTTTGCACTCCTATAGAGGCCCATACAGTTCACTTGATCATACATGAACTTACGCCCCAGCACACATGAATGCGAAGTTTTGCATCCGATATATATGACCTACCAGGGTAGCATAGCTCGGCTGCTTTTACATGTATTCAAAGTCAACAAAAGAATTAGCAGTTTGAAAGTCTGGTCGCATACTGAATAGCTCTAAGTTCTGGTTGCATTGGTTTACCCTCGTACTATGGAAATTCACTCGCATTTTGTGTATATGATCGATGAGTAGTGCAGGATGGAGTTGGCCCAACCAGTGAGGATGTCAGTTGCTGTGAACTTTTCCAGGCTAAACAAATTTGTTGAGCCGATGCCAGGAGAGAATTCTAGCTTAATCCAATAGTTGCCTGACAAAGATTTTTGCTAATACTCGTAGATTGTTATCTGGTTTGGTCGGCAACTCATTTGATCCTCGATGTCATATCTGATGTCTACAATAAGCTGATTTAAACTCTTTGTTATTTCTTTAATTTTTAGGTGATGAAGGTAAACGATGGAAACTTTTCTATACTGAATCTTTTTTTGTAATTTTTCCTCAAATTTAGTCCTGCGATGCCTTGCGTATCGCATGCGCAGCGCTTTCCTATTGTAACGGTTTATTACTCCAGCCTTGCTGAAGCACTTGCAATTGTTAAATGGCACACATCAGGTCCCCAAAGTAGCACGCATCAGGCCCCAAAAATGACACTCATGAGATCCCCAAAATGGCACCCAACAGATCCCCAAAATGGCATCCAACAGATCCCCAAAATGGCACCTAACAGATCCCCAAAATGGCACCCAATAGATCCCCAAAATGGCACCCAACAGATCCCCAAAATGGCACCCATCAGATCTTCAAAATGGCACTAATCAGATCCCCAAAATGGCACTAATCAGTTCCCCAAAATGGCACTCATGAGATCCCTAAAATGGCACTCATGAGATCCTTAGAATGGCACCCATCAGATCCTCAAAATGGCACCCATCAGATCCTCAAAATGGCACCCATCAGATCCCCAAAATGGCACCCATCAGATCCACAAAATGGCATCTATCAGATCTCAAAAATGGCACCCAATAGATCCCCAAAATGGCACCCAACAGATCCCCAAAATGGCACCCATCAGATCTTCAAAATGGCACTAATCAGATCCCCAAAATGGCACTAATCAGTTCCTCAAAATGGCACTCATGAGATCCCTAAAATGGCACTCATGAGATCCTTAGAATGGCACCCATCAGATCCTCAAAATGGCACCCATCAGATCCTCAAAATGGCACCCATCAGATCCTTAGAATGGCACCCATCAGATCCTCAAAATGGCACCCATCAGATCCTCAAAATGGCACCCATCAGATCCCCAAAATGGCACCCATCAGATCCACAAAATGGCATCTATCAGATCTCAAAAATGGCACCAACAATTCGATTCACTCAACACCGTAATTTTTTTTCAAATACGAGCTAAATATGATTTGTTAACGTTATGCATATGCATCACATCCATAAATTTTCTGTTCTGCTTGGATTCGAAATAATAATAATAATATATTTGCACAAAGTCTACTAACACATTTTATTCCCACCTATCAAATCGCACCTGTGAGTCAATCAATTTGATTAATTTTATTCAGCTTAAAGCAATATTAAAAAGTTAAACTTTAACTTTCTACATACTATTCGCTGGATATTAAGAGTAATTCTTGTGCTTTAAATGAGTCCAATTTGCTATTATCACTTTCGCTTAAAACTTTTTTTATAATTTAATTTTGCGCACCTGACATACCAGTATATAGCTGCACTAAAATAACATATTGCACTTTCAAAAGTATAAAAATAAAACCGTCGCCGCACGCAGACGATGGCCGCTCAGAAAAGAAATCAACTTGGCGCGTCTCTGGCCTTGGCCGCCAGGCAGAGTCTCAACGACGAAGAGCTGGTGAGTCAGTGCTTAACTGGGAGAATTCCACCATGATTGGGGAATTCCCATTGATATGATTTATTGTCAGAATTTATTGAATCCAATTCGATCATTATTATTAAGGAATCCCTATGTGGCCATCATTAGAGAATCCCATTTATGACCTTTGGAAAATCCCTATATCGTTTTGATAGGGAATTCCAACCTCCATGAAGAACGACCCCTTTGATAGGGAATCCCAAATGCCATTATTGAGAAATCTCTAGACTGCCTTGATGGGAAGCCCCATCAACCAGAATCCTATCCGCTATGAGAGGGGAATCCTATCCCGTCTATCCTCTATGAGAGGGGAATCCTATCCCGTCTATCCTCTATGAGAGGGGAATCCTATCCCGTCTATCCTCTATGAGAGGGGAATCCTATCCCGTCTATCCTCTATGAGAGGGGAATCCTATCCCGTCTATCCTCTATGAGAGGGGAATCCTATCCGCTGTGAGAGGGAAATCCTATCCGCCATGAGGGGGGAATCCTATCCGCCATGAGGGGGAATCCTATCCGCCATAAGAGGGGAATTCTATCCGCCATAAGAGGGGAATCCTATCCGCCATGAGAGGGGAATCCTATCCGCCATAAGAGAGGAATCCTATCCGCCATGAGAGGGGAATCCTATCCGCCATGAGAGAGGAATCCTATCCGCCATGAGAGGGGAATCCTATCCGCCATGAGGGGGGAATCCTATACGTCATTAGGGGGAATCCTATCCGCCATAAAAGAGGAAACCCCTCTGTTGTGAAAGAAAAACCCCATAAGTACGAGCGTACGAATAGACGTTAAGAAATATTCGCATTCTCACCCAACAGAAGTCGCACGTGTACAAGAAAACTCTGCAGGCAGTCTGCTACCCAATCAGCTGTACAGTGCCGCACAGCTTTCAAGTTTGGTCGGCCACCAGTCCCACCTACTGTCACGAGTGCGAAGGCCTGCTGTGGGGCATCGCCCGTCAAGGCGTCCGCTGCAGCCAGTGCGGGGTTAAGACGCACGAGAAATGTAAAGACCTGCTGAATGCCGACTGTCTGCAACAGGCGGCTGAGAAATCCTCCAGACACGGAGCCGAAGACAAGTCGGCCGCGATTCGGCAAGCGATGCAGGTGAGATGGTCATTCGTAATTTGATAATATTGGAGGAATGCAGGCTTGAGGGCCTAATGGGGCGGAAGTAATGAAGCAGGACTGACTAAGAGTGGAATCTATCTGGTTCCTTTCTGATATCCGATATTGGGAAGCTAATAAACAACTCTTTTTCTGCAGTGGGTACTGCCACTATCCACTGTCTTTAAGTAAATCTGGTCACTACCCACTGTCCTTCAGTAGGTCTGGTCACTACCCACTGTCCTTCAGTAGGTCTGGTCACTACCCACTGTCCTTCAGTAGGTCTGGTCACTACCCACTGTCCTTCAGTAGGTCTGGTCACTACCCACTGTCCTTCAGTAGGTCTGGTCACTACCCACTGTCCTTCAGTAGGTCTGGTCACTACCCACTGTCCTTCAGTAGGTCTGGTCACTACCCACTGTCCTTCAGTAGGTCTGGTCACTACCCACTGTCCTTCAGTAGGTCTGGTCGCTACCCACTGTCCTTCAGTAGGTCTGGTCACTACCCACTGTCCTTCAGTAAGTCTGGTCACTACCCACTGTCCTTCAGTAGGTCTGGTCACTACCCACTGTCCTTCAGTAGGTCTGGTCACTACCCACTGTCCTTCAGTAGGTCTGGTCACTACCCACTGTCCTTCAGTAGGTCTGGTCACTACCCACTGTCCTTCAGTAGGTCTGGTCACTACCCACTGTCCTTCAGTAGGTCTGGTCACTACCCACTGTCCTTCAGTAGGTCTGGTCACTACCCACTGTCCTTCAGTAGGTCTGGTCACTACCCACTGTCCTTCAGTAGGTCTGGTCACTACCCACTGTCCTTCAGTATACACTAATAACCCTAGAATTTCATTTTAGAATCCTAAAAATTATCTGAAAAATGCGAAAAAATAACATATTTTGCATCTTGCAGGAGAGAATGCAATCTAGAGAGCAAGCTCGACCAGAAGTATTCGAGCTCGTCCGTCGAGTATTCGGTGTCGACGAAGCGAGCCATCGGGAGCAGCTGCGCGCGGTACAACTCTCCATTCTAGAGGGCAGCAGCAACTGGAGCGCCAAGATTGCCATCACTGTGATTTGCGCGCAGGGTTTGATAGGCAAAGATAAAACTGGCACCTCCGACCCCTACGTCACTGTGCAGGTGGGCAGGCTGAAGCGTCGAACAAAGACTGTTCCGCAAGAATTGAACCCAACCTGGAATGAGAAATTCTACTTGTGAGTGAAAAGTACTTTTCGACTATATAGAATAGAAGAACGTACTAAATTAAGCTACTTTTTTCATCACTTGATTACAGCGAGTGTCACAACTTTTCCGACCGAATCAAAGTTCGAGTTTGGTAAGTCGATTCCATTTTATTAAATGTACGAGCTGACTAAATGTTGATTATCAGGAGCTTGGAGCAGAAAGCAGTGTGTTACAAGCTGAGATTTGTGTCTTTAACTGAGATTGGTGTGTCTGTAGCTGAGATTGGTGTGTCTGCAGGTGATATTGGTGTCTTTAGTTGAGATTGGTGTGTCTGCAGCTGATATTGGTGTGTCTGTAGCTGATATTGGTGTGTCTGCAGCTGAGATTGGTGTGTCTGTAGCTGATATTGGTGTGTCTGTAGCCGCAGAGATTGGTGTGTCTATAGCTGTGATAGGTGTGTCTGTAGCTGAGATTGATGTGTCTGTAGCTGAGATTGGCATGTCTGTAGCTGAAATTTGTGTCTGTAGCTGAGTGTGTCTGTAAGATATTTGGTATTAAAAGTTGATGATGGATACTTTTTGTAGACTAATTTTTGTCTGCGCCTAATATTTTCCAGGAAGTTCAATTTTGATTTCATTAAATTTAAAGACACGCTTTGTTTGCTTAAAAGGAAAGTACAAGTAGTAATTCATTTTTGGCTTTCATTAGTTCGTATTCGCAATTGCGTACGATTACTATTTGAAAGACAAGTTACTGAGGTCTGTCAGATTAGCTCCTAAAAAGAAAAGTGCCCAATAACACCCAAAAAATTGCTATGATAAAAAAGGGACGAAGACAACGATCTGAAGTCAAGAATTCGTCAACGACTCACCAGAGAGTCCGATGATTTTCTCGGTCAGACTCTGATCGAAGTTCGCACTCTATCGGGCGAGATGGACGTCTGGTACAACCTGGGTAGGTTGGCCACTCCCCTAACCCGATTGTCTCTCCACTAACTCACCCGGTTGCTAATAACTGTGTTAACTAACTCTACACGTGAGTTAAAACCCAGTTCTCGAAATCTCTTCTCGCTACTGCTAGTCTACCTGCCAAGTCAAACCGAAAAATGTCTGTCTTTATGTGTACACTGTAGTTACGTCTTTGCACTTCTCTAGTATCGTGTGTCTAATAAGACGGGCAACTTTGACACAGTGCTCGAGTGTTAATTGTCTGACGCAAGATATTACGTGTGGCCGAAGTGAAGTTCAATGATTTGGGGTTAATGGGGTGGAGGCTAACGGGCCGACCAGAAAATCGATAACGGTACACCATCAAGTTTACAATTCGGGGGGTTGGCCCAGTCAAAAGCTACGCTGGTATAAAGTGGATTGGAAAGATCGGGGCTAAGTGGGGTGGGGGGTCAACGCGCCGACCAGAAAATCGATAACTTAACACGCCCAGGCTAAATGAACAGCGGCAAAAACTATTGTAGCAAAGCGCGCCTGCCCATCGTGGATAAAAGGTTTGGGGTAAAGGGGTTTAACGGGACCGACAAAAAATCGATATGACATCCACCCAACTCACACGCCCAGGCTAAAGAATGCAAGTCAACTTGAGAAGACAGTGTCTAGTGTGTGACAACAGTGTGACAAATAGGAACTAATCTCCTTACGCATCATTCATACCTTTTGAAAAATTAATCAGTTTAAATGCAATTTAAATTCGATGGTAAGAAAACCTTATTTACGGCTATTCTGGCTTATTCTCAGGACACACGGTACTCCTATGTTGTTTTAGATTTTTGAGGTTGCACCTTGCTTTTCGGGTTTTGCGTCTGTAGCTGAAAAAACCGAATCCCGAAAGGCAAAGGAAATTGAAATGATAAACATATCGAATGATAGACTGCTGTAACCATTTTATTTTTCTAGCAATTTCAGTAGCCAATTTCAGTAGCTAATTTGTATTCAGTACGTTTTAGAAGAGTTTTTTATCGTGTTTCATACTTCCTGTGATACTCGTACCTATAGCGATAGCGTGGACTTAAAAACAACAATGAAAAATATTTCTTTTTGATTCCAAATTAGGCTAGAAAGACTGACAGACCTTTAAAAAGGTAGCTACTCGTAGTCAAATACGCACTCTGTCGCCTATTCAATAATCAGGGATGAGGACAACGACCTGAGGGCTCGAATCCGTTCAAAGTTAACGTCCGAGTCGGACGACTTTCTCGGTCAGACAATGATCGATGTGAGCAAATTGTCCGGCGAAATGGACGTCTGGTACACTCTCGGTAGGTTGCAAGTGGACCCAGCTTGAATCGGCTGTGTTGCTAAGAACCAACTATCGAAGTTTAGGCATTATGGTTAGGCAGAAGTTTTAGTTAACAATACAAACTATTAAACACTTTGGTGCTTCCTTAAAGCCTATTTACTATATTTGTTCTGTCATTTAATGTTGTAAATATTTCTTACATTTTTATACATTGTCAAATATGCATGTTGCTACGCTAGGCAGTTGTTTTGCAACAAGACGACTGGTAAGGATATGAATGACACCTATTTTATGGAAATTTGTGTCAGGCTAGTATTTTATCTCGAAAAGCCTGAGAAATACATGTACTACATTGGAGACTAATTAGCAAGCGTGATTTTATAAAAACTCACTTATAACTTTCTACACATCCTGTTACATTATAAATGTTATAAAATATTTTATTGCTTGATACAAAACTTCGGAACTTGCTTAGAATCAGTGCAATATTATTTTTCCCAATTGTAAAGTTGCTAAACTTGGGAATCAAACTCCGATCAAACGCATTACAACTGCCCCGTATTACCTGTGCATTTTGAAACGTAATTAAGCCTCTAGAAAATCTGAAAAACTTCTCTTTGCTCCCAATGGTCCATACCTGTACAGAAAACAGTTGCGTTTTATTTTTTGCAATACGCTCGTAACTATTCACTTCAGAGAAGCGAACGGACAAGTCGCTGGTGTCGGGCGCTGTGCGATTGCACATCAGCGTGGAAATCAAAGGCGAAGAGAAGGTCGCGCCGTATCATGTGCAGTACACCTGCTTGCATGAGGTGAGGCTCGATATTTGCATATTTTACTCGTTCAAACAATTTCTTTTCATTCGTTTAAAAATGGATTAAAAGTTAAAATGATACCATTAGCTAAGGGAGATCGACAAACTGAGTTCTTCAAATTTGTCTGGTATATTTTCTCAAAACGGATTGCCAGATAAATATCGCTCCCTATCGTCTCAAGAACAATTTAAGAACGTTCTTAAGTCGTTATTTTATTGCCTGTTGAAATAAGATCTCTTAAAAGTCCATTTCGTGATATGCAAAGTAAATGCCTGTTGCTAGATATGTCTAGCTCGTATTTATATTTAATTAAAATATAGATGTCTTAAAACCTTAAAACAAGAGTCTCCAGGCATGACACTACACACAGCTTGACACTATTCACGAACCAAACTTACAGAACTTATTCCACTACATGTGCGAGACATCGAAACAGGATGGTAAACAGGAAGTCCGACTGCCCAGACAAGCCATCGGACGAGGCGAGAATGCGTGGAAAATCTACTTCGAAGCTGAGATGCAAGAAATCGTGGACGAGTTTGCGATTCGATACGGCATTGAGAGCATCTATAGAGCGATGACGTGAGTGAAAAATGCTCATTTGTTTATTTAATCGCAGTGATTTGCTAATTAAGTTGGTTGAATACACTGTCTGACCGTGATGCTCTACATGTATGCTTTGTTAAAATGCTTCGTACAATTATTTCCCTGTTTTGCGAAGCTATTTCATCTTGTCTAAACTTTCGATAGTACGTTTGGTAGCCACGCCATTTGACTGTTGACCACTTGAATGCCACCGATCAAGTACATCT
This sequence comes from Macrostomum lignano, assembly GCA_002269645.1. NCBI lineage: Eukaryota > Metazoa > Platyhelminthes > Macrostomidae > Macrostomum > Macrostomum lignano. The sequence goes on from NIVC01001971.1 coordinate 69,880, forward strand.
ATCTACCTTGCCTTCTTACTTGCACGCCAGATTTCCCGTGTACATGACATGTTGGGCTTGTAAGGGTGCATCTTAAAACGAATTTAGGCAGTGATCCTTTGGTGAAAAAAATTTCTTCCAATATCTTAGAAACAAAAGTGCATCGTTTTCAGGAGAAGCAATCAATTTAATAAGCTAAGGAAGTTCACATTCGTTATACGAAAAATATGCAAGATTGACATTGAGTACTACAGTGTAATCTGGATGTTCCTGCCCTCTCGTTAATTCCTCTCTCCCTCTTTCTTATCCTTATCCTGCATGAGTTCTGAGAACACTTGCTGTGTATATGAATGCTTTGTATTCTGTACAAATATTTCTATCCGCTGCCACTTTCATTCTGGGCGATGCGTCTATTGATCGATCCGTTATTATAAGACAGAATCCAGGGAGAGGGAGGAGAGAGAGAAGGGGAGCCAAGGCGCGGAAAGAATTTCCTGGTCAAATTTCTCCTCTGCTCAACCGCGCCCATAACAGTTCCTGTTCTCTCCTGACCGCTACAGCATCCCCTTTTTTCTGTTCATTCTTTCTCCTCTCACCGCGCTTCTCCCTCTGTGATGCCCCGCAAGCAGCTGCAGCCTCGTTTTATCATTTATTCTTGGCCTATCGTCAGGCCTCTCAGAAATCTCTTGCACTCTGTCTCTCTCCCCATCGGAGCCACTTCAGTACCTCTTCTATAGCCGATCCAATGGTTGATTCGGGTTTCGCACTAGAAATGCAATACTGCAGAAAAAACCTAATGTCAAACACATTCAACGTGTTTTACGTTCAGTTCAATTCATCTATACTGAACCCACTGCCAGGCGCTAGACAAAGGCTGCAGAGAAATCGTTAACAAAGATGACGATTCTGTGTAGTTTTTGCAACCCAATTATCTTGTATGCATTGAACTTCAATCGGGTTGGAGTAAAATTTTCAGTAGAACTACTAGCAATCTAGTGCCCCTTTTTTGGGGCGGCCAATAATCAAAGGACGAAAATTATTTACGTGAATCCTTTTAAGAGACAAAGACACATTTTCTTAAAAGCATTCATTCTTCAGTTTCGTAAATCCCATTGTTCGAGAAAATTTATCAGGGACAAAGATTTTGGGGAGCTAACAAAAAATGAGATACACTGGTGGACATTGAAGAGATCCACTACTACTGTTCAGTAGTGTATTATTGCACACTATTATTCCTTCGATTTAGTGCGCAATTAAATAATATCGTTACCCGCTCGGGATGCAAGTTGCGTAACTTGCAGTTGCGATCGGAGAGAAAAAGAGGATACTTTTCAAAGTCCAGCGTTTATTTTTAAATAAGCTACATGTAGCTTCTGACTACTCAGCTTTGACATCTCAGCAATTCCCCCCGTAAGCCTTGACATCTCAGCAATTCCCCCTGTAATGACTCGGGAGTCAGTATTGATTTTGCAGTGCGAAAACGCTTGGACCTCCAAGAAGGGTGAGAGTGCCTATATATATTTGGGCCCTCAGGCCTCAGCCAATCATGTGTGGCTACGTAATTGGTATAAAATGCATACGAGCTCGTAAAAGGGGAGAGGTAAGCTGTGCAGAGTACAGTAAAAGAGTACAGTGAGTGAGCACCCCGCACTGCTAGGCACCCCGTTTAACAACAACAATTGAGTGCAGGGCATGACACCCCATAAGCTGTGACTTCTCAGCAATTCTCCCGTAAGCCTTGACATCTCAGCAATTCCCCCCGTATTACTCAATGTGAGCAATACTTAATGTGTTATGTGTAACGGTGGCGTCCCTGGAGCAAATAGCGCATGCTGATGTACACTCAGCAACATGTTAAAGTTTCCACCCCAAGAACTGTTGGTCCACAAGTAGCAGCTTTAATTCAACTTAGCCATAAAAGCTCATTCACACTGCCCATCTGATGAGCAAGCAAATCACACGACCAATGCACAAAGAAATCAAATTTGATGTTAAGTTGTGTGATCACACAAAAATGGGCCTTATATGATAGTGGTGTGAACGAGCATAAACTTTCTAGTCTCTCCTAACCAGCCTAAGCTAGGTCTTGTTACGCAAAGTTCATCACCCGCAGTCGAGACGAAAACCGCGCGCGTGTGATGTGAATTGCGTCAACTTGGAGCTGAAATCTGAGAACAGTTGACCACTGGTTTCGGGGTGGTCACAAACTTTAATATGTTGCCGGGTGTACATTCAATGTACGCTGCCGTCTAATTATTTCTACCCCCAGTTTTGTGTACCCTCTCTCCTCCCAGCCTCAGCGCGGGCTCTAATTGGCTAAAGGTTGATTTATATTCGCTGACCAACAAGAGTCAGCCAATGTTTGGCAGTCCAATTTGTTTACGAAAAATGACCAATCTGAGCCTGACCGTGCCAGTCTGTCTTGGCGAGCGTAGGAGACTGTCTGCCTGCGAGCTTCAACATGCACAGCAGCAGCAGCAGCAGTTGCAGATTAATCCAGTTGAACCTCGACGGCGCAGCATAGCTGTGCCTAGCGTCGCATCTTCCGAGACCGAATCACCGTCGCATTCAACCTCGTCCCCTTTGCCGTTCAACTCTCCATCTTTCAGGCATTTCTCCTGTCTGACAACAAAATCGTTGAGCACCGGAGTGCCAGCCGTGATGTCCAATCTGCTTGCTAACATCAACGCATTCTATGCGCACAGCGCCACCGGGAATTCCGTCAGCGCTAACGACCGTTTCGCGGCGTCCAACTTTGGCAAAGAGAAGTTTGTGAAACTATTGGATCAGCTGCACAACTCGCTACGAATCAGTTTATCAGTGTACCGAAACTCTTTCCCCGCCTCTCAACCTGAGAAACTGTTGGATCTGAAATCAACAGTGGATCTGCTCACCAGTATTACTTTCTTCCGGCTCAAGGTGAGATGCGTTTTGATTTGATTTGATTTTTGATATTTGTTTTATTTTCAAGTATTATCAAGGTTTTTAGCTATAGGGCCTCAAAGACGGGGAAACGTCCTTAAGTTTCTGATTTGACTTGTAATCAATGTATACATACTCGTAGAATTCAGATTGAGGTGTCTAGCGGCCACAAATGCAAAAAAATCGAAGTGTCCGTTAGGAAAAATAGAATTGCCTCAATTTTAGGCGTAAACAAGTTGATGTGAATTTCGAAACAGATCTTTTTGTAGTCATACTCGTATATAAAATAAGTCTCGACAGACTTTTGTTCTTCTCCGGTCACTACGATTAAATTGAAGGGGTCTTTTAATTAATTAACTAGAAACGAGAAAATAGCAATTCACTTTCTCCCAATTCGCAGGTTCAAGACGTAGGCAGCGTGCCTCGAGCGGGCAGCGTACTGAAGGAGTGCGCACTCAACTGCTTGAAAACCACGTATCAGTTTCTGTTTGAAAACTGCAACGAATTGCACCAGCGGGAGTTCCCAGCAGCAGCTGCGGCCGCAGCAACAGAGGGGGCGTCGGAGTCGGCTAAGTCGGGCCCTTCGCCGGACTCTCTGGACTTTTGGCACCGACTGATCGAGCTGGTGGTGTCGGTGATCGAGGAGGATCGAAACAGCTACGCCCCGGTGCTAAACCAGTTCCCTCAGGAGGTCCACATTGGCCAGCTGAGCGCCTCCGCAATGTGGGATCACTTTAGTCAGGATTTGATGTACGCTCTGCAGGAACACGAAGAGAAGAGGCCGTGCAAAACGTCCGAGTACATGAACCTGCTGTTTAAGGTGGGCTTCTGTGGATTTAGATTTTTCCTTAATGATTTCTGCGCACTGTAAGTGTGACCTTTGAGCACAGAACTAGATTTGTTACTATCCTATTTTCAATTTGGCGTCTGTTTTGGGTTCGCATAAATTTTTCATTGGTTCGGAGCTTCTGTCTATGGCCAAATATGACAGATCGGTGGTCTCGTCTCGAAACTGGACCATCTTTGATCCATAGTGAATCAAGCCGTTTTGTTGTGCCAGCCTGAGTTACGTATTTATTATTTTTATGAAATCTCGTTATGCTTTGTCATAAGGCCTTAAATGATAATGTAAAAATTTCACTACAGGTGAAGTGGCTCTACAACAAATACGTGGCAGACGCTCCGCCGCACAAAGGCTCCGTACCTGGCTATCCACTCTGGTTCCAGCCGTTCGTACTGCAGTGGCTAAGCGAGAATGATGAAGTCTCCATGGAGTATCTGCACAGCGCCTATGCTAGGTAAGGTTTTGAACTATATAGTTTGCAAGTCAGTTTCAGTTATTTCAACTTCTCACTAGATCATTTGAGAGGTTGCAGCGCACAGAATGAACAGCAGCGGTATTACTCGTAGATAACCCACCAAGACGAATGTCGACCCTCGGCTCACAAGGTGCCAGTCACGCCGATTCTTGAGCTCGCCCACGCTGATATGCGTAGACAGGCCCTGACTTTCTCGTCGTCTAGCATGTACACTCTCTGAGCCTTGGGGTAGTCCTCAATCGCACCAGCCCCGGTCAATATTCGTTGCACCTCCCCAAATCTATATACGAGCTATGTACTTGCATGCAATCGAATCTGGGTACTATATAGCGCGAGAGTCAGATGCGCTAACTGCTGTGCCACTCTGCCCCCCCCCCCCCGATATAGACTTATCTTTGATTTTACTATTGAGGCCTCAATTCGCACAAGTGTATCATTCAAAATGAACATTTGAAATAACGAAACTCATTGTTTGTAGCGACTCACTTCTAATAAGACCCAAAATGACAACTTTTAAGTAAAAGTCGCGAATTTGTTTATGTAATATTGTTTTTTTTCGCCATCAACAGAGACCGGAAAGACAGCTTTCAAAAGAGCTCAGACCACGCACTGTTCAGCACGTCTGTTGTTGACGTATTTACTCAGCTCAACCAGTGCCTAGATGTAGTAAAGAAGCTGGAATGTCCAGATCCAGCAGTTGAAGCCGCTTTCATGAGTCGATTCAGCGGCACAGTTGTCAAAGTTCTATTCGCGTACGCCGACATCATCGCTAAAGACTATGGCAACTTTACTGGCCAGTCTGGCAAAGCCTGCGTGCTTATGAACAATGTGCAGCAGGTTCGAGTGCAACTGGAGAAACTCTACGAAGCCATGGGCGGCCAGGCCATGGAAGCTGAGACCAAGGACAAGCTACAGGTAATAAATTTTTCAATTGCAAATTTTGTGTTTGCTTAATTGTAGCTTCTTTCGTGATTACGTGATAATTAGGACATTTCAAATAATAAAAAGCTTTAATGCTAAAAGAAAAAAATGACTACAAGTACAACATACAACAAGAACTAGTAGATATCGGCACCAAAAATGGAGACCGGACGGGAGTAATACTTCAGATCAAACCGTCCATTTCTTAGTCAACTGGTCCGACAAGTTATCGATCGCAGTGGGTTTAACTCGAAGCTTTACTTCTCAGGCTCCACTCCGGCGCTTAAGCCCTTTTTCATTAGAAGACAAAAAGCAAAGTCTTTAGTGAAAACCCTCGAGACCCCTACAAACTCTGCAGGAGCTGCAAGATCGACTGAATACCGTACTGGACGATCTGGCGGCGAGATTCGTTTCTACAAAATCTAGCGAAATTGTCGCTGCAGTCCGTGAGGTCGGCTGCCTGCTGCACAAACACGTGCGCGGTGGAGCCGGCAGCAGTGGCGGTGGGTCAGGAAGCACAGATCCGCAGGCGGAGGCTGATATGATACTGCGGCCACTGATGGAGCTTTTGGACTCGTCTCTGGGCATGCTGGCTGTCGAATGCGAGAAGGCAATTCTCAGGCGACTCTTGAAGGAGATGTGGCGTGTCACCGTGGCGGCTCTAGAAAAGGAAGTTGTGCTGCCACCAATCAGCGATCCTAGACAGGTGAGCAGTTTTTAGAAGCGCTTAGTTACCGAGCAAACTTTATATAAACAAAGAGGCAATGTCCCCTTTTTAAATTTAAAGTTTTACACCAAGTTTACAGAGCAAACTAATTTTACTTGAGCAGCATAACGTTTGCCACTTGATTGAGTTTTCAGCCAATCATGATTTTATGTTTAGGACGCAGCCTCAGAGCCACGGCTACTAGTCTTCCATAATCAAATTTCAGCTATTCCTCAATCTGAGCATCCCAGCTAAGGCCAAAGTGGCCGGCGTTAGCCAAGGCCTGCTAAGCAACATCTCCAGCATATCAACCCAGGTGTCCAATGTAACATCCGTGCCAAATATTAGCAACGTGTCTAACCTGTTGCAGGTAAAGAAAGCTAAGAGGCGCGTTGAAAATAGCGTTGCCGAACGTCGCACCTAGTCTTGCTCACTTGATCCATGTTGTTTTGCACTTACGGAGATCGCAAATTTCCATAGATCTCTGGCTATTTATTTACTAACAGTAGCATCGAGAGACATACACAAATCTTTGCCAATCGGCGATCTTATCTACATGAATGTTGTGTCTTCAGTCATTTGATTTGTCTGTCGCCTTTAATCTCCTATTGCTTTCAGTTAAACTTTCGTCCAGCAGCTTGTATTTCAAGCAAATCCCTTTGCTTGCTTATGCTGTCTAGCATCCAACCCAGACCCTTAATATGAGTATAGTGCCATTTCTATTTTTTCGTTACCGCAAATGCGCAAAATGTGCCGTTATTTTTCTATTTACGGTGTCTTTCTCATGAGTTAATCTTTATTATTGCACTATATTTCACCGTTTGTAGGAGTTTCGTTTCACACTACAATATTCATCCATTCTTGCATTCCAGCTACATGTCAGCGACAATAGCTTGCACTTTTAACCTTTTTAAATATCCTCTCCAATCAACAGGACACTCTATCAAAGGATCTAGAGAAGACTATGTCTCCCAGGCAGTGCGCAGCGATCCAGGTAGCCCTAGAAACTGTCCGGCAATATTTCCACGCTGGCGGCAACGGTCTAAAGCTGGCTTACCTGGAGAAGAGCGCCGAGTTGCAGTCGTTGCGCTACGCCTTGTCGCTTTACTCTCAGACGACCGATTCGCTTGTGAAAACGTTTGTAGCAACACAGGCTGGCCAGGACCGGCCGGCGGTAGACGAACCTGTCGGCGAGGTGTCAATCCAGGCGGATCTTTTCAGGCATCCTGGCTCGGGCGAGGTCAAGGTCACTGTTAAAGTCGTTGCAGCTAATAAGCTTCAATGGGACACCAGCTCAATGTTTCGACCGTTTGTTGAGGTTAACTTGATTGGGCCGCATCTGAGCAATAAGAAGCGCAAGTTTACCACGAAGTCCAAGAATAATTCGACATCGCCAAAGTACAACGAATCGTTCAGTTTGTAAGAAAAGTTTTTTCTGTGCAAATTTTTCTGTTTTGATAGTTTATAAACGGACCTTTGGAAACGTAGGGACCTTCGGAAACGTAGGGACCTTTGGAAACGTAGGGACCTTTGGAAACGTAGGGACCTTCGGAAACGTAGGGACCTTCGGAAACGTAGGGACCTTCGGAAACGTAGGGACCTTCGGAAACTTAGGGACCTTTGGAAACGTAGGGACCTTCGGAAACGTAGGGACCTTCGGAAACGTAGGGACCTTCGGAAACGTAGGGACCTTCGGAAACGTAGGGACCTTCGGAAACGTAGGGACCTTCGCGATGTTCAAGACCTCTAGAAACCATCAGGACCTACTGGATCTTCGGGAGCTTTGCTATTCGCTATTGGAACCTTATTTCAATAGAATTCATTCCCTCAGCATTCTGGGCACTATTGAGGATCCCGAAGCATTCGAGCTGCAGATTAGCTGCAAAGATTATTGCTTCGCTCGAGATGACCACCTGATCGGCGTCACAGTGCTACAGATCAAGGATATCATCGAGCAAGGCAGCTGCGCCTGCTGGTGCGCCCTGGGCCGAAAGCTGCAGCTCGATGAGACCGGCTGGACAATCCTTCGAATTCTGTCGCAACGGCCTAACGACGAGATTGCGGCCGAATTTGTTCGGCTGAAATCGGAGCAACGGCAGGACAATCCGCACGGCCTTTGGCTGGGCAAAAGTTAGCTGAAATAATTCCTCACATTACACAGGGGTCCTGTCTAAATGCACAACTAAAGCACTCGAAAGCATATTTGTTCATGGGTGCTGGCTTTTTCGTCATCTATTATTTTATTTCCTGGATATTTAGTAGGATGATTAAAATACAAAATGATGACGAAGTAGCCATACATGAACATGCAATTAAGGTGCTTTTGTATCAGTCGAATCTTTGATTCATTTTTTATTCCCTGATTCGAATCTAGATTGAAACTTGCGAACAGAATTGTGCAAAACATGTTTAATACCTAATAGATTGAATCAATTTGTTGAACACTATATTTTTAGTCATTTTTATATACTACTGTTTTAAGCATGCATCGAGATCGTGTTGTTATTCCTTTGCAAAACCATCTAATAAACACAATGCGCATATACTGTGGGTTCTACCAGTTCGTAATCCACTCGATTGCAGATGGCTTTTTGAGTTGCTTTGTGTGTTCTAGCGTCAGGACAGAGTAGAGTATAGTTTGTCATATTGGTTACCATAAAGTGTCTGATGATCTACTTGAGAAAATTGCAACGAACCCGTTTTTGTGCATGTGCTATACAGCTACTGCTAAAGGTTAATTGCTTTTTCAGACGAAAGTAAATATATTTTCGTAAATTGTCACGAGGTGCCAAATAAGCAAGTCAGCAATACATAACAACAATAGCTCGCAAAAATATTTTCAATATAATTGTAGTTAATTTGATGAAAGCATGTATGCGTAATTAAAATCCGTCAATACTCGCATAATTATGATTTTTGCTTTTAAACTAGCGCAATTTGTCTATTTAACTTCTTTTGTAATGATTGCTTCGAAAAGGCAGATTTTTTATTCCTACTTGCAGCATCCACTTGTGTTTTTTTACAGACTACTATGTGTAGTAATATATTCAATACAAAGCTGCTTATTCTCGCCTTTTGTTTTAACCAAACTCTTAAGCTAATAATCGGTTGCCCATTTACATGTAGCTTTTTGGTGTTATACTGAGCTACTTCGGCTCTTTTTTGGCTATGCACTATGCACTGTATATGGATGCATGTACGTATACTCGTAAACTACGTGTTAATTTCTAAAAATAGATCGCTGCACAAACTTCAGTAAGATCAAATTGCTTTATTATAACTGCCATACAAATAATCCATCAAAAATAAAATTGATTAAGAAATTTATTTATAAGCAATTAAATTGAAAATTAATTTTACCATGTTTCAACGATTGCGTCAGCTTTTTGTCGATTTCTATTTCATGGTTGACTTCAACTTCGTCTCTCTCTCTCAGGGGCGTCTCCACTGGTGGGACAGGTACATGTCCCCCAGTAAAAGCTATAGGGGGGGGGGGAATGCCAATGCATTGTCCCCCCCCCACCCCACCAAGGACCACCTAGCAGTATATCCTGCTAGTGGTCCTTGCACCCACCTTTTGTGACCCGTTGTAAAATCGATAGTTTTGCTTCAGGGCGCCAAAATGTAGCGCATTTGGCTCCAAAATGAGTGCTAACATGCAACACCGATTCTCAAAATAGTGTACATGTAAGAATTTAGTCAATGTAAATGTAGAATTCCTGGCTTGCCTCTTCTACAACCATAAAATCTATGGCGACGCGCGTTGATTTTTTAGTCTAAATACGAGACGATGTAACTCGAATGCTGAAATGGAGTGCATTTTCTTTAACGTTTACGACGTAGATGGCACTATACAAAAAAATCAAATGCATACTACAGCAAGGAAAATATTTTTAAAATTAAACTAAAAGCATTTTTGCAACATAACATCTGAGTAGACCTTACACCAAATATCTTTTCAATTGAAAATTTGTGAGCTTCATAGCACACCCCGAATGCTCAAATGGAGAGATTTCTTCGTGCTTTTTTATCTGTTGTGGAGACGCATCGTTCGCCACAGCGGCAAAAAACACCTGGGCTTGTTTGGCAACTCTGGCGACCTCAGCCTCTTTTTCTCGTCTGTTGAAAGCACAGAAAGAGGTGGATTCGAGCGTTGTCAGCATATTGAAGACCGAGATGCTGACTGTGTCTGCTGACGTATCAGCGCGGACCTGACATGCCACGGCGTAGACGCGCGCTGCCAGCAGTGGTTCATCACACCAGCAGTCTGGTGCTCCATGTGGAGAGAGGAAAACCTTTCATATGAGGGGCCAGGCCCGAACCCATTGATCAATCCAAACTAGATGTACATGTATAGCTGTTCTACGTGTTCTCTATACACTACATAGCTATCTGAACCATATGTCATCACAGCCTTAAAAGGATCCCCTGATAAAAATCCGTCAGTATGATCCCGAAGTTCCCGATTTGTGCCCAAGCAGATTCCTATTGGCTATTCGGCTGAATGCTGCTCCCCGCTAGCTCCAACCCTTGATACTCATCCCAGGCGGGGCTCCGGCCTCGCCAGGTCTGGTCATACCGTAGATCCAGGTTCGCCAGGTCACAGAGTGGTGGCAGCCAGTGGGTCATGCAATAACCCGATGATCAATATTTGCACCTTAGCTATCGATGGGGCACATTTGGGGATCCTTTACCCCGTCTCTAATATAGCACTACCAAAAATTGTTATCAATATGCATGGGCGGGACAATCTGAAGGGCGATCTGTCGGTCATAGTCTGGTCATAAACGGCTGGCAGCCATCCATAGTCATACGATCTGATCCTTCCCCCATGAGAAGACGGTTCACTAGTAGGGCGATTACATACATGTAAATCATCATCAGTTCGACACTTCATCAGGAGTTCTGCATGGCGACACTTTGGCGCCGTTTCTCTTCGTGCTGCTGCCACTGGGTGCTTCGGACCGCAGTCTCCTCGACTAACGACGGCTTCCTGCACTGCGCAGACGCATCGGTCGACGCCACGGCGAAAAGTGCCTTATTATTATTTGCTTGGCTCGTCCGTTTAAGGCGCCCAGCGCCAGATCGACAGGTTGGTCAAGGTGGCATTGAGCGTCGGACTGGTTGTCAACACGCTGAAGACCGAGGTGCTGACTGTGCCGGACGACATCCCAGCGGACCTGACATGTTGCCTCGCAGACGGGCAGATGACCACGCTCGCGCGAACGCTACCAGCGGTTCACCTACTCGGCGGTCTGGTGCCTCACGTGGAGAGTGTGCAATTTTTTAAGAATGCTATACAGGCCTATAGTTTTCAAGAATGTTTTTTGGATTTAAAAAAAAGTTTTTATATTGTTAGTTTTTATTAATTCAAGCTTGGTTGTTGTTTTGATTTTTAAAGGCAATTTTAGCTTGAAAGAAATATTAGGGCCTAACTAAAAATAAAAAAATTAAAACAGGTTGCTACATTAGCATTTCAGCCTATTCAGCTCGGACTTTAGGCCTCACCTCATTTAGGAGCTGTCTCGCTACGAAGCTACCACAATGCTGCAGTAGACCTGACGCAGCTCAGCTAGCTTGCCCCTTGCATATGACTACCAAGCTTCCTGCAATGCAGCTGCACGGCGCTGGCTGAGGATGGTCTATCGTTATGTTGGCAGCGGTGTAATAAAATGTAATAGATGTAAAGATATAATATTAAAAAATGTAAAAAAATCACAAATGTTAAAACATTCAGAAATCATAGACATAGTTAAAACTTAATTTAATTCAAGTTAAAATTACACAGCATCATCTCTTCAAATTATGCACCCGAGTGGCATCGATCTAAAAACCCGGACTAAAGGTACAAAAACGAGTGCATAAGATCGGGTAAATGCCATGTCATATGCCACGGTGACATGTCTTCAACTCAATTAAAAGCGGGCTTATGTGTGGCAGTTGGGTGCCACTAGTGAAACGTAAATAACAGTTATTTAAAACAACTCTCTAAAACGCATGCAAAAGAACATTAATTTTTTTTCGTGTCCACTATATGATTTTTTTGGTTCCTCATTTTCATCAAGTGGACATCCAGCTGCTGAACATTACTTCCATCTTTTGGACAGGGCTTGTTTCCTCCCGTTGGAAATTTGTTTAAGTTTTCTTTTCCCCATTGCGACAAAGCCGTCCACCCGAAGTGTCCATGCCATGTATTTTTAATCCAGCAGTCTGTCCAGTGTTTCCCCCAATTAATGTTCATGCTATTTTATCTACTATTTATTCTGCTTGTGACGAGTCGTCCCAAGTATCCTTGGTTAGTGTTTTTGTTGGTGTTTTTTGGTTGGTGTTTTGTTTGTGTTTTTGTGGTCTCTCTCTCTATCTCTCTTAGTTCTGACATTACATTTACCAACTTGAGTTTTACTTCTATTTTCTAAACAGTCTTGCGCACCGGCGCCCGTGGATTTCATCTTCGTCTGGAATTTAATATTAAAAGTTAGTTTGATTAACAATACTAATAATTTTACTTAATAAGCCTGCTTCATTTAATAATAAAGACAATTAATAACTCCACATTTAACCGTTGACTAAAGCCATAGTATTTCTTGAGTCATTTGCCCGTGGGGCATAAAATAACCAAAGTTCTCATCTCAAAGAAAGCTCTGAGACCATTAACGTTCCGTAATACGTAAATTACGGTGGTGGCAGCAACTACCCTACTGACAGTAACAAGCTCTGCAAGTCGACGCAAAATTTACGGTGTCTGAATTTACGGTGTTTCATCACTTTGAACGACCGCGCCGCTCTACGACCGCTCCGCTACGATTACGACTACCCTCCCCCCGGACTTGAGAACCCGGCTATCGGAGTAAAACAGGAGAAGAATTTCGTTGTGATTCGTCTGCGCGATTTCTCCGGATTAATTCGTGCGAACTCAACGCCGGTGGCAATTCAAACGCGGAATCCGCCCATCACATCGTGGAAAGCTCACTTCATGGAAAGCTCACTTCATGGAAATTTGAAACAACTCTCTGTGCAGACAACATGATCAACCAGGCCTTTATTCAAAACGATACAAAACAACTTTGGAACTTATTAAAAACACCAAATCCCTCAAACAACAGAGTAACAATTGATGAAAAATTTGTCATACACTTTCAAAATCTTGTAACTGAACAAGACAGCAGCATTCGACTATCATACAATCTTCACCTTGACAACCCTATTCTGGCTGATTTAGAGGATTTCAATGCCCCATTCACCAAAGAAGAAGTTATAAAACATATCAAAAAGCTCAAAACCGACAAAGCACCTGGGCACGATAAAGTATATGTAGAAACACTCAAATACCTCGAGAACGAACTTGCTGACCTCCTATGCTCACTTTTCAACGAAGCACTCAAACAAGGAACCTTCCCAACTAGTTGGATAACAAATACACTTCATCCGATTTATAAAAACAAAGGCAGCAGTGCCGACCCCAACAATTACAGAGGAATCTGCATTCAACCAATTCTTGGCAAGCTCTTTTGCCAAATTATTAAATCCAGACTCGAAAACCTAGCATACGCAAACAATCTTATATCAAAATACCAATACGGTTTCAAGCCCAATCACAGCACAATCGAACAATGTTTTAATCTTTACAACATTATAAACCAATCCATCTACAACAAAGAAGAACTCTTTATTGGATTTGTTGACTATGAAAAAGCCTTCGATAGCTTAAATCAACCGACCCTTTGGTGCAAAACGGATAATCAGGGTATTAAAGGTCAAATGACAAAACTTATCAAGAACATGCATAAAAATGCCTGCTTCATTCTAAAAAAAGATGATGATGATGAAACCCAGCCAATCCCAATATCTAAAGGTGTTCTTCAAGGCAACCCTCTCTCTACCATTCGTTTTGAACTATATATTGACGACATTGTTGAATATCTTGAACTCTCTAGCGCTAGGCGCTCTCTTACGAGATCTGCTTTCCCACTCATCCTACTCTTTGCAGACGATCAAGCCATTCTAGCTAAAAACAAAGACGAACTTCAAGACACATTTACGACTATGGAAAATTACTGCAAACAAAATTACTTGAAAGTAAACGCAAGCAAAACAAAGTTTATGCAGGGCAATACCAGACAAAAAAACGACACAGATAGCATTGCTACAAAAATATACTACGACAACCAAGAAATAGAAGAAGTAAATGAATTTAAATACCTGGGAATTATTTTTGAACCAAAAACAGCTTTAAAAAATGTATTGAACACCAAACTAAGCAGGGATATACAGCCATGTTTTCCCTACTCCATAGGGTAAAGAATACGTCCCTAGACATCACACTCATTCGCAGACTATTTGACGCGCTTGTTACCCCCGTTATCACTTACGGTTGTGAGCTCTGGGGCCCTCTGGCTACCATGTCTGATACAAAAGCTATTGATAATATTCAGCTGAAATTCTACAAATATCTCCTCAATCTACCAAAATTTGCTAGCAACAGTGTGATATCATCAGAACTTGAGCTTACTCCAATCTCTCAACGAATCGCTAAAACCTACCTCATCTACTGGCTGAAGATTAGACACAAAAAACTCTGCCAAACGACTCTAGAAATTTTCTACTCAAGCACTGGCCAAAAAATCCATGGAAAATGAATGTACTAAAGAAACTAGAAAGTATAGACCTAAAAGCACTAACTGAAGATAAACTTTCCCAAAGCTTTAATAACGAGAAATACCTAGTGAAAAAGCACCTCAAGATACACAGAGAAAGAGAACTTAGCCAAAGCTAGAGAATCAGCAACATATTAAACTCTACAAAAACGCCTATCTCTACAAAAAAATCTGCAGGCCCGACCTTTCAGATTACTTCCCATGTACATTTAGAAACAAAAAATTCTTAACAACCCTCCTAAAACTGAAATGCGAGATTACACCCAACTTTTTTTCTCAAGAACCATGTAAAATGTGTGGAGCGCGAAATGGTTCTGACATTCTACACTACTTGACCGAATGTCCACAAACTGAAGAGATCAGGAAAAAATACTTCTGTCAATACCTCTTAAATAGCAATCAAATACACAAGATAGGATATGCTACAAATGAAAAAAGAGTCAGAAAAGAACTCATGCACTGGTGTAGCTAAAATATATGAAGTCATGAATAGCTAAAACAGTTAAACAAACTGAATCAGATACATTAGCAGTGTAACAAATCCGCTTTTCAGTTGTTTATTCATTTACTGTCTTTTTTAATTCCCTATTTAAATCGTCGTTATTCGTTAAACGTAAAGTTCTTCCGAAGTATTGTTTATGTTCGTTTTTTTCACGCTTTGAAATATCACGCGCTTTCAAAAATACTACATCTTTTTTTTACAAACTCGCTTACCAAAGTAATCTCGCAATTAAAGCTATACCTCGTAATTTGTACTCATTTTTGTATTAATATTTATACTCGTTGTTAGTTGTTAGTCGTCACTTTTCGTCCAAAAATACCGTAAAAATTCTGGCGCGCTTTCAAATACTTTATCTTTTACAATAACTCTAACTCTTACTACTACTAACTCGCGGCAAATCGTCTTTATAAACTTCTATTTCGAAAACTTTTCCAAATACATAGCTCTATAATATATTGGCCAAACAGGCTAATTGCCTGAGCCAAATTCTCTTACTACTACTACATCGTGTCAGCGAAACCCGAGAGTTTCCAAAAAAAATTTCTCCGCCCCACCTCATATGTATAAATCCAATGAACTACTTTCGGCGCATAATTAAAATCGTTATTTTGCTGTTTTTAATATAGATCGATGGATTAGTTCAAACAGTGGAAAGAAGTTTCAATGTTACTGCAATATTACTAGTTGCATTGCAAAGTGTAGAGTATTTAAATCAGAATGAGAACTGTTTACTGTTATCAGGCCAGTGTGCGGATCATGTACCCGTGTACGCCGGAAAAAATTCGGGCGTCAAGGACTTTGTACGCCAGTGTACGCCAAAAACAAAAAGTTGCACTAAAATGTACACCAAAAATTCCTAAAAAAAGGTCATTCGGTTTTCACGAGTAGAGTTTTCTAGGAAATGCTTTGGTATGAAAAGTGTCTTTAAAATATTACGAATTTTTTCAGTTTAAACAAACTTAAATAATACCTACAAAAAAATTATGAAAAATTAATACTTACAGCAAAATTTTACACTAATTTAATTTTTTTTAACCTAAAATAAGCAAAAAGTTTATCATTGACGATATAAATTTTCCTTTACTTTACGTAAAAACGTTAATTTACTTTACAATTTTCATGCACGGCATGAATTTATTCACCAAAATTTGTACGCCAAAAAAGTATGCGTGGCTGTGTTACTTGTGTACGCCAATAGTGTACGCCAACAAAGTGCGCCAGGGGTTGTGTACGCCGATTGTGTACGCCAAGGACTTAGGGTGGCCGTTTTGTACGCCGGAAAAGTTCCGGCGTACATGCATACCATCCGCAACCTGGTTATCAGGGAACTGTCTATTTATAATACCTTAAAAACATTTAATAAAAGAAGGCCTAACCATCTATACAGGCCTATTATGTAGGGTATACTGTATATAGATCTTTTTAATTTATAAGGCAGTGACTATTCGTCAATTTACACAATTCAAAAAATGTAGGCCTAGCGTCCTGTATCGCGAAGGAATCGTCCTGTTACGACATGCTTAATAGCTGGAACAGAAGATTTAAGCATGAATAACAAGAAGTGATGCAAATTAATTTCAATCGCGCATGTACAAATTTTCGGTCAACAACCATCATTCCTTTTGTTAAACGCTACCGGCAGGCGCCGCGGAACGAGTTTTTGCCAGGGGGGGCAGGACCAAGTTTCTGAAACTCAAGCCCAGACCCTGACTTGGACAATGACCAAAAATTTGAGCAAAATTATGCTGTTGAACAGTATTTGAGGGGGGGGGCAATGCCCCCTCAACTTAATGTCAGGGGGGCAGCTGCCCCCCCTGCCCCCCCTGTTCCGCGGCGCCTGGCTACTGGACGAATAAAAATGACATTGTTCACCTGATACCGGATGAATAGTCACTGCCAATTTAAAAAGACCTATCTTTGTTCATTTATTTTTAATCAATGCTAAGCCTCTACTATAATTATATGTTATTAAAATATATCATTATAAAAAAGTTGGGCCCTATACTAGCTAGGCTTATACTTATAGCTTGCAAAATTATATCAAATTTATATCCAACATTTTTCTAATCCTAATCTTTTTACAAATCTAGCTTTTCCTTAGCCTTAGTATTTTTAGAATAGATACAATTTTTTGGCATTAATATTTTTTTCAATTTAGTTTCTTTTCTAGCTATAATCCTTATTTGATTTTTAGTTTAAATTAATCTTTAAAAGCTACTTTATCCTTAAGCCTAGCCTTAATTTGTCTAACAATGTAGCTTTCCCTTATCTTAATCATAATCCTTTAAAGAATCTAGTAGCTCTATTATAACCCTAATCCTTTAAGTAATCTATCCTCTCTCTTATCTTAATCATCTAAGAAATTTAGCCACTTTCCTATCTCAATCCTCTAGGAATTTAGCTGCTTTCTTATCTAAATCTTCTAGGGCATCTAACCACTCCCAATTCCCAATCTTCTAGAGAATTTAGCCACCCTCCCTTCTCAATCCTCTAGGGAATCCAGCTGCTTTCTTATCCAGATCTTCTAAGGAATCCAGGCACTCCCCTTTCTTAATCCTCTGGGGAATTTAGCTGCTTTCTTATCCAAATCCTCTAGGGAATCCAGCCACTCCCATTTCCCAATCCTCTAGGGAATCTAGCCACTCTCTTTTCCCAATCCTCTGGGGAATCCAGCCACTCTCTTTTCCCAATCCTCTGGGGAATCCAGCCACTCTCTTTTCCCAATCCTCTGGGGAATCTAGCCATTTCTCTTTTTTCAATCCACTGGAAAATCTAGCCACTCCCCTTTCCTAATCCTCTGGGAAATTTAGCCACTTCTCTTTCCTAATCCTCTGGGGAATCCAGCCACACACATCTTTCCTAATCCTTCGTGGAATCCAGCCATTCCCCTTTCCCAATCCTCTCGGGAATCCAGCCACTTCCCTTTCCTAATCCTCTGAGAAATCCAGCCACTCCCCTTTCCCAATCCTCTAGGAAGGTTTTTGGTTTCGACGAGTATGCCAGTCCGGTGGAAAGTAATTCAAATGGTCTGCAATGGTAGAGAACAAATACTATTACATTATATTAGTCATTACATCTATTAAGCTTTAAGGCCTTTTATCTCAAATATGTAATTTTATGTAATTGTATCAAAACAATTGCATGAGAAGAAATATTAGCTTACTTAAAGAACTCCAAGATTATCATTTAAAATTCCTGCGACTTCAGAAAAAGCACATATGCAAATATTGGAGCCGCTGTGACTCTGTGATAATAATGATATGATAGTCAGCAAACATTAGACATGCCTGCAAGTGATTAAGAGAATTTATTCATTTAAGCACAGGCAGTACTACCACACTGTCAGTCTGGACAAGTACAAAATTTAAAATTTAACTTTGGTGCACAGATGCAATTCAATGTACCTTAGTAGTTACCAAATCCTCTAATGTATGCACCGAGGGAGTTTGCTAAACTTTTTCTCGTGTAGCACGTTTGTACACAGATTTTTCTTCAGCAGTTAGACTTTCAAATTTTTCACTTAAAAAAGCCATGCATTCCTTGGAAAAGTTATCTGAAAAAATTATCCAAAATAATTGTAGATCATTACTCCATTTAAAACAAAAAAGTATAACTTACAAAAAAGAAACAAACACTTAAGTTCAAAGCAAAAAAGCCAAACAAAATCTTACTTGTTCCCATAGTCTTCAAAAACATGGATTAGGCACTGGTCTTTCTTGGGCATGAACGCCAACTTTGGCACTTTTTTCATGCTTAAAAATAGCTGAAAATTGAATTAAAGACAAATAAACCATACAATTATTATAAAACATGATTTCCTTAAATGAATAAAAAGGAAAATGGAAATATAAAAAGATGGAGATAAGGAATATAATTGTTGGAGGTTTGATTCTCCCAAAGGATTACGATAGGAGAGGGGCTGAATTCCCTGGAGTAATGGGATAGGAGAGAGGCTCAATTCCTCAAAGGATTAGGAAAGGGGACTGACTGGATTCCCTAAAGGATTTGGACAAGAAAGCAGCTAAATTCCCCAGAAGATTGGGAAAGGGGAGTGGTTAGATTTTCCAGAGGATCAGTAAAGAGAAGTGGCTGGATTCCCCAGAAGATTAGTAAAGGGGAGTGGCTAGATTCCCCAGAGGATTTGTAAAGGGGAGTGGCTAGATTCCCCAGAGGATTAGTAAAGGGGAGCGGCTGGATTCCCCAAAGGATTGGGAAAGGGAAGTGGCTAGATTCCCTAGAGGATTGGGAATGGGAAGTGGCTAGATTCCCTAGAGGATTTGGATAAGAAAGTAGCTAAATTCCCTAGAGTATTAGGAAGGGGGTGGCTGGATTCCCCAAAGGATTAGGAAAGGGGATTGGCTAGATTCCGCAGAGGATTAGGAAAGGGGGGTGGCTAGATTCTCTAGAGGATTTAGATAAGAAAGCAGCTAAATTTCCTAGAGGATTGGGAATGAGAAGTGGCTGGATTCCCTAGAGGATTTGTAAAGGGGAGTGGCTGGATTCCCTAAAGGATTTGGATAAGAAAGCAGCTAGATTATTCAGAGGATTGGGAAAGGGGAGTGCCTGGATTCCTTAGAAGATCTGGATAAGAAAGCAGCTGGATTCCCTAGAGGATTAAGAAGGGAGGGTGGCTGAATTCCCCAGAAGATTGGGAATCGGGAGTGGCTAGATGCCCTAAAAGATTTTAGATAAGAAAGCAGCTAAATTCCTAGAGGATTGAGATAGGAAAGTGGCTAAATTTCTTAGATGATTAAGATAAGAGAGAGGATAGATTACTTAAAAGATTAGGGTTATAGAGCTATTAGATTCTTTAAAGGATTATAATTAAGATAAGGGAACGCTACATTGTTAGACAAATTAAGGCTAGGCTTAAGGATAAAGTAGCTTTTAAAGAATAATTTAAACTAAAAAATTCAAATAAGGATTATAGCTAGAAAAGAAACTAAATTGAAAAAAAAATTAAGGCCAAAAAATTGTATCTACTCTAAAAATACTAAGGCTAAGGAAAAGCTAGATTTCTAAAAAGATTAGGATTAGAAAAATGTTGGATATAAATTTGATATAAATTTGCAAGCTATAAGTATAAGCCTAGCTAGTATAGGGCCCAACTATTTTATAATGATATATTTTAATAACATTTAATTATATTTTAACATCTAATTATAGAGGCTTAGCAAGATAGGTCCTTATAAATTAAAAAGATCTATATACAGTATACCCTACATAATAGGCCTGTATAGATGGTTAGGCCTTCTTTTAATAAATGTTTTAGGGTATTATAAATAGACAGTTCCCTGATAACAGTAAACAGTTCTCATTCTGATTTAAATACTCTACACTTTGCAATGCAACTAGTAATATTGCTGTAACATTAAAACTTCTTTCCACTGTTTGAACTAATCCATCGATCTATATTACAAACAGCAAAATAACAATTTTAATTATGCGCAGAAAGTAGTTCATTGGATTTATACATAAGCCCGCTTTTAATTGAATAGAAGACATGTCACCGTGGCATATGACATGGCATTTACCCGATCTTATGCACTCGTTTTTTTACCTTTAGTCCGGGTTTTTAAAGATGCCACTTGGGGGAATTATGTTATGCAACATGTAAACAAACTATAACAAATTATTTCACTTTGCTTAAAATATTGGCAACTAAATTATGCATGAATTAATTATCAAGATAATTGTTATCAATATTATAATCAATATACATTATTATTTATCTAAAAACATCCCTACCACTGATTAGTTGTTTCGTCTGCCAGCAGACGAATTGACAGCAGATGAAACAATTGCATCCCTTAAAATGCAATCAGTTTCTCAGTCAGTATCACTTCTCTATTAAAGTTGGCAAGAAAATATAAAGGCAATAATATGGTAATGCAATCCAAATCAACTCCAAGTTTCAATGCAGTCTTGTAGTGGAAATTATGTTTAATGGTGACACAATTAAGCCAGTCAACTGATAATATATGATAAATATAAGCCAGTTGTGATCCAATCTTTATCAAAATTGGAATTTAGTCATTTTTACCTATAATGATTGCCCATAGCATTAAAAGGATTATAAAGTCGTAAAGACTTGTTTTTTGAATATTTAATTCCCTTAGCATTGAGCAATTTCTTAGCTAAGACACATGCATTGTCACAAGTCACAAAAAAATTTCTAATTTAATTGAGTGGTGCAAGTTTCATTAAAATTGGTTAAGCCATTTTTTCTTAAAATCAATCACATTGCTAGATAGAAACATTTCAATTTTAAGTGTATATTAGTATATGTGAAGCAAGCAAGCATACAAACCTTTGAGATTTAGTATAGGCCTATTAGGAAGGAAGTATATTATATTAGTATATATAGGAAGGATAAAAAATTCAATATTTAAGTTGATTTAGAAAATTCATAGAATTTATAGAATTTTTTTTGTTTCTATTATGGCAAAAGATAAAAATCCAAGCCCCAATATGTAAAAATATGGAATAAATAAATCTAATTTTCAGCACTAGAGAAACAAGCTAATTGTACCTATTTTTACTTCTCTATATTTGGTTCTATACAATTCCAATTATAAGCTATAATGACAATGAATAATCTAATGTTTATTTGTTTAAGTTGGTTTACTTGCTGTTAACCATTTAATAATGCAAAGTGTTTCTCCTGATATGATATATTTTTCTTCAAAATTGTAGTCTATTACCATTTTAAAGTGTATCTAGCTAGTATGTGTTCTTGCTCTTGCTTTCATTTTACACTTTATAATTTGAAAAACAAAGGTCAAAACCTTTATCTATTTTCTATATAGAATTCACATATTTCTAAAATAAAGAAGCCAATTTTAAGCAAAAGAAAAAGCAGAATATTTATAACTAAGGTCAAAAATTGTTTTTTTACCATAGCAAAATATTTGATAGAGCTCTTAGTACAATTTACTTTTTATCTTCTAAACTTAGAGCAAATAAAAACTTTTAAGCCTATAAAAACTTACTATTATTATCCAGAAAAAAGAAGCACTTTAAAAAATGTTACACCTAATAAGTAGAAAATAAATTTACATGTACCAGAATAGTTAACTAGTTAGTTAGCTTCAATTCAATGACACAAAATGATGTTAAATGTTAAATATTAAAGAGGTTAAACACTTATGTAATTATAGCACTTTTTCACTTCTATTGTTTTTGTAGTGGCCCTTGCTCTTTAGAGCAATTACCTAAAACACACCTACGAGTAAGTCTACATCATTTCAATTCTTTCTCCATCTCTTTAGCCTTTTTTGCTTTTTTCAGCCATCTACTCATTTTTAGCAGTTTGCTTATTTTTGCTGTCTGCTCATCTTTAGCTATCTGCTCAATTTTAGCTATCTGCTCATCTTTAGCTGTCTGCTCAATTTAGTACACGTACTAAACTTGGGTAAAAACACTCTTTAATAAGCATTTTGGAACAGAGCTGGCAATCTCAATATGTCAAATGGCCTCCTTTATATGTAACTTTACCTGTTGCCTACCCGGCTTAAAAGCAAGGTGGTAACTATAAGATAAAAACTTCCAATTATTGCTCTCCAACCACAATGGGCAATGAGCTCTGAGCTCTGAGCTGTACTAAAACAGTCTGACAACACTTGGTCTACAAGTCTTTTTTTACAAATGATAGCAACACTATTCCCAAAAGCGATACTGAAACCACCATTGGTCAAGACTTTTAACCAATACCACTGACAGTATAAACATTACAACTAGGCATTCATAAGCTAAGCAATTTAGTTGCCTCTTTTATATTTGTAGCCTAAAGTTGAATACCAACCATAAAATTCTTTATTCAACAAAGACAATGGCAAGGGGCCTTGACCATCAAATATAGTGAAAGCATCTTTAACAATAGCCTGCAATAAATATATAAAGGGAAGCATTTTTTAAGTAATTTGTCTTTAAGCAACAAATAATATAATTTAACAACAAAAAATGTATATGTACTATAAATATACCCTCTACATAACCCTACAGAACTACATATATCAACTTCCATGACTCTACTTTTGTGAATAAGGTGAAACATGAAAACAAGAAATTATTATGTTTTCTTGCTAGAGTATGTCTTGCATGATAGGATACAGTAGGAGACATAATAAAGCAGGATAAAGGGACTAGAAGTGCCTTGAAGGCCAGGTTGAATGCTGCCAAGGTGAACTAGGTTGGAAAATGGAATCTTTGAGTGCAAACATGAAAACAAGAAATTATCATGTTTTCTTGCTGTGGTATGTCTTGCGTGATAAGATAAAGTAGAAGACAGATTAAAGTAGGATAAAGCAACTAGAGGTGCCTTGAGGGCTAGGTTGAATGCTGCCAAGATGAACTGGGTTAGAAAATGTAATCTTTTAGTATAAACATGAAGGAAATTATCATGTTTTCTTGCTAGGGTGTCTTATATAACTTATATACTTAAAATGTATATAACTTTATGTTAAGACAAGTTAGGACCTACACAATAATACAATTAGATTATATGCTATAATCAAACTAATTAGCTTTTCATCTAGGTAGATTATCTAGCCATTATTATATTGGTTGTTAAGCATTTATTTGAGGCAATTTTAGTTGAATGATCTCTAAAATATTTTTGACTTCATCTTGGGACTAGTCAATACATAATACTTGTAAGCCAACATTGTAATATTGGCTGATTAAGTTGCAAGAGCAAGGTTAACTATGGCTAGGTTTGTATCTATTTTATAAGATTAAGGTAGGCCTATAGTAAGTTTGAGGCTGAAACTGAAAGTGGGACTTTGGGTCATAGACAAGTTAGCTTATGGGCACTCAAAAGAAAGTACTTTTATTAAATGCAAGGAAACAAATAGATCTAACTGGCTTAACTGCTACAATATAATAATAAAAGCATATTGAGTTCATGTTTTTATTATTAGGCCTAATTTTGTAATATAAGTTTATTATTAATCATAGACAATAAATAAATTTAAAAAGTTTTTTTTAGTATTAAATATATAATTAAGATAACAAAGTATTAAATAAAAGTGGTGAGAGCCTAAATACCATAGGCTAAGGGCCTAAATAAAAAAAGTCAATAATAGGCCTTGACTTGACTAGCTGCAGAAGGGCTCTGTGCATCTAGAAAAAGCAAGGAGGCATTGCCACCCATTTTGCTAATTCTAGTTAGTTTGATTTTTAAGTCTATAATAGGCCCTAATACTTTGTAAATAGGCCTAGTTAAGTAATGAAAGCATTAAATTTAAACTCAAAAGAACTATTGGTCTATACATTCTGTTCAAGAAAGCAAAAATAAATAAACACATGGTCATGATTTCTTGCTTTGCTATATGCTTATGCTATGATTATGCTATGATTGCCTTATTGTCTAAATTAATATAGGCTATTAGCTGATATTGTTAGGCCTTCAAAAAGGTAGGCTGAAGGGCAGGGCAGTGATAGGTAGATATGATAGGACAGGGAAGAAATAAGTAGATATACTAGACAATATAGGTAGGACATAGGCAGGCTGCATGCAAGAAGCAAGCAATCTTAATATAGTTGGCTCAATGTCAAAATCAATGCCTTAGTAGCTATAAGTCTAAGTTCATTTTGAAAAGATGATTTTCTCTTGAAAAAGCAACTTATAGAAATGTGTGAAAATATCTAAACTCTTTTCTATCAACTGTTCTAGGTTAAATTTTTATATTGGCTCATATAAAAATTTGTAATATAACAATTACAAATTTTGTGATGTAATTGTTATATTAAGTGATCTGTGATCAAACTGCCACCTGACCTGGGACATAGCTGGCTAGGCCAATCCACAAAATACCAACACCCTAAGCTAGACTGCCTTTAAAAACTCGCTAGTGATTTTAACAAAGTGGTCTAAATTGCCACTAAGTGTTAAAAAAATTATTGCTAGTTCGTAAATAATAAAATATATAAAATTTTGCCTCAAAAATAAAGCCCTTGAAAATCAAATACTTGTTTTGGTATTCACCAAAACATTAATTCGCTGAAACATTACTTTTCCAAAACAAAATGTTGCAGCACCAGCAGCAACTTATGTTCAGTTGAATGTACACTATAAGTATAATTGCGCTATTGATAGGACCCAATACAAGCATTTTGTAGTTGATTCTAGATTGACTAGAATAGTACCAGTTGGTGAATATGCCTAGTATTCCTAGTTATTATATAGGCTATTAAATTTGGGGCAAAATATTTATGGAGTACTTATAGGCACATCCGCCATGTCTATAGGCCATAATGTTAAGTACACATGGTAGCTACTGTTGCTTTAAATTGCAGCAATAAATTCATTTGCCATTCAATATTAATGACACTGCTACTGGCGTTGTGCAGGTATTATTGGCATGGCCGCTATCTCCAGTGTGAGATGCATTCTATATTGTATGGACATGGTTACCAACTCGCCCTGTCTATAAGCTCTAATAATATTATAGACACGGCAGCCTGGCCTACAGTCTACATTTAAAGCATAAGTTTTCGTTTTATAAAAAAAATTATAAACATTTCATGCATTATAAGAGATGCCACCTCCATCAAAGCCCAACCAGAAGACTCAGAAGAAGCCGCTGCCGCCCCTAGTTGACGTCGAGGACAAGGAGGAATACACTGGAGACCGGCCCTTCTGCGTCTACTATTGCATGTGCGGCCAGCTCGCCCTCATCATTGACTGCCCGATTGAACGGCTGCCGCAGCGACCGCGCGACAGCTCTCGGGTGCTCGACAGGCGGCGTCGGGTTTTCAAGGCGCACTTTGATCCGGTAAGGGTCGCTGACTGTACTCATTTCGCATCGTTTTATGTTGTCGTCTGATCCACTATTGAACTACCATTAATAGAATTAAGCTACCATAGAACTGAGCTACCATAGACATAATTGATCTACTATAGACATAATTGAGCTACTAAAGACATAATTGAGCTACCATAGACATAATTGAGCTACTAAAGACATAATTGAGCTACCATAGACATAATTGAGCTACTAAAGACATAATTGAGCTACTAAAGACATAATTGAGCTACCATAGACATAATTGAGCTACCATAGACATAATTGAGCTACCAGACATAATTGAGCTACCATAGACATAATTGAGCTACCATAGACATAATTGAGCTACCATAGACATAATTGAGCTACCATAGACATAATTGAGCTACCATAGACAGATTTGAGCTACCATAGACATAATTAAGATACATGATACAATTAATTGATTTCGCATCAAATTCTGTAATAGACGAATTCACAATGGCAAAAGTATTTCGGTCACCCAGGTGCACCGGGAGGAGGCTCTCATTCGCTGGCCAGACGATGCCGCAGTTGAGCGTCAAATTCGTCGCCGATGCAAGCGCTGCGCTTTGCCGCTGTTCTACCAGCATCCGGACGAACTTGGCCGACTGGACCCGGCCAAGCCGGCCTTCTTATTGCCGGACGCTGTCCGAGAAACTGCTGGCAATAGCGGCCAGGAGGGAGCAGCCGCGGCTGCCAGCGCCGAAGCCATTGTTGGCCGGCTTAATCAGGATAAGAAGGTGAGTTTCTTGCGTGTGTGTCTCGTTACTCTGCCCACCGCCCTCTAGTAGTGTATAACGGTTGGGAATCTGTAGGCTAGTCTAAAATGGGCTGTAGCCTAGTGGTTAGAGCGTCTGAATCACGACTGAAAGGTCGGGGGTTCGATTCCCGATCCACTCGGAACAATTACTGTCCTTGAGCAAGACACTTAACTCTGCATTGCTTCAGTTCACATAGCAGTAAAATGGGTGCCAGCATTAGCTGAGTAATTGAGGGTGTGTGGCGACCTCCCCCCAGTCCTTGGACTGAACAGCCGTACGCAGCCTTCAGATGCGCCGCGCAATAGCTGCGGCTGAGCTGTTGGTTGCACAACTATTATTATTTGTGCAATTATTAATTGCATAAATATAATTGCACAAAGATAATTACTATTACTATCTCAAAACTGAGGCGGAGGGCCGTGGCCCAGTGGTCTAGCGCGGGGCTCTGATTTGCCAGCGGCCCAGGCTCGATTACCAGTGCAGTCACACTAATTTGTGGCTAAATTGGAATTAGCGCCCTGAGCCGACCCCCAAGGCACAGTGAAGTGTACATGCCTAAGGATAAATAAAGTTAGGGCCGCTGTGCACTCCTGTGTGAGTGTGTGCCTGTGCGTATGACTGCGTACGTATCCGCACGCTTGTGTGCCTGCTCAGGTGAGTCTGCGGAATGGGCAGTAAGGCCTCTCGCTGCCCCTAATAAAAAGCTCAGAACTTCACAAGTATTTACAAGTTCAAAACTTTGCAAGCTCGTAATTTTTCAAAGTTAAATTTGTGACTTTGCTGTCAAAAAATTCGAATATTTAACATTCGTCATTAATTACAGGTGATGCTAACCAGACGACGTCGCGATATGGGCAAGTTCTCCTCCGTGACCGTGTCCACTATTGAAGCCGATCAGGAGGAGGTTGAGGCCAGAGAGATCGCCGACTCGTACGCCGCCAATGCTCGCATAGTTGAGAAGCAGCTGCTGCGCAAAGGCGTCATCAGGAAGCGATTAGTCGAAGAGCGCAATCAGGATGCGCAGGCGAAACGTCAGGCTAGGGGGACGCTTATCGACTATTGATTCTGCGTTTGATTTGGATTTGTTTCATTGTAATATGTGATTAAGACACTAAACTTACTCTTTACTTACTGTCACTTGGGCTTGGCCTTGGCTTCTGCGCTTGGGCTTGGGCTTGGGCTTAGCCTTGGCCTTGGCCTTGGCCTTGGCCTAGGTATTGGGCTTGGCCTTGGCCTAGGTATTGGGCTTGGCCTTGGGCTTGGCCTTGGGCTTGGCCTTGGGCTTGTGCTTGGGCGTGGCCTTAGGCTTTGGCTTGGTTTAAGCCTTAATGTGTGCCATTATCTAATTTTGACGTACTTGTTCTTTAATTAATACGCTCGTAGAAAATACTGGTGTAAATAATGGTTGATCCAAATGTGTCTCAGTACGAACTTATAAAATGACTGCGCATAGGGCAGTTGTGTGTCGGGACGCTTTATTCCTTTTGTTTGCCGTTTTCACTATCAAATTTTGGCAAGCTCAATTAAAAAACATGTCAATAAACACACAAAATATGAATCTGTGTAATTTACTACGAGTTATATCAAATATGACAGCAATTTGTGAGATTGATCCTAACTAAGGTTTCTGGGGTTTTTTGCAGAACGTTAATCAGCCCAATAGCCTATTGGGGCCATGCAACAACATGCAGCAGATTAGCTGGAATTTCTACGTACATTCATATTTTGAAGTTTCCCGATTCGTACACGAGTGTGTAGATAAGCTTGGCGAGCCTTCCCAATTCCCAGATAAGGGGGAGTAAGGCAGGATATAATTGGGAGTAAGCTGGCCTTGACTCATATTTAGGCAGAATACTTTGATAGTCCAGTGATTCAACCATGGCCAACCTATGCCCAGGCCTGCTTTGGGCGCTAATCTGGTTTTTGGCACTGATTTTCCTCGCCTGGCCAGTGTCCTACATCATCGCCTTCGTCTACATTCTGTTGCTGCCGTTCTCCGCCTGTGTCGGTCTACTCAAACCGGTCTGCGACACCCTGCTTGGCGTGGTGAATCTCTGCCTCACCTGCGCTGAGAATATGATTGCTATGAAGCCGCTGTGCTGATTTAATTAACATTTGCAGTCAATCCGTCGGCAGGTACTCCTACAACGTACAATCTATTTTAGTACATTTTATTTTAAATTAAAACTTTAAATTATTAATCTGCTAATCTGATTGACTTTTGCATATATAGTGTGAAATTCTATCTATGAAATTCGTTGCTGATTATGCGATGTCTTCAACCCGGATAAATTTCCCTTTTTTATCACATTTCGATCACTTACAGCATGCTACTATAGCTACGATGAATTATCCGTTAGACACGTTGAAGGAAAAAACTGAAATAAATAATTGCACTTGCAGATAGCTACTAGCGTCTGTTACATTATCTGAACTGCATTAGCGATATTTCATTTCGTCATCTCTAACTTGTTCTTCAGAATGTGGCATTTGCTAAAATTCAGGCGCATATGCAGAATCAATTGCATACACAACGCATGGTACATGTAATTTTTCCGATCACTGTGTGATTTGCTACATGTATGATGTTCATAAGTAGAAAGTCAGACTTTGAATTTGCACCGAATTTTTAATCAGCGGTAAGGTTTAGGGTTAAGGTTAGAGCTTGTGCCTTTGAGGATTTCAATCGATAGTGACTGCTACATAAAAATCAGTTTTCGACGATGCGACGGACTTTCGAGCTTATGATGGTGGTTGCTAAACTTTTCGACTATGAGTGTGATGTTTCGTAGAGCTTGCGACTTTTCGAGCTTGTGATGGTGGCATGCTAAATCAGTTTTTGACGATGTGACTTTTCCAGCTAGTGACTTTTCGAGCTTGTGATGGAGCCCTGTTTCGACGAATCGATTTTTCGAGCTTATGATGGTGACCCGTGCTGAAAGACACTCGTAGGCAGGTTGTTCACGCGCATAAAGCCGGATTTTATGGGCGTGGATTAACACAACAATTTTTCCTTCTAGTTTACTACTTTGTTTAAAAATGTGAACACAAAAAGTAAAAAAGGCAAACATACTTTTTTTGCCATATTACAAATAAAAAGTCAAAAAGAGTAAGAGAGTATTTTAAAGGGACTTTCCATGAACGTACAATTTGTTGAATAAATTCTTCTTGGATCAACTATAATTAACTTTCTAAAATTTTAAGATTTCTGTAAAAATTTAAATCAATCCTGCAATTTGTCTTAGTTTTACCAAATATTTCTGTGAGTTTCAAGGTTAGGACTCAGGAGCAAACACTAACCACTGCCCACTGGCACTAGCACTAACACTAACTGACTAACAGAGAAATAATAATAGCTTGTAATACATCAAGTTTTTATTGTATAGCTAAGCTAATATGCTATATAGGGACGATAGGGTTCTTTTTACCAGGGTATCTAGTTTTGCTCAATTAAGTTAGGTATTTAATTTTAATGAAAATATTAATTTCTATGAAAAAAAGTGTTGAATAATGAATAGGACTTCTAGTTCTAGTAATCTAATTTTAATGAGACTTTTGCTAAAAACTTAAAAAGTGAACTAAAATTAAAAAAAATATTCCAAATCTATACCATGTTATGTTTCTTATTCATTTCCAATTCTAGGCATGTCAAAAAAGTTTTAACCTCACCTGTGCCACCTCTATGAAAGGTGTAATAGTTTAGTCTAAAAGTAGACATGCTAATTAACTAGCATAGCTAAATACTATTGGGATATTATAGAAAAAGCTATATACAACCTTAAGCAAGGTGGTAGATTTCATAGAATATTCTAGCACATATTGGCCATTTCTTAGATGCACTTTGCATATTTGGTGCATGGTACAAAATAAGAAATGAGATGAGGGCATACAACTTTGTGTACTTAAGTAGCATAATAGTATAATAAGAAGTGCGCAATCATTTTGTCTTCCACCTTTTTGTCTGCTGGCAGATAAAATGACTTTTTAAAAAAAGTTAAGGTATAGCTTTATAGCTAGTAAAGCTATTTTTTTATATTTAAATACTGCAAGTCGTGCAAAAAAAGATAAGGTAGAATGTCAGTTCTAAGCGTAATTTTGTTTATCGCACTATTTCAAAGATTTATCAATTTTAAACATCCAGTAAAAAAAACTTTTTGCAGGATGGAAGCTGCAATTATGAATATTGAAGGCAGAGACAGAGTCATTGTTAAATACAATTGGCCGGCTGTTATGAGCATTGTTATGACCCCATCCAATGATGATGCATTTTCATTATGAACAATTATTCAGCTTACAAAATTTATATAACAAACAAAAATTTAGTATATGTGATACGGTATATACCATACTCCCGAAGATGCTGTTTTGTGGGAAAAATTCTCGCGTGCAATAAGGTCCCAGGCAGCCATGTGCGGCATGCAAGGCGTGCAACCAAGAGGCGGAAATTATTTTGGCATGTGCCGCGCAAATATTTTATTCACTCTGCGTTTTTGGTGATGACAAGTTTTTTATTTTAAATTGAATGTCTCGCAATAATAACACTATATAGAGAGATTTTTTGTGTATCTGCAATAAGGAAAACAATTTTTGCGTGATGCAATACAATTTTCAGGCATTATAAAACAGTATATAATAAATATAAACTATAGTATTTTGTTTAAGTATTTCTTTTTTTTTATTTGAAAGTGTGTCTTGCATTAATTATTCAATGCAAAGCTTACTGCTTACATAGATAGATCGGTAGATCTAGATCCCTTGCTGCCACTCACCTGTCCTAGTTTACTATGGATAGTTTCTTTTCTTTATTTGAATTTTAAATCTCTTGTTAAAAATTAAAATCTAAAAAATCTAAAATTTAAATTAAAAAATTTAAAAAGTCATTTAGCTTGGTGTGCATGGGGTGTATAAATAATTTGAACTCCTGCATGTGGCGTGCAAGGGCAAAAATTATTTTCACGTGCATTAAGCATACTTGGGACTATGGGGTGTATACTACAGGTCCCTTTGGGAAAATATTTTTAGATGCTTTTAAAGTAATGAGTATGTTATCTTCCCTATAAGAACTTTTAAGATAAAGAGATATTTATATTCAATATTATATGTACTGGCGTCATACTTAGTCTTAACATTTTGTGGCAGATGAAATGACTGCATCATATTTTTGCAGACGAAAAAATGGCAGACAAACTGGCAGCAGACAAAATGACCATCAACCTAATAAGACCATTTTTAGTATATGGATTTAGTATATATTCCTTTGAATAGTTTAATATAAGAATTTGTTTATGTTTTGTAATATATCATTGTTTGTATTTTATGGAAGAGTGTTATATTAATATTTTTAAAACAATTGTTAATTTTATTATAAACATAAAAGACTAGTCAAAGTTTGAATTCATTGTATTTTGCTCAAATTCATATAAATATGTTTGTCTTTTATTTTGTTTTTGGGCTATTATGACAACTCCAAACATCAGTGTATAGTGTAAGAAAAAAATAATTCTCTGGTACATGGTGCATCATTAAAATGTGGGAAATTGTTTCTGGCATATATGGTATACCTCTGACTATGGTAAATAGCTATTTGTTTAGTATATAATTGATAATGCTATTGGACTCTAGTGTTACCTAGAGCCAAAGAGCCAGATTGCTAGGCTTTTGCTATTGCCGAGACATTGCAGCTTTGACAATACAGCCTTCAATAATAGGTACCTATATTACCCATTTTAGTTCATTACAACTGCCTGCATAATACTAATAAGCTGACGAGGCATTTTTGTCTTAAAATATAGTCAAAGTTACTCACGCCGTTTTCCCATCATGGCATTCATGCATTTCCACCCCTTAGACACAAAAAATGTTCGCTGTTATCGCTTGCGGCCGCCTCGTACAGACCGATTTCCAACAGGTGGACGCTAACAAGTTCACTCTGACTATACCGGCTGCTGACAAGGTCAACCACTTGGTATTCTTTCTTACCGGCCAATGTCCACTGCCCGATGGAGCCGCCGCTGCCGTGTACCTCGGCTGGCCCCAGCCGCCGCCCAGCCCGCCGGAGCCTGTCTGGAGCTTCATCGGTCACCTGACCAACGAGAAGCCTAGCGCTATATTTAAAATCGCGCGCACCAGACCGCAGGATCACGATCCAAATCATCCGTTTCTAGCTAATCATTTTGCCACTGGCAGTTGGACTGATCTCACCTGTGTGCAGGTGCGCCTTATCGCCGATCGATGATTTTACTGTATCTCAGCAGAATTTTAAAGAGTCTCTGAACCCCAGACATTAGAGGTCCCCTCGCATTGAAAGTGTGAATATTCATCCTAACTTCAGCCCTCGCCACCCCAACCAAAACGTGCACATGGCGTCAAAAATCTCTGCTGCCTGAGTCCCCCAACCCCAGTCACTTGAAAGTTGCCCTTACAAAAGCTTTGAGACTCGTTTCCAGGTTTTATTTTAGCATTAAAAGACTGGACCGCATCATCGTGTTCCCCATAGTTCTCATATTTTGTGCTCCTAGTTATTTTTAGACTCAATCACTAAGTTAGTTTGGGGTGGCCCTGAAAAGGGCCGTTTGACTTTCTAGTTTCCAGTCACCTTTTAATAAACAACACACTGTTCTACCCCCCCCCACCCATAGTCTCAGTTTTGAGTGGCCACTATCGCTAGATACAGGGAACTCGTAGCTGGTATGACTCTAGTTAAGCCGAGTTGGCGCCGGTTAGTACCAGGGCTGAAATAGGTTGGGTACCTAGTTTTAACCCTAGCATTATTGCAGCCACACCCGCCCTATGTGACCACTTTGTGTATGCAGGGTCAGGCTTGTTTGGGGAGAAAGAAATCATATTTTTAATAGCAGCACTACAATTGATATAGATCGCAGTATTAACAGGACTTATCTTCGTTATGTATCATTTCGTTTATGAGTTTATTTAAGGTCAAATTTTCGCAACTTGAACTACATCTTGAACAATGTGAACTTTCAAGCTTGCAAAAATGACCCACAGCAAGAAGGCAAGCAGCAGTTATTCTCTGAGCAAAGCAAGTAGGCACACGCTCTCACAGTGTACAGCGGCCTTGTGACTTTCTCATTCTTTGGCATGTGCACTCTCTGTGCGCCTTCGCCTCAGTGGAATGTGACCACTCGATAGTAACAACAACAACACCAGTAAAAAAAACGATGACAACATAAATAACAACAACTGCAACAACTGCAACAACAGCACCAGTAATAATAACAACAACGATAACACAAATAGCAGCAACAACAAAACCAACAACAACAACAACAACTGCAACAACACCAGTAATAAAAACAACAACGATAACACAAATAGCAGCAACAACAAAACCAACAACAACACCAGTAATAAAAACAACAACGATATCACAAATAGCAACAACAACAACTGCAACAACACCAGTAATAAAAACAACAACGATATCACAAATAGCAGCAACAACAACTGCAACAACAACACCATTAATAAAAACAATAACGATAACACAAATAGCAGCAACAACAACTGCAACAACAACACCAGTAATAAAAACAATAACGATAACACAAATAGCAGCAACAACACAGTAATAAAAAAACAGTGATATCACAAATAGCAGCAGCAACAACAACAACACCAGTAATAAAAACAACAACAATAAAGACAACAGCAGCAAAACACGCTGCTTGGGTCTTCTGAAAGCTGCGTCTCAGGGCGCGCCTCCGGACCAGGTCTGCCGGTATGCTGCGGCTATGATGCAGTCTACCAGCTGCAGTCGCCTTAGATCTTGCTATTGAAACCTCACTATTTCGCACAACTACGAGTATATAATTTAGCAATTGCAGAATTAATCCTTTGCTAAGACCCCTAGTATCATTAGTAACAGTTTTTGAATAATATTAAATACAATATCCATTTGCAGGTAGGTATCTCCATAGAGCCGGTGCAAACGGTAGCAGGCATGACTCCGCCAGCGGGCACTCAGGCCGACTCCACGCCAACTATGGTAGCCTTCTCGCAGCGTATGCTAGAGAGCCTCGTGAACTATTTGAGCAGTTTTGCTACAACTCCGCCTGGCGCTACTGAGTCCTACGTGCCAATGTCGGCCGTGACCAGGTGGTATGAAACTTTTGAACGGCGTCTGCGACAGTTTCCCGACTTTTGGAAGACTTAGGGCTGCCTGTTAGGGGCAGTTAGTAACAAGTTAGATAGTTCGAGATAGAAGTTCAAAGCCAATCGTGGTTGGTGTTTAAAAATAGTAGATCTGCTCTGCGTTTGGGCTCTGCCGCAGGCGCAGGTTCTACGTGGATCAAATCAGTAAATTAAATATAAATAAAATGAGTCCTTATGAAAATTTCTGCATATAAAAGAAAAAACATCTTAACTTACTACTGAACTACTGCAAGTAGATTGGACGCAAATGTGTGGGCTAAACGGTGTGGAGAAACAGGCTACTGGCTTTGCAAGCGAAAATATTCTGCTATTTCTACTTTCAGTAGTTAAGTTTGTACGCAAATTCCTCAAGTCGTCCTGTCCCGACTCCCGTGTGCCTTTTTGGGCCTTTGTGGACTTTTTGAGTCAAGTTAAAAAATCGTTTCTATTTCCTGCTTATACAATGTGGTGCCCATTGATGTGCCACAAAGGATGACTTGAAACTTTAAAAAAATTTCTTACATTTCATAAATCACTTTTGTGTGTTGCAATTTCTTACTTGACATTGCGGGTATTTATCATTTATCGTAAATTCGGAATATGAAAGTGCATTAAAACTGACAAAAAATCAATTCGTTTGTATTATATAGAACCTTGTTTTGTCCGCAGAGATTCTTTGACTTTATTTATTCGAAATCAAAGTCATTTTTATTAGAATATGGGCTTGAATGTTTTAGAGTCATTGAAGTCTGAATTGGGTATTAAAAGTTGGACAGTTCTTAGGATACTAGTATTATAGTCTGGATTGGGACTTCTAAATTATCTAGCTTTAAATAATTATTAGGGATTACTAATACTTTAGTCTGGATTGGGAATTCTAAGTTGTCTAGCTCGTGGATTGGGAAATATCTAAGTTGTCCAGCTCCTGGATTGGGAAATATCTAAGTTGTCTAGCTCTAGGATTACTAATGGTTAAGTCTGGATTGGGAACATTTTTATCCACACTAGTGATCTCAAATTATCATTTCCGCTTGTCTCTGCCGCCAATTGCTGCCAATTTTCGTATAGAGCCCCTTAGCAACAAAAGAATATATTATTATATATAAAACAATTTATACTACAAGATGCCTCTCAGCTCAAGTGCGATTCGCGCTAATCTACTGCTGCTTCGCGGCGGCTGTGGCCTGTTTGTAAGCAGCCGGTTGGCCTCATCAGCTATGCTGTCTACTCGGCCCTACAAGCTGCACAAACTGGAGTCTGGACCAGCCTCTGAGGCACAGGTGACCAGTGATGAAGCTAGGAAATATTATCGCGATATGGCCACAGTTCGCCGGATGGAAACTGCCGCCGGCAACCTCTACAAAGAGAAGGCTATTAGAGGCTTCTGTCATCTGTACAGCGGCCAGGAGGCCTGCTGCGTTGGCATGGAAGCCGTGCTGGATAGGAACGACCCGGTGATCACGGCCTACAGGGCCCACGGTTGGACCTACACTCGCGGCGTGCCAGTTAAAGCTGTGCTTTCCGAACTGACTGGCCGGGCCAGCGGCTGCGCCAAGGGCAAGGGCGGCTCTATGCATATGTATAATCATAACTTCTACGGAGGCAATGGCATTGTTGGTGCTCAGGTGCGTCAGTGTGCTACCCTGATATCCGCCTTCCTCCGACTGATTCTATCCGCCCCCGACTGATTCTATCCGCCCCGACTGATTCTATCCGCCCCTGACTGATTCTATCCGCCCCGACTGATTCTATCCGCCCCTGACTGATTCTATCCGCCCCTGAATGATTCTATCCGCCCCCGACTGCTTCTATCCGCCCCCGACTGCTTCTATCCGCCCCTGACGGATTCTATCCGCCCCGACTGCTTCTATCCGCCCCCGACTGCTTCTATCCGCCCCTGACGGATTCTATCCGCCCCGACTGCTTCTATCCGCCCCTGACGGATTCTATCCGCCCCGACTGCTTCTATCCGCCCCCGACTGATTCTATCCGCCCCTGACGGATTCTATCCGCCCCTGACGGATTCTATCCGCCCCCGACTGCTTCTATCCGCCCCTGACGGATTCTATCCGCCCCTGACGGATTCTATCCGCCCCGACTAATTCTATCCGCCCCGACTGCTTCTATCCGCCCCGACTGCTTCTATCCGCCCCGACTGATTCTATCCGCCCCTGACGGATTCTATCCGCCCCTGACGGATTCTATCCGCCCCTGACGGATTCTATCCGCCCCCGACTGCTTCTATCCGCCCCCGACTGATTCTATCCGCCCCTGACGGATTCTATCCGCCCCTGACGGATTCTATCCGCCCCCGACTGCTTCTATCCGCCCCGACTGCTTCTATCCGCCCCCGACTGATTCTATCCGCCCCTGACGGATTCTATCCGCCCCTGACGGATTCTATCCGCCCCTGACGGATTCTATCCGCCCCCGACTGATTCTATCCGCCCCCGACTGATTCTATCCGCCCCTGACTGACTCTATCCGCCCCAATCTGCATCTGTCCCCGCCTATCCCAATATTCTATCCCCCTCCCCCTTCATCAAACCGCACAGGTGCCGCTGGGCGCAGGCATCGCATTTGCGCAGAAGTACCGCGAGGATAAGCGCGTATGCGTCACCCTCTACGGCGACGGAGCCGCCAATCAGGGCCAGGTGTTCGAAGCTTTCAACATGGCCAAACTGTGGGACCTGCCGTGCATCTTCGTGTGCGAAAACAACAAATACGGCATGGGCACTGCGGTTGAACGGGCTGCCGCTTCCACCGCCTATTACACTAGGGGCGATTACATCCCCGGCCTGTGGGTGGACGCTATGGACGTCATTACTGTTCGGGAGGCCACCCGGTTTGCCAAGGACTGGTGCCTGTCCGGCAAGGGACCGATTCTGCTGGAGATGGAGACTTACAGGTTCTCCTACTGTTGTTAATGATCTATTCTGTTTTAATTTTAGTACAATGCCAATGTGCCATTAATCCTACTGACAACCTCCCATAAATCCCATTAAGAATCTCATATAAATCCTATCAAGAATCACCCATTAATCCCATTAGGAGACTCCCATAAATCCCATTAAGAATCTCCTATTAAACCCATTAAGAATCTCCCATAAATCCCATTAAGAATCTCCTATTAATCCCATTTAGAATCTCCCATTAGTCCTATTAGGAATCTCCTATTAACTCCACCAAGAATCTCCCATTAATCTCATTAGGAATCTCCTATTAACTCCACCAAGAATCTCCCATTAGTCCTATTAGGAATCTCCTATTAACTCCACCAAGAATCTCCCATTAATCTCATTAGGAATCTCCTATTAACTCCACCAAGAATCTCCCATTAATCTCATTAGGAATCTCCTATTAACTCCACCAAGAATCTCCCATTAGTCCTATTAGGAATCTCCTATTAACTCCACCAAGAATCTCCCATTAATCTCATTAGGAATCTCCTATTAACTCCACCAAGAATCTCCCATTAATCTCAGTATGAATCTCCTATTAACTCCACCAAGAATCTCCCATTAGTCCTATTAGGAATCTCCTATTAACTCCACCAAGAATCTCCCATTAATCTCATTAGGAATCTCCTATTAACTCCACCAAGAATCTCCCATTAATCTCATTAGGAATCTCCTATTAACTCCACCAAGAATCTCCCATTAATCTCATTAGGAATCTCCTATTAACTCCACCAAGAATCTCCCATTAATCTCATTAGGAATCTCCTATTAACTCCACCAAGAATCTCCCATTAGTCCTATTAGGAATCTCCTATTAACTCCACCAAGAATCTCCCATTAATCTCATTAGGAATCTCCTATTAACTCCACCAAGAATCTCCCATTAATCTCATTAGGAATCTCCTATTAACTCCACCAAGAATCTCCCATTAATCCCATTAGGAATCTCCTATTAACTCCACCAAGAATCTCCCATTAATCTCAGTATGAATCTCCTATTAACTCCACCAAGAATCTCCCATTAATCTCATTAGGAATCTCCTATTAACTCCACCAAGAATCTCCCATTAATCCCAGTATGAATCTTTCATAAATCGCATTGAGAATCTCTTATTGATCGCATTAAGAATCTTCCATAAGTCGCATCGAGAATCTGCCATAAATCACATTGAGAATCTCTTATTAATCCCATTTTGCCCCGTTCCGTCACTCGCAGATACCACGGACACAGCATGAGCGACCCCGGCACCAGCTATCGCACCCGAGAGGAAGTGCAGTCCATGCGCCAGATGCGCGATCCCATAGCCAGCTTTAGGCAGACTCTACTCACCGCCGAGTTGGTAGCCGAGGAGGAGCTCAAAGAGATTGACCAATCAGTGCGCAAAGAAGTTGACGAAGCTGTCCAAGCCGCGAAAACTAATGCCGTGCCCGACCCGAAGGAGCTGTACACCAATGTGTACAGTCAGCCGCCCAGCGGCCAGCCCAACTATCGGATTAGAGGCATCGATCAGTTCACCTGGAGTGCTAATTAAACATATTTGATATATTGGACTAATTGAACTTCGGTGCAAGAGCCGATAGTTATATACAATTTGTAACTGGGTACTCCGTGATGCTACAGGTTGCTTATGTTTGTTTTATGTGATCTGCAAATTAATTCATCTTATTGTATTAGTTAGGAATCCTTCATGACCTCTGTTGACCCCTCCCCTGCGATCCTTCAGTGACCCCTCCCCTGCGATCCTTCAGTGACCCCTCCCCTGTGATCCTTCAGTGACCCCTCCCTTGCGATCTTTCAGTGACCTCTGTTGACCCCTTCCCTGTATCCTTCAGTGACCCCTCCCCTGCGATCCTTCAGTGACCCCTCCCCTGCGATCCTTCAGTGACCCCTCCCCTGTGATCCTTCAGTGACCCCTCCCCTGTGATCCTTCAGTGACCCCTCCCTTGCGATCCTTCAGTGACCCCTCCCCTGCGATCCTTCAGTGACCCCTCCCCTGTGATCCTTCAGTGACCCCTCCCCTGCGATCCTTCAGTGACCCCTATCCTGTGATCCTTCAGTGACCCCTCCCTTGCGATCCTTCAGTGACCCCTCCCTTGCGATCCTTCAGTGACCCCTCCCCTGCGATCCTTCAGTAACCCCTCCCCTGTGATCCTTCAGTGACCCCTCCCCTGTGATCCTTCAGTGACCCCTCCCCTGCGATCCTTCAGTGACCCCTCCCCTGTGATCCTTCAGTGACCCCTCCCCTGTGATCCTTCAGGGACCCCTTCCCTGTGATCCTTCAGTGACCCCTCCCCTGTGATCCTTCAGTGACCCCTCCCCTGTGATCCTTCAGTGACCCCTCCCTTGTGATCCTTCCCTGTGATCCTTCAGTGACCCCTCCCCTGTGATCCTTCAGTGACCCCTTCCCTGTGATCCTTCAGTGACCCCTCCCCTGTGATCCTTCAGTGACCCCTCCCTTGCGATCCTTCAGTGACCCCTCCCCTGCGATCCTTCAGTGACCCCTCCCCTGTGATCCTTCAGGGACCCTTTCCCTGTGATCCTTCAGTGACCCCTCCCCTGTGATCCTTCAGTGACCCCTCCCCTGTGATCCTTCAGGGACCCTTTCCCTGTGATCCTTCAGTGACCCCTTCCCTGTGATCCTTCAGTGACCCCTCCCCTGTGATCCTTCAGTGACCCCTTCCCTGTGATCCTTCAGTGACCCCTCCCTTGTGATCCTTCCCTGTGATCCTTCAGTGACCCCTCCCCTGTGATCCTTCAGTGACCCCTCCCCTGTGATCCTTCAGTGACCCCTCCCCTGTGATCCTTCAGTGACCCCTTCCCTGTGATCCTTCAGTGACCCCTCCCTTGTGATCCTTCCCTGTGATCCTTCAGTGACCCCTCCCCTGTGATCCTTCAGTGACCCCTCCCCTGTGATCCTTCAGTGACCCCTCCCTTGCGATCCTTCAGTGACCCCTCCCCTGTGATCCTTCAGTGACCCCTTCCCTGTGATCCTTCAGTGACCCCTCCCCTGTGATCCTTCAGTGACCCCTCCCTTGCGATCCTTCAGTGACCCCTTCCCTGCGATCCTTCAGTGACCCCTCCCCTGTGATCCTTCAGTGACCCCTCCCCTGCGATCCTTCAGTGACCCCTCCCCTGTGATCCTTTAGTGACCCCTCCCCTGTGATCCTTCAGTGACCCCTCCCTTGTGATCCTTCCCTGTGATCCTTCAGTGACCCCTCCCCTGTGATCCTTCAGTGACCCCTCCCCTGTGATCCTTCAGTGACCCCTCCCCTGTGATCCTTCAGTGACCCCTCCCTTGCGATCCTTCAGTGACCCCTCCGCTGTGATCCTTCAGTGATCCCTTCTACCCCATCCCCTGTAATTATTCAGTGACCCCTCCCCTGTGATCCTTCAGTGATCCCTTCTATCCCATCCCCTGTGATCCTTCAGTGACCCCTTCTATCCCATCCCCTGTGATCCTTCTTTACTGTATTTAGTCCTTTTAAGTTGACTATTCCCCAAAACCAATACTACCTATACAATATCTGTCATATAAGCTTTCTGTACCATCACTTTTTTATTTCTAAATTTTAACTAATTTCTTTTTTGTGAAGAAGCACTCTGTAATGTCTAGTTTATAAAATAACAATTAGATAGAGAAACCGCCATATTTAGCGCTGTGTTGTAGTACTAGTTAATGTAATTAATTTTATAATTAGTTTTTGTCTAGATTTTTATAACTATTATAATACAGCTCAAGTTAACACATAGCAAGCACCTCGATTTTGTCACGTTTTGCTCTCCGTTTCGCTTGACAATATTTCGCTATCTCTACTTATAGTAAGTAGAACGAGCGTTTGGATTTGTTTAAATTAGCAAATATTGAAACTGCGAGTACATTTCTGTCTTGTGCACCATTTTTTGTCTAACACAACTACTACTTGGAATGAGTAGGCGCTTAGGACATTGATGCTATTTTATATTTTCAATAGCTATCTCAACTGGCACGATGGCACGCCGTTGTTTTTTCTTCTATTATTTTGGCTTTCCTTGGTAATAAATTCTAACTGTAGTGGGTCTTTGTTTAAATGCGAACTTACACAATTACCTTTAGCAAAATCAATTGAAATGCTACTTCATACTCTTAGAATAGATAGATTATAAAATACAAGTTTGAAATTATAATAGTTTTCTTTAAAATAAATTTACATTTTTGTGTACTTTACTTTTAGAGGCTCTATCATATTTCTGCCTGGAAACTTGGTCACTAATTTTTATTTGTTTTCGATCGCTGTTTGCTCTTGGTGCTGTGGATGCTGGTCTGTGTGAATATTGATGTTGCCGTGAATGCTGGTATATGTGAATATTGATGTTGCCGTGAATGCTGGTATGTGTGAATATTGATGTTGCCGTGAATGCTGGTATGTGTGAATATTGATGTTGCCGTGAATGCTGGTATGTGTGAATATTGATGTTGCCGTGAATGCTGGTATGTGTGAATATTGATGTTGCCGTAAATGCTGGTATATGTGAATATTGATGGTGCTGTGAATGCTGGTATATGTGAATATTGATGTTGCCGTGAATGCTGGTATATGTGAATATTGATGTTGCTGTGAATGCTTGTATGTGTGAATATTGATGGTGCAGTGAATGCTGGTATATGTGAATATTGATGGTGCTGTGAATGCTGGTATGTGTGAATATTGATGTTGCCGTAAATGCTGGTATATGTGAATATTGATGGTGCTGTGAATGCTGGTATATGTGAATATTGATGTTGCCGTGAATGCTGGTATATGTGAATATTGATGTTGCTGTGAATGCTTGTATGTGTGAATATTGATGGTGCAGTGAATGCTGGTATATGTGAATATTGATGGTGCTGTGAATGCTAGTATATGTGAATATTTATGGTGCTGTGAATGCTAGTATATGTGAATATTTATGGTGCTGTGAGCATTCACATAGGAACTGTGTGAACGTGTTGCGATTAATAGACAATAGGATGTGTAACAGCCTAGCAACACTGCCGTTTTCTGCGCATCCCACGCGCCGAGTCATGGTCCGCGAGATCCTGGTGAAGTCACTGGACGAATACCAGTCTAACCTGGCCTCGCTCACTACAGACGAGAAGGTGAGTCGCATCTTCACCCTGTTCATGGCTGCCACCGACCCCAACACGGGCGACAGCTGGTGCCCGGACTGCCGAGCAGCCGAGCCGCTCATCGAGGAGGCGCTGGGCCAGCTGGAAAACCGAGACGATGTCGTGTTCTTCATCGTTGAGGTTGGAAACCGGCAGGCCTGGTCCGATGGGGACAATGTATTCAGGCACCTAGCTGACCAGTGCGTCACTGGCCTGCCCACTCTGGTTGAGGTCAAGACGGTGAGTCACCATCTCCGACCTCTTTATACTGGATTCCATTCTCAAAGCCTCATCCACAAATCCCCATCCTCAAATCCCGTCTCTAAATCCCCATGCACAAATCCCCATCCTCAAATCCCCATTCTCGAATCCCCATTCACAAATCCCCATATTGAAATCCCCAATTCCCAAATCCCCATTCCCAAATCCCCATCTACAAATCCCCATCCTCAAATCCCCATTCTCGAATCCCCATTCACAAATACCCATACTAAAATCCCCATTCCCAAACCCCCATTCCCAAATCCCCATCCACAAATCCCAATCCCCAAATCCTCATTCACAAATACCATACATAAGTCCCCGTCCCCAAATCCCATCCACAAATCCCAATTCACAAATCCCCATCCCCAAATCCCCTTCCTCAAATCCCCATCCACAAATCCCAATCCCCAAATCCCCATCCACAAATCCCTATTCACAAATCCCCATCCCCAAATCCCCATTCCCAAATCCCCATCCACAAATCCCCTTCCTCAAATCCCCATCCACAAATCCCCATCCACAAATCCCAATCCCCAAATCCCCATTCACAAATACCATGAACAAGTCCCCGTCCCCAAATCCCATCCACAAATCCCAATTCACAAATCCCCATCCCCAAATCCCCATCCACAAGTCCCCATCCACAAATCCCCATCTCTAAACGCCACTTCCCACTTTTTGGGTCCTATTTGCAGCAAGCCCGCCTCAATCAAACGGAGTGCCAGGTGAAGGACAAGGTGATGCAATTCTTTGCCTGCTGAGCTGATGGCGTCTTGAAATTGTTCTGCTTA
Organism: Macrostomum lignano; assembly: GCA_002269645.1. NCBI lineage: Eukaryota > Metazoa > Platyhelminthes > Macrostomidae > Macrostomum > Macrostomum lignano. Next base: position 113,747 of record NIVC01001971.1, read on the forward strand.
CAGGATACGATGCTTGATACAATAAATAGACGATTGTTTTTCTTGTCATCGGTCAAAGGTGTTTAGTCATCATTTTATGTCATTTTATGAAGCGAAAGGCAGTTAGAATATTATGCAGCAGAATCTGTATTTGCGAGTTAAACTGATTTTCACTGGTACTAATATTTACAGCACTTGAGTTAATATTATTAAATGTACTTTTACTGTCGAACTGCATGTCAGTGTCAACCTGGCTTTACTCTGGTTTGGTGCACTTTCAGGGTTAATCTTGTCGTTAGATTATTGCGATTACGTAATAATGTGTTAGATTGGTCTAGTCATAGCTGTACTGCGCTAATTCATTCCTTGTGTGTAATTCTCCTTTGTCTCTCTGGTGCCCAAGCCGTACGCTATCTAACGCTATACTACTTACACTTTTATTATTAAGTTAGTAGTCAGATGCGACTATTGTGATGATTTTATAAACCCAACTGATCCTCTGTCATTTTTACACGGCAATTTTCTTTTGTCTCGCTGAAGTTTTAACCCCAGCCTGATGTGTTATTGATTTAAGTAATATTATTAACCTAATTATTATCCAATTGTTGCCAATATGAACATAGATTATGGATTTACCGTTCTGGTGGCTTGATTTTCTTACCGCACTATTTATAATTTAATGTGTTTCATTTTTTTGTTAGAATTTGAATAACAATAATATTGAATTTTGATTTGTTCTTCCACATCGAGTCAAATATACATATTCATTTTCGTTATATAATAACCTGAAGCTCTGCACTGACGAAATCTTTATATGAATTTCGTTTCTTTAGTTTCTTTCTTTCAAAAGTGTGTCTAAATACGCCACCGACAGCATTTTTATGGCGCCATTGACAGGATCATTAAGACACCATTGACAGCACCTTCAAGACGCCGCCAACAGACAACACCTTTAAGACGCCACCAAAAGCACCTTAAAAACGCCATTGACAACATTTTTAAGACGCCATTGACAGCACTCTTAGGACGCCACCAACAGCACTCTTAAGACGCCACCAACAGCAATCTTAAGACGCCACCAACAGCAATCTTAAGACGCCGCCAACAGCAATCTTAAGACGCCACCAACAGCACTCTTAAGACGCCACCAACAGCACTCTTAAGACGCCGCCAACAGCAATCTTAAGACGCCACCAACAGCACTCTTAAGACGCCACCAACAGCACTCTTAAGACGCCACCAACAGCACTCTTAAGACGCCACCAACAGCACTCTTAAGACGCCACCAACAGCACTCTTAAGACGCCGCCAACAGCGCTCTTAAGACGCCACTAACAGTACCCTTAAGATGCCACCAACAGCACCCTTGAGACGCCACCAAAAGCACCCTTGAGACGCCACCAACAGCACCCTTGAGACGCCACCAACAGCACTCTTAAGACGCCACCAACAGCACCCTTGAGACGCCACCAACAGCACCCTTGAGACGCCACCAACAGCAATCTTAAGATGCCACCAACAGCACCCTTGAGACGCCACCAACGGCACCCTTAAGACGCCACCAACAGCACCTTTAAGACGCCACTGACAACACTCAAGACTTTCATCAACGCCCATAAAGGCGGCACCAACAAACGAAGCCCTTAAAGTCGACAGCCAATCTCGTTTTAAACGAATCTTCAAGCAGAGACTAATAAGTCGCTGGCATCGTAGCCCGAGGCTCATACCAACGCTGCTGCAGCATACTGAGTACACAGGCCCCAGCAACCACAGCTATATTTCAGTCCGAGCTAAGTGGCGGTGCGTCTTATATAAAATTTATTACAATGGAATTATAATAAATTTGCAATTTGGATTGTATGCCGCGAGTACGCCTTTGCCATTAGCAAAAATAGATGAGATTGAAACTTCAAAGACTGTCGTATTGTATTGTTATTGCTGCTCGAGCTCGATCCATGCTTCTCAAGGGACCGAGCGAGAATATACAACTCGGTCATAAAACTGTCTCTTTATGCGCGCCGAGAGAAAGGAGCTGTTAAGAGGCTCTGGCCGCCGCCCTCACCCTCGTAACGGCTGGCTGTCCCAGGTGTGAAGAATGATATTATAAGACTACGTAATAATATGGATATGATAGATCGTAAATGCATTTTAAAGCAGGCCGCAACATGGATTGAGGCTTGAGTTCTGTGTGTTGCGCGATCTCTTCTCTGAAGCTTTGGTGGCGTTTTCGCAGGATTTTCAAACCGTTCACTCACTCTAAGAGGAGGTTTGATCACTCTCGAGGGTTACTTTCACTCTCTCTAAAGGTAACTGTCACTCTCAAAGGTCACTTTCACGCCCTCCAAAGGTACTCTCTTTATTTTTTATTAGATGCAGGGGGTTGTGTGCACCCTGGCGCACTTTAAACGACATAGGCACAACCGGCGAGAGGCATTACTGCCCATTCCGCCGACTCCCCTGAGCAGGCATACAAGCGCGCGGACACGTACGCAGGCACACACTCACACAGGAGTGTACAGCGGCCCTAACTTTATATTATCGTTAGGCATGTACACTTCACTGCGCCTTGGGGGGTTGGCTCTCAAGGCCGTAAATTGCACGAGCAGAGCCAAGCCGAGATTCCAATTCAGCCCCAAATTAATGCGACTGCACTTGGAATCGAGCCTGGGTCGCTGGCACACCAGAGCAGCTGCGCTACCGCTGGGCTACGGCCCCCTAAAGGTACTCTCACTCTCGAATGTTACTAATTCACTCCCTCTAAGGGTGCTGGGTACTGTCACTCTTGAAGGTTACTTTCACTCCCTCTAAGGGTACCACTGTTCATCAATGGGTACTGCTATTAGAGGGAGAGTGATAGTACGCTTTACTCTCCTAATAGGGTTTCTGGCACTTCTAATAGGAGTTCTGTCACTCTTCTAAGTGTACCACATACACGAAGGTGTCTGTAATACTCCTCCATAAAAATGCACATCTATAGAGACACCTCCGCATTTTGCGTCTTAATAATTCACCTTTTTTATATTCTTCCATCTATAGCCATTCTTCTCTATGTCTGATATATGACCAGCTGTCACAGAAAAACTGGACCTTCTCATTCTTCTTCCGAAATGCAAATAGCGGTATCTCTTTAATCTTATACTCTGACTCCGAGAGTGAATATTAATTCAAGACAAATACACTGTATGAGATATGGAAATATCAAAGCGGCCGCACTGAAGGGTAGGTACCCTGATAATTTTCATTGGTTGGTTTTCTATTAATATTTTGCGAGAACTATAGTCTAGTGTGCTACAAAAATATGCTTTTTAACCATTATTGAGTACAGTACGCATGGACGCTGCAGTGGCTGCAATACAAAATGAGAAACTGCTTTATTGTTATTAAGGGAGGGGTGGCAGCTTTGGTAAGGAGGAACAGGGACCTACTTACTCTAGACAGACTTGGCGTCTTGGAATCTCAGCTTGTCTTTTAGTTTCATGTAACTGGCAGGGGCGTCGCCATGGATTTTATTGTGGGGGGGGGGGTGGGGGACAAGGCCAAGAATTCTACATGCACATGACTAAATTCCTACATGTACATTATTTTCAGAATCGGTGTTGTCAGTGCTCATTTTAGCACCGCATGCACTCATTTTGGCGCCGCATGCACTTATTTTAGCACCGCATGCACTTATTTTAGCGCCGCATGCACTTATTTTAGCACCGCATGCACTTATTTTAGCACCGCATGCACTTATTTTAGCACCGCATGCACTTATTTTAGCACCGCATGCACTTACGAGCTATTTTGGCGCCGCATGCACTCATTTTAGCGCCGCAGGCACTCATTTTGACGCCGCAGGCACTCATTTTAGCGCCGTAGGCACTCATTTAGACGCCGCAGGCACTCATTTTAGCGCCGTAGGCACTCAATTTGGCGCCGCAGGCACTCATTTTAGCGCCGCAGGCACTCATTTTAGCGCCGCAGGCACTCATTTTGGCGCCGCAGGCACTCATTTTGGCGCCGCAGGCACTCATTTTAGCGCCGCAGGCTTTTATTTAGCGCCGCAGGCACTCATTTTAGCGCCGCAGGCACTCATTTTAGCGCCGTAGGCACTCAATTTGGCGCCGCAGGCACTCATTTAAACGCCGCAGGCACTCATTTTGGCGCCGCAGGCTTTTATTTAGCGCCGCAGGCACTCATTTTAGCGCCGCAGGCACTCACTTTAGCGCCGTAGGCACTCAATTTGGCGCCGCAGGCACTCATTTTAGCGCCGCAGGCACTCATTTTGGCGCCGCATGCACTCATTTTAGCGCCGCAGGCACTCATTTTAGCGCCGCAGGCACTCATTTTGGCGCCGCAGGCACTCATTTTAGCGCCGCAGGCACTCATTTTGGCGCCGCAGGCACTCATTTTAGCACCGCAGGCACTCATTTTGGCGCCGCAGGCACTCATTTTAGCGCCGCAGGCACTCATTTTAGCGCCGCAGGCTTTTATTTAGCGCCGCAGGCACTCATTTTGGCGCCGCATGCACTTATTTTAGCACCGCATGCACTTACGAACTATTTTGGCGCCGCATGCACTCATATTAGCGCCGTAGGCACTCAATTTGGCGCCGCAGGCACTCATTTTAGCGCCGTAGGCACTCAATTTGGCGCCGCAGGCACTCATTTTAGCGCCGCAGGCACTCATTTTAGCGCCGCAGGCACTCATTTTGGCGCCGCAGGCACTCATTTTAGCGCCGCAGGCTTTTATTTAGCGCCGCAGGCACTCATTTTGGTGCCACAGGCTATTTTTGTCACTCTGCAGCAAAATTATTGATTTCCATAAAGGGTCACAAGGTGGGGTGGGGTGACATGTCCCCCTGTTCCCGACGCCCCTGATAACTGGTCAAACCTGTTTTTCATATGCATTTACTGCTGAATTTAAGCTTGGAATATGGCACTATTATCAATGTATTGTTGCAAATACGAGTGAGTCTAGTGACGGAGCTACAGGAGGTGCGAGGGAGAGATTGTACGGTCGTTGTTAATAGATCTGAGGTCTGAAAGTGGAGAAGAGAGGAGTGAGAGGAGAAACTGGGGAGAGAGTGGAGACAAGAAAAAAAATGAAGCTTAAGAGATGAGAGAGGGGAGTGGAGAGAGGAAGTGAGAAAGGAGGGAGCGGAAAGAGGAGGGAGGAGGGAATTGAGAGAGGAGAAAGGAGAGAGGAGAGAGAGATCATTCCCTCATAAGAAATGAGGGAGGAGAGAGAGGAGGGAGGAGAGAGAAGATGAGAAATGAGGGAGGAGAGAGAGGAGGGAGGGGAGAGAGGAGATGAGAAAGGAGGGAGAGAGAGAGGAGGGAGGAGAGAGAAGATGAGAAAGGAGGGAGGAGAGAGAGGAGGGAGGAGAGAGAGGAGGGAGAGAGAGGAGGAGGAGAGAGAGGAGGAGGAGAGAGAGAGGAGAGAGAGGAGGGAGAGAGAGGAGGGAGAGAGAGAGGAGGGAGAGAGAGGAGGGAGGAGAGAGAGGAGGGAGGAGAGAGAGGAGAGAGAGAGGAGGAGAGAGAGAGGAAGATGAGAAAGGGGGAGGAGAGAGAGGAGGGAGGAGAGAGGAGAGAGGAGTGAGGAGAGAAGAGAGGAAGCAGGAAAGAGAAGAAAGGTGAGGAGGAGAGGAGATATGGTAGAGTGGAGAGAAGAGAGAAGAGTACTGAGATACTTAAAAAGAAAGAAATAAAGTTTAATTAAAAGAGTGAAAGATATAAAACTGATCAGGGCAACAGCTTCAGAACAAATGTGTTAATTGCAGCGAAATCTGATTATTATTCTGTTCCCTGACCTAGAAAAGATTGAGGAATCCAGGGTACGGGAATTTCGTGATTCAACAGCAATGAAAGTTTGCCCGCTTATGCGATATCCGGCACGTACCCAGCAGGCGGGGCTGCACCTGCATAAGTCCTTAATTACTTTGTTGCAGTTCCGTATCGAACTGAAACTGGGACAAATTGTTTTGACTTGCCAACCCCACTGGCACGCTTTAAATTCAATTGATTCGTCCCTGACTCCCTGTCTTAATTATTATCCCATATTTTCTCCAACCAGCAGATTCCCCTATTATTGAACTCTTACCAAATCCCATAAAACTCAACTCTGCTCATTGCTTTGCAATAAATCATGGACTTCTGAGCGGAAAATCTGGACTGGACTAGCTGCTGCGTGACCTAGGTTCTTTAACTTCTTTAGAACCTGTTCTAGGCTGTTCTAGGCTGTTCTAGGCTGTTCTAGGCTGTTCTAGGCTGTTCTAGGCTGTTCTAGGCTGTTCTAGGCTGTTCTAGGCTGTTCTAGGCTGTTCTAGGCTGTTCTAGGCTGTTCTAGGCTGTTCTAGGCTGTTCTAGGCTGTTCTAGGCTGTTCTAGGCTGTTCTAGGCTGTTCTAGGCTGTTCTAGGCTGTTCTAGGCTGTTCTAGGCTGTTCTAGGCTGTTCTAGGCTGTTCTAGGCTGTTCTAGGCTGTTCTAGGCTGTTCTAGGCTGTTCTAGGCTGTTCTAGGCTGTTCTAGGCTGTTCTAGGCTGTTCTAGGCTGTTCTAGGCTGTTCTAGGCTGTTCTAGGCTGTTCTAGGCTGTTCTAGGCTGTTCTAGGCTGTTCTAGGCTGTTCTAGGCTGTTCTAGGCTGTTCTTAGGCGCCACTCTAGGCGCCGTTTCTAGGCGCCGTTCTAGGCGCCACTCTAGACGCTATTCTAGGCGCCATTCTAGGTGCTATTCTAGGCGCCGTTCTAGACGCTATTCTAGGCGCCATTCTAGGTGCTATTCTAGGCGCCGTTCTAGGTGCCGTTCTAGGCGCCATTCTAGACGCTATTCTAGGCGCCATTCTAGGTGTTATTCTAGGCGCCGTTCTAGGCGCCGTTCTAGGCGCCGTTCTAGGCGCCGTTCTAGGCGCCGTTCTAGGCGCCGTTCTAGGCGCCGTTCTAGGCGCCGTTCTAGGCGCCGTTCTAGGCGCCGTTCTAGGTGCTATTCTAGGCGCAGTTCTAGATGCCGTTCTAGGCGCCGTTCTATGTGCTCTTCTAGGCGCCGTTCTACACGTATTCTAGGCGCCGCCTAAGCACCCACAATGACTTACCTGCTTTTTCCAGTTTCTTAGTATCCATGACCATTTACTATGTTTTGCGGTCCTTAAACTGAAATAAACGCAGAGTTGGCCAACTGACTTTTGGATTGAGACCACCCAGCCTAAGTCTCTGGCGTTTCTGTATCGAGCAGTGCCCCTCTAATTTACGAGTATATTTATGCCATATGCAATTTCTCAATGGCAGTTTTATTAGCATTCTGAATGTCCCTCATGTGTGCTAAACTGTAAATACCCCTGCAGTAACAGAGCGTTTGTTTAGCAGTAAATAATAATCCAATATTGACTATCAACATGAGGGCGCCCAGGCTTCAGTTGCTGACTATAGAAATCTCTGATAAAATGAGCAACAGGGTTACTATCGGCTCTGCGGACCGTGCTGGTCTACTTTTTAATTGGAGCACGTGTGAACCTGCTAGCGGATGGGAATCCATTATTCAGCTGGTTCCACTGTCAGATCTGTTTTTGGAATACTTAACTCTCAATCTCACTCTCACTCTCACTCTCAGTTTCCCTTTCAATCTCACTCTCACCCTCACTCTCAGTTTCCCTCTCAATCTCACTCTCACTCTCTCTCAATCTCACTCTCACTCTCAGTTTCCCTTTCAATCTCACTCTCACTCTCACTCTCAGTTTCCCTTTCAATCTCATTCCCACTCTCACTCTCTCTCAATCTCACTCTCACTCTCACTCTCAGTTTCCCTCTTAATCTCACTCTCACTCTCACTCTCAGTTTCCCTCTCAATCTCACTCTCACTCTCACTCTTAGTTTCCCTCTCAATCTCACTATCACTCTCACTCTCAGTTTCCCTCTCAATCTCACTCTCACTCTCACTCTCAGTTTCCCTTTCAATCTCACTCCCACTCTCACTCTCTCTCAATCTCACTCTCACTCTCTATCCATCTCAATCTCACTCTCACTCTCAGTTTCCCTTTCAATCTCACTCCCACTCTCACTCTTAGTTTCCCTCTCAATCTCACTCTCACTCTCTCTCAATCTCACTCTCACTCTCTCTCTCAGTTTCCCTCTCAATCTCACTCTCACTCTCACTCTCAGTTTCCCTCTCAATCTCACTCTCACTCACTCTCAGTTTCCCTCTCAATCTCACTCTCACTCTCACTCTCAGTTTCCCTCTCAATCTCACTCTCACTCTCACTCTCAGTTTCCCTCTCAATCTCACTCTCACTCACTCTCAGTTTCCCTCTCAATCTCACTCTCACTCTCACTCTTAGTTTCCCTCCCAATCTCACTATCACTCTCACTCTCAGTTTCCCTCTCAATCTCACTCTCACTCTCACTCTCAGTTTCCCTTTCAATCTCACTCCCACTCTCACTCTCTCTCAATCTCACTCTCACTCTCTATCCATCTCAATCTCACTCTCACTCTCAGTTTCCCTTTCAATCTCACTCCCACTCTCACTCTCTTTCAATCTCACTCTCACTCTCACTCTTAGTTTCCCTCTCAATCTCACTCTCACTCTCACTCTCTCTCAATCTCACTCTCACTCTCTCTCTCCATCTCAATCTCACTCTCACTCTCAGTTTCCCTCTCAATCTCACTCTCACTCTCACTCTCAGTTTCCCTCTCAATCTCACTCTCACTCACTCTCAGTTTCCCTCTCAATCTCACTCTCACTCTCACTCTCACTCTCTCTCACTCTCACTCTCACTTTAAATCTCACTCTCATTATCTCATTCTCACTCACTCTCTCAATCTGAATCTCACTGCCACTGTCACTGTCACCCTCTCATTATCTCACTCTCACCTTCTCAATCCCACTCTGACCTCTAATCTCGCTCACTTGTGACATCTCTTCTCTCAAATATAAAATTGTATTTCTATTTTCGTTTCAATTTTCAGTTGCCTGGAGTGGTTCTCAATCTACTATTCCAATATAGTATGCACTTAGAATATTTGATTATCACAAAAACATCATTAAAACATTGCGCCTTATTATCCTTTATAGTTTATACCATTTACCACTATTTTCTTTATAATCTGATATTTCCATTTAAACTATTCCCGCTGACGGCTAAGCGCGTGAGCAATGCTGTTACCATATTTATAGAGAAACAGGAGCCCTAATCTACCCAGGCAATTGTTTATCTTAACCAGCGGGAGAACGCAACAGGTGCGATACATGCAAGCACAGTCTTGGCCATAGACTATAGCGTCAGAACAGCGGGTGAGGATCGACTCAACGCTGGCGGTGACATGGTGCCAGAGAAATGAAAACAATAATTGTCAATAGGCAAGGCGCCAGTACACCTTGATGTCACACTGCCAAACCATGCGGGTTTGAAGCGGATGAAAGAGAAAAGTCTGATGGGCTTCTAATTCTGCTTTTCAAAATAAGGTACGTCCGTCAGGTAAGAAATGTGATGTAAGCATTAAAAAAGTGCCAGAGAAACGCCAGAAAAACCCCAAAGAAGCGCCAGAGAAGAGCCACAAAAGCGCCAGAAATATCCCAGAGAAGCGCCAGAAAGACCCTGAAAAAAGCGCCAGAGAAGCGTCAAAGAAGCGCCAGAAAAACCCCAAAGAAGCCCCACAGAAGTGCCAGAAAAGCGCCAGAAATATCCCAGAGAAGCGCCAGAGAAGCGCCAGAGAAGCGCCAGAGAAGCGCCAGAGAAGCGCCAGAGAAGCGCCAGAGAAGCGCCAGAGAAGCGCCAGAGAAGCGCCAGAGAAGCGCCAGAGAAGCGCCATAGAAGCGCCAGAGAAGCGCCAGAGAAGCGCCAGAGAAGCGCCATAGAAGCGCCAGAGAAGCGCCAGAGAAGCGCCAGAGAAGCGCCATAGAAGCGCCAGAGAAGACGCCTTGATGACGACAGGAAAGTGTCATAACTGCGTGGACTAGAGCCACTAAGATGATCTATGTTAATCGCATTCATTTAATGCGGCCCCACCAGTAAGACGCGCCGCCCCAAAAACTTATTGACACCTTCAGCCACTTCAGAACTGACGGTCCCAAATCTCGGGGGCTGGCACTCTTTAGTCGCCACCCATTCAGGCGTGAAAGGAACAAGTCGTATTAAAAATAAGACAGTATACTGTGGCAACACACACAGTTTCCTGCAGGCCCTATTTGAGCACAGAGCACAGACTCAAGCTCTGCAGCACTGGCTAAATCACACCCCTCCTTCACACTCTTCTTTCTGACGAGCCACTTATTCGCACAGGGGAAGAATTGGCGATAAATTAAAGAGAAAGAGAGAGCGAAGAGAGACTTGAAAATGGGGGGAGGTCCGAGCAGTTGACAAAACATTTCTAAACGATGAGTGAGCCGAGACCAGTTGCCACCCAGTGAGGTGAGGGGGGGAGACCCTTGAAAACTCATTGCAGCACCCGGCAGTCTCTATTGCCAGCGAATGAAAAGATTTCAAGAAAAAATAGATAGAAAAGTTGAGTGGAGGGGGTGGCTGCAGACACTCGCGGGCGCCAGGCTGTCTGGCGGAATTCCTGCAGGCTGCCATGAGCCAAGCTCTAGCCTAAGTTTTTTCTGTGTATTAAGCTCAGCCCAAGCTGCCCCAGGCTTGCTCAGCATAACTCAGAATCGTAACTTTAGCTCAAGAATATTGAGTTCGATCTAATGAAGCTATTATTGAGTACAAGTATTTAGATTAGAGTTTATCTTCTGCTATTTGAAATTTTCGTAAAAATTGACAAGGGGTAAGTTTAACTGAAAAATTTAATTAATTTGTTTCTTTATTTAATTCACTTCACTGTACAGTGCAATTATATAGTTTACTGATATTGGCCACGTCTCAAGTCATCACCTGACCCAGATTGGCCCACTGACCCATCACTAATCCTCCTGACCCATCACTAATCCTCCTGACCCATCGCCGATCGTCCTGACCCATCATCGCCGATCCTCCTGACCCATCATCAATCTCTCTGACCCGTCCCGATCCTCCTGACCCATCACTAATCCTCCTGACCCATCGCCGATCCTCCTGACCCATCGCCGATCCTCCTGACCCATCATCGCCGATCCTCCTGACCCATTACTAATCCTCCTGACCCATTACTGATCCTCCTGACCCATTACTGATCCTTCTGACTCATTACTGATCCTCCTGACCCATTACTGATCCTCCTGACCCATTACTGATCCTCCTGACCCAATACTGATCCTCCTGATCCATTACTGATCCTCCTGACCCAATACTGATCCTCCTGACCCAATACTGATCCTCCTGACCCATCATCGCCGATCCTCCTGACCCATCATCGATCCTCCTAACCTATCCCGATCCTTCTGACCCATTGAAGATCCTTCTGACCCATCATCAATCCTCCTGAACAATCATCGATCCTCCTGACCCACCATCAATTCCTCTGACCCACCATCAATTCCCCTGACCCACCATCAATTCTGCTGACCCACCATCAATCCTTCTGACCCATCATCAATCCTTCTGACCCACCATCAATTCTCCTGACCCATTGCCGATTCTGCTGACCCACCACCAATCCTCCTGAACAATCATCGATCCTCCTGACCCACCATCAATTCCCCTGACCCACCATCAATTCCCCTGACCCACCATCAATTCTGCTGACCCACCATCAATCCTCCTGACCCATTTCCGATTCTGCTGACCCACCATCAATCCTCCTGACCCATTTCCGATTCTGCTGACCCACCATCAATCCTCCTGACCCATTTCCGATTCTGCTGACCCACCATAAATCCTCCTGACCCATGCGTGATCCTCCTGACCCAGGAAAGCATTCAGTTTGATCACTCAGATTGAGCAGGCAACTTCGAGCACACTCTGGATTCCTCCCAGAGTGGCGACTTAACTCCCCAGTGAAGCGCACAGACTCTTAGTTGCCAACTCAAAGCCAAATTGCATCTGTATAAACACAGCATACTGGCACACACGCACGCATCAATGGTAGAATCATGGGCATTGGCCACTGTTTGCTGTGTGTCAGAAATTCAAATCGAATGACGGGGAGGGGTGGGGGAGATGCATGCACGTTCGTGATGAGGCATGGCCGTCTGGCTCAACAAGTTTCTGTTTCAAACGGCGCGCCGTTCCCTCGTGCAAGTTGCGCAAGGTCAGGACGTGTTTTTGTTGTCCATGCAACTCGCTACGTCCCCGTGCGACAGTGTTGCAGAACTTGGAGCCTCTTCAATGGCTTGGGTTTGTTGGCCTTCATGCATTTGGGTCTGAGGACATTGATCGGCACGATTGCATTGATATAACTCCATTTATAAGTGGCCTGTCTGTGTTTGTATTTGAGCAGGGACTGCTCAAACCTTTTCTTCTTGTATATTGCATGGGTCCGGTTCCTCCAACATGCATGCGGTAGCGAGCTGGCGTAGAAACCAAGTCTGAGAGATTATAGTTAACAGTTTATTAGATCCGATGCAAATAATCTGTCTTATTTAGAGCAGATTAAAAGAATTACCTGCTAATTTAAGTAGCGGGTTTTATTCATCAGCTAAAACCGACTGCTCTTCAAGATTTTTTTGTTGGTTTATGGTAAGGTTTCTTATCGATAGAAACGAAAATCTACTTAGGAAAAAGTAGTATAGAGCGAGACATGTTCTGCTGTATATTAGGAACTAATGCTTGGGATGGGGAAAGAGGCAGATCAGGAGAGGGGAGAGAGGCAGATCAGGAGAGGGGAGAGAGGCAGATCAGGAGAGGGGAAAGAGGCAGGTCAGGAGAGGGGAGAGAGGCAGATCAGGAGAGGGGAGAGAGGCAGGTCAGGAGAGGGGAGAGAGGCAGGTCAGGAGAGGGGAGAGAGGCAGATCAGGAGAGGGGAGAGAGGCAGATCAGGAGAGGGGAGAGAGGCAGATCAGGAGAGGGGAGAGAGGCAGATCAGGAGAGGGGAAAGAGGCAGGTCAGGAGAGGGGAGAGAGGCAGGTCAGGAGAGGGGAGAGAGGCAGGTCAGGAGAGGGGAGAGAGGCAGGTCAGGAGAGGGGAGAGAGGCAGATCAGGAGAGGGGAGAGAGGCAGATCAGGGAGGGGAGAGAGGCAGATCAGGAGAGGGGAGAGGAGAGAGGCAGCTCAGGAGAGGGGAGAGAGGCAGATCAGGAGAGGGTAGAGAGGCAGATCAGGAGAGGGGAGAGAGGCAGATCAGGAGAGGGGAAAGAGGCAGATCAGGAGAGGGGAGAGAGGCAGATCAGGAGAGGGGAGGGGAAAGAGGCAGCTCAGGAGAGACGGAGGTCAAGAAAGAGAATCCGGGAGGTCGGGGGGGCTCAAGTGTTCGCAGGCTGGGCCTTGAGCAGAATAATTAATAAAAAGACTGCTCCCACAATTCTCCTCGATCCTTATTCCTGTGCGCTGCAGGATGGCTAACAGGGGATTTACTGTTCTCACCCAACTCTCCCAATGCATGCAGAGTTGAAGAGGATAATTTTCCCCGGGCAGAGAGATGGTCGTGCCAGACGGTCAGTTTAGCTAATTTTGCCGCGGTACAGCTCCCATCCATGAGCCTCTCCTTTCCAGCGCTGTGAGAACTTCGATTCTGTATATCCCCCAGCCCTTTTTCGCCGTTGCAGATTTTGACAGACTTTTTTCACCAACTCTCTTCATTTACCAGCTATACCGCGTGTCTTTATTGTTTGTCTTTTCTGCTTTTTAAACTGATTTCCTGTCTGGGGATCCCTTTTCCGCTCCTTCTCCTCCCTTTTCCGCTCCTTCTCCTCCCTTTTCCGCTCATTCTCCTCCCCTTTCCGCTCCTTCTTATCCCTTTTCCGCTCCTTCTTATCCCTTTTCCGCTTATTTTCCTCCCTTTTCCGCTCCTTCTTATCCATTTTCCGCTCCTTCTTATCCCTTTTCCGCCCCTTCTCTCCCCTTTTCCGCTCCTTCTCCTCCCTTTTCCGCTCCTTATCCTCCCTCTTCCGCCCCTTCTCCTCCCTTTTCCGCTCATTTTCCTCCTTTTCCGCTCATTTTCCTCCCTTTTCCGCCCCTTCTCCTCCCTTTTCCGCTCCTTCTTATCCCTTTTCCGCTCCTTCTTATCCCTTTCACGCTCCTTCTCCTCCCTTTTCCGCTCCTTCTTATCCCTTTTCCGCTCCTTCTCCGCTTCCTCTCCACTCCCCTCTCGTTCGTGCAGCGAAAAGACGGCGATCGTAGTTTAAAGCCATCCCTTTTGATCCTGTCTACACAAGACTTTACTAGCTATAATAACGCTTCATAGGCATACTTTTACGTAACAATAATAGCTTTGAAAGTTGTTCAGTCGTCATATGGACCTGTCTAATTAATGCCTTTGATAAAATGAAGCATAAAAGTCAGCCAATTGCAGTCAAGCAGAACTCAACTATTTTGAGTTTCTCTGCCATTATATAGCAGAATTATTTATTAAGTTGCAGTCACTATGGTACGCCATAAGAAAGCACGTGTCTCTATCTAGTCAACTGTATGGTCTGAGAGCTAAAATTATATAAGTGCTAATTATCAATTGTCCATTGGTTTCGGAAGGCTTCAAACTAGTCTGACTTTTGACTTTCATCTATATATCTTTATGTTTTTTGTCTTTTCACCGATATCAGCTGTTTGGCCTATAGAAACCAAGGCTACCCACCTCAAACGATGAACGAATTCTAGTGAATATATCACTGGTTCTAATCCTATTCACCAACGTCTTTAATCTATATGATTATTTAACCAATTTCTCTAATCTGTTCACCAATTTCTCTAATCTGTTCACCAATTTCTCTAATCTGTTCACCAATTTATCTAATCTGTTCACCAATTTCTCTAATCTGTTCACCAATTTCTCTAATCTGTTCACCAATTTCTCTAATCTGTTCACCAATTTCTCTAATCTGTTCACCAATTTCTCTAATCTGTTCACTAGTTCCCCAAATCGATTCACCAATTCCCCTAATTTATTCACCAACCCCTAATCTATTCACCAACCCCTAATATTCACCAACCCCTAATCTATTCACCAACCCCTAATCTACTCACTAACCCCTAATCTGTTCACCAAACCCTAATCTATTCACCAACCCCTAATCTATTCACCAATCCCCCTTAAGCTGTTCACGGACCCTCATCGATCTGTTCACCAATTACCCTCATCGATTCACCAATTACCCTCATCGATTCACCAATTACCCTCATCGATTCACCAATTACCCTCATCGATTCACCAATGCCTCTAATCTGCTCACTAATATCCCTAAGCTACTTACCAATTTCCCAAATGCATTCTCCGATTCCCAACTTCACTCACCAATCCTTAGTTCATTCACCAATTTTCTCCATAACTGAGTCAAAAATTTTTGCATTCTGTTTGCCATTAATATTATTTTGTAATTTGCAAATTTTCATGATTTCTAATTTGTAATCGAAGTTATGGTTAGCAAAAAATAATGTTTTAATACTCTCTAAAACTCTCTCTTTTTCTCTTTGAAGATCAACTAAAGTTAGAATTTTTATTTTTCTAATCCCTCCCCACCTCCCTGCCCCACCTTTACCGGATCGGTTCCGGGATTGCCTAGCCGCCCGCTCCCCCAGAGCCCCGTTGCAACAGGGGGCAGTTGAGCGGTCCGCCTCTCATTGGTTGCGGCCTCTGATTGGGTGAGGGGAGGGAAGCCGGAGCGGGGAAGCGCCAGCCCTTCTCTTCCCAAAGCCCCGGGTGCCCCGCCAGTGCAGATCCCCCCTCAAGACAGCTCTCCTCTCCTCGCACTTCGCCTCGATAATTTAAGAAAGAAGGATTTGTTAGTTCGTGCCTCGGCAAAGATTTCGGGTCCGTCAGAGCGCAAAAGAGAAGTTGAGCCTTCAATTCTAACTCCCCTCAAACCGGTCGCTCAATCTCATCCTCCCACCAACGAGGGACAGGGGGCCAATCTTGAAAACTTTGCCCAAAATCTCGGATATCTCCTTCCTGCAGCGCAAACTGCAGTCCGTGCCCGCCTCTCCCGTCTGACTGCTCGCCCTCCCCCCCTATAAGCAGCTCCGTGACCCTGCACGAATTCGTCCTTAGCAACCCGTCAAGCCGCCGGTGCAGCAGACCGCCTGCAAGCAAGGCACGGCAAGTAAAGTGAAGTAAGTACTATCCATGGCGACTCGCTCATTCACGGAGCTCATCAGACAGCTCGTGCACGCGCGCGTGTGACAAAACCCAGCTTTTTTTTGGGGGGGGGGGGTCCCCTTTAAGGAGGCCCCCTCTTCAAGATTCTAAAATAGGCATTCTATAGGTTGGCTAAAGGTTGCTGGTATAGTCACGGACTCAATTCAATCTCTCTCGCTGGTGCATATATAGGCGAGTTGAGTTTGAGTAGATAATAGGAGACAAAACAATTTTGAAAATTTTGGCATACCTTTGGCGATTCCGTAAAGTTCATATACTATAATATTAATACTCATATATGAGCAATGCCACCCTACTCTTCCAACAGCAGTTCGCTACAGTGTCGGTTCAACATCAACAATCATGAAGGAGAAGTCGAAGAATGCTGCCAGGACTCGTCGAGAGAAGGAGAACGCGGAGTTCTTGGAGTTGGCCAAGCTGTTGCCGTTGCCCGCGGCGATCACCTCCCAGCTGGACAAGGCCAGCATCATTCGGCTGACAACTTCCTATTTGAAGATGCGGCAGGTGTTTCCGTCTGGTGAGTTTAATCTGCGCATGGTTTTGCTTGGTTATCCGCCCCCTCAGTTTTGTGACAAAGTTGGTTATCCGCCCTGAGTTTTGTGACAGAGTTGATTATCCGCCCTGAGTTTTGTGACAGAGTTGATTATCCGCCCTGAGTTTTGTGACAGAGTTGATTATCCACCCCCTCAGTTTTGTGACAGAGTTGGTTATCCGCCCCTCAGTTTTGTGACAGAGTTGGTTATCCGCCCCCTCAGTTTTGTGACAGAGTTGGTTATCCGCCCCCTCAGTTTTGTGACAGAGTTGATTATCCGCCCCCTCAGTTTTGTGACAGAGTTGATTATCCGCCCCCTCAGTTTTGTGACAGAGTTGGTTATCCACCCCCTCAGTTTTGTGACAGAGTTGGTTATCCGCCCCTCAGTTTTGTGACAGAGTTGGTTATCCACCCCCTCAGTTTTGTGACAGAGTTGGTTATCCGCCCCCTCAGTTTTGTGACAGAGTTGGTTATCCGCCCTGAGTTTTGTGACAGAGTTGATTATCCGCCCCTCAGTTTTGTGACAGAGTTGGTTATCCGCCCTGAGTTTTGTGACAGAGTTGATTATCCGCCCTGAGTTTTGTGACAGAGTTGATTATCCGCCCCTCAGTTTTGTGACAGAGTTGGTTATCCGCCCCCTCAGTTTTGTGACAGAGTTGGTTATCCGCCCCCTCAGTTTTGTGACAGAGTTGATTATCCGCCCCCTCAGTTTTGTGACAGAGTTGGTTATCCACCCCCTCAGTTTTGTGACAGAGTTGGTTATCCGCCCCCTCAGTTTTGTGACAGAGTTGGTTATCCACCCCCTCAGTTTTGTGACAGAGTTGGTTATCCGCCCCCTCAGTTTTGTGACAGAGTTGGTTATCCGCCCCTTGAGATTGGTGACAGTGACATAGTAGGTTAACCGCCCCCCTGGATTAGTGCCGCAGCTGATTTTCCGCCCTCCCGCATCGAGATAAGCGCCAATTAATCCGATTAGCATATCATCAGCATGCGAAAATATCCGCAGCTTCCCCTTGGCTACCCCATCTCAGCTTAGCAACTGAGTATACTCAAATATTCTCACAACAATCTTGTCTTTCATGCACCGCAGCGCATGTTCCCGCGGCTAAATTATAATCTATAAGGCAAATTGACACCAGAAAACCAATGAAAAGCAGGTTAATTTATGATAATTACATACCTCCGATATCAAGCATACAGCCTCATAGTTGGCAAGGTGTCCCCCTGGATACCAATATTGGGAAGAATCCCCTTATTTTCCCAAACGAGCCCCCCTGCAGCGACTACAGCAGAGTCTGAGATTTATGGCTAAAAACTCCGAAATGATAATTATATTGAGGCTGCATGGGTCATGACTGCTTGAATGGCGAGGCGCGCGTGTCCTTGACAATGGCCGGAGCGGTAACAGCAGGGGGTCTTGCCGAATATAGAGTTGACTTCTGTTTTGTCACCGCCTTACAGCTCACTGCTTATATGTATAGGGATAATTTTCCCAGCAAGGGTTATGCCTTAATTATGCCCATTACATGCATAAAACTTGTTATAATAAGATATACATATGCAGGATTATGCGTAGCGGTCACTCAATTTAAGGAGGTGGGAGGGTCCTACGCGGCATGGCAATAATTGGCTTCGTTTGTTAATCCTCATGATCCCCCCTCTGTATAGCTCTCCGTTAGCGGTCCTTGCACAGAGCTGCTCAACCATATGCTCAGGTGAGAGAGACTGTCTGCGAGAATCGCTTTGAAAGATTGACCATGGCTTGCTGCTTCTCATGAGCATGAGTCCACTTGACTCTCTTTTGAGGCCGACTCAGTCCTCAGTGTGCGGTCCCCCATTACCTCTTCTGCAGCGGTCGGCCCAGCTTCCTTGTTATATACAGACGCCGCTAACCCTCGGATAATTAAAAAACAAATTAATTGCCAATTAACTTTGGCAAGCTCTACCCTTATCCCCTCTCAGGATGATTTGCATGCGCAAGCAGAGAAAATTTTAAATCAAGATTTTTTCCCGCAAAATCTGCTGCAGCAGCAGCAGGAGAAGCAAACGGTTGAAAAGTCACGTACAAGTCTGCAACTGTCAACCCATTCTCAGAAGCTCCGCTGAGAAGATCTTTCAATTCGATTCATTTCTGATGTTTTCTCATTATTTTGCTTCGGCAGAATCGTTAATCTTTGCTTTTGTGGAGAAAAAATGGACAGGTTTTTTGGCACCATCAATCGACAGTTGATCGGTCTGAGAAATCTCAAGCATGGACACGTGCAGCATCCCACGAAGTGACACAACGATGGAGCATCCACCTGCGAATGGTTTTTTTACGCATTCACCTGGTGGTGATGCTGAGTCTCAATCGAATTCACCAACCGCCGCCCCCCCCCCCGCGGTGCAGTGACGGGTTTTGCCCGCCACTCAAAGACCGACAGTAGAAAATCTATAAGTGCGACCAGGTGCTGAGCCTGGGAGATGCTGAAGCCTTCTTAATAAATAGAGGTCAATATGTACAAATGAATCCAAATAGTATATTGGAGATGGTCCATTCTGATTTGGTTTCGGAACAGCGATTCAGAACGTGCTCAAGGATCCCAGGAGCCCAGAATTCTGTGATCCATCAAAACTGGCTCTCTTATATATACTGTGCTTGGTTTGACGCCACATAAAAATCTCTGTTTACCTGAAGTTTGAAAATCTGAGACGAACCAAACCTCTAATAAGTATTTTTAATACTTCATATGTAAGAGCGGTAAGGCTTTTCAAATGGGTTAGTTGATCAATGGGTTAGATAAGTTAAAGATATGCCAGCGATCAGTGCAATATTGCCTATACTGTACAAGAAGCCATGATTGAATTAATAGGAAAAACTTGTGCCTATAGGTCACACTCACCGCTTATATAGCTATTGATTGCTCTATATACCTGGCCAAGACTCAAGAGCGAGCGCTTATTCAAGTTGACTGCCTCCTTAATATCTATCTATCTAAGCTGACCAGTTGTCCACTCTATCAATCAATCAATGGATCACACTTGATTTCCTTCACAATCGGACTGGAAAGCAGAGAATTGGTATAGTTCGAAAAACATCAGAGCCCGATCGCACGGGAGCATCCCCCTCATTAAAAAGCTCTCCAAGGAGACGGATCGAGAGGATTAAGGATCTCAAAGTCCCGAGGCGCCATTCTGGTTTGCCCAGATATTCCTGATGCCTGAATGAACTGGCAATGAATGTCGCGATGAATGGCAGAAAATGACACAAGTCTGTAACTATCTAGATATCGCAAATTTGCTCAAACTCACCGTTTCTTCTGTTAACTCTTACTTGCATCGAGGTTGGTTACACAAGACGGCGTGTGCGCGACTCAACCAAATCTATCATCACTGTATAGCCTGAGTCCCACCCAGAGCACGTGACGCGTGTGAATAGATAGAGAGTCAACTTTGGTGTCTAACTAGAGAGGATCTGCATGCTGGCACAGCATTTCACGCCAGCGAAAGGCCTGTCAGTTAATTCTTTTCTTGCTTCTTGCCTGCCCAGCGGGCATGCAGGAAAAAGTCAACTGCGACTTTCTGGGAACGACTGTTTGAGCAATTTTCACAGCTGGGTGGGGAGTTCGATGGTTTGAGCGAATATTCTTTGAGTCGTATTGGATTGTGGAATTAGGCGAACAGGTTGGACTGCTCATCTCTGCTCAAGTCAGTGCCTGATTTCTGCGATTGCTAGCTGCATGCAATGCAAGTCTCTATCAGCAGGATGCCAACACCTGCTTTGACCGAGTTGAGGGAGGGAGGGATGGATGGATGGATGGATGGATAGATAGATAGATAGATAGATAGATAGATAGATAGATAGATAGAAATATAGATAGATAGATAGATAGACAGATAGATAGATAGATAGATAGATAGTATAGCAGCCCCAGTGTAACAGTCACTCTGCCACAAAGTAGCCAACAGACCCCATCTGTTGCGTGCGGCATTCCTGAAGTCCGAAGCCCAACAATTAAACGCCTCACGCAGTCCGTATCCCTATGAAGAGTTGTTAAAGAGCCTGCCACAGGGTGTTGCAGTTGCGCATTGGCGACAGATATTGTTGTTGACTTTTGCTCAAAAGCAAGCAACACCTCTTCACAGTTATCAGTGAGGGCCCGGCTTGTCGCGTGGAAGAAATATTAAATTGATCAAATTTTGCACCAGACGGGAGGTCCCCCTGGCGCGTTAAAAATTGAAATTGTTGAACTCCCAGAACCGTTACCGGCTTTATGTGGAGTGTGAACTGTGGGTGTAGTGCGGGGGTCACGAGCCACAGAAATGCTTCTTCAGTCGAAGACCTCTGTTGAAACTATAAGATAAGCGTGGGTTTCATGGTTTTGACTGTTTCGGTATAAGTTTAAGGATTTTCCGGCCCATATGTTGCTAATATATGTAACTAGTTCAATAATTTCGAGTATATTTGAGTCTCCGAGAACGTAGCACAGTCGCAGAGTAAAGTAGCCTTCTCCAGTATAGCAGTTGCTTGATCCCTGAGCCGGGCATCTCCAACACGATCCTTGTCGATCTGTCACTCAGTCAGAACCGGGCCGCCCAGAGAAAAAGCTAACTAAATCCGAAATTAATTAAAAAAGTTGATGGAAGCCATCACGAGAGCCCCTGCTGGGTGGAGACAATTTTCCACCAACAAAAGCCGGAACCGCGGAACTTGAAAAAAGCAACACACAAATTGCCTGGGGTGTCATCAGCCCCCGCTGCGAGGTCTGCGGTCTGCATTCGTCCCTCTGGGATTTGGGATCTCAGTAGTGGGATTTCTCAATTGATTGTTCAATTCATTTCTTTATATCTTCCGGGGGCTCTATAGGTGAGGCCAAAGGCGCGGGGCACCTGCCACGTGTAGCGCAATGTTGCAAGCCGCTAGGAACAGACAGGGCCCAGGCTGCAAGAAGGACTTACAAGAAAGTAAAGCAAGTGTGGGATTTGGTAGGCGCAAGGCGGAGTTGGGCAGGCAGCAACAGCAGCAGTTGACACCAAAACAGAGGGGAACGTGACCCGCTTTTTGGGAGGGTAGGATACCGAAACCGAGGCAGTGAGACAGACACAACAGCCACTGCATCAACCCAGCCCAACGCACCCAGCAGCAAAACCTCTGTAGGAAAACAAAAACAGAAACCCTTTTTTACTTAATCCCCGATCCCCGTTCCCCCCTGCCTGCCTGGTCTGCAGCTATCATTTCTGTTTCATCATCTGCTGACATTGTGTCAATCTGTTCCCATAAGGCCATCAAAGCATACCCCCATGGAGACAGGAAAGCACTGGCAATTGTCAGCTGTGCGTCACACACACAGACCTTCATCTTATTGCTTTCTATTACTTAGCTTGAGCGAATAGGGGAAGAGCAGCCCCACACAACCAATTCAAGCGTCAGCCCCCGTTGCAACAACCTGAAGAAAGCAATGACTGCTTTTCTGTTGGTATAATGGCTACAAGGATTTGGGAGGCTCCTTATGAAAACAAGTATCTACTTTTCTGCTGCGCAGAGTGATTTCTTCTAGAAGCGATGCAACATATCTGTCGGGTTGGGTTTAAATTTGCCGATGCATGTTTTGAACTCTGGTTCAAATGAGACATCTGAGTTTCTTGTCAAAATAATCAAAAAGTTCTATGGTCAGCTTGGAGGTCAGTGTTTATGGATGCAGAGGGAGAGGGAAAGTGAGAGGGAGAGGGAGAGGAGAGAGAGGGAGAGGGAGAGGGAGAGGGAGATGGCGAGATATAGATAGAGAGGGAGAGGGAGAGGGAGATGGCGAGAGAGATAGAGAGAGAGAGAGGGAGAGGGAGAGGGAGAGGGAGAGAAGCAGACGAGAGGGCAGACAGGGGCAAAGACAAAGAGAATGAATTAGTGGAGCCTCAGCTGCAGCACTTCAGTATAAAATCAGCAGTAAGAGCAGAGATTTAAGGAAGAACCAACAGAAGCCACGCGAGCGCTCTCAATGTATATATACACCTATATGGGCTCAAGCTGTAGGCACAGAATCCAGCTGCCTAGTACTGTTCAAGTTATTAGAATAGAAGATGATGAATAAACAAGTAGTGCAAGCGAGCCATGAGATTTAAGCATATGGGGAGGCAGTGCGGTGTTGGGTGAAGACACCAGCGGAAGCAGACAACGGAGACTTCAAGTGATTGTTTGCTTTAGAATTTTTTAACTCTGCTTCTGTCTCTCGCTGTCTATTTGGTCTCGGGCTGCTCAGCTTGCAAGTGCCCCCCTCCCGGATGTGTAGTATAGCGTTTATCGCTTAGGCCTTTGCTTGCTTGGCACGAGTCGAACGGACGATTTCCGAGAATGCAAATCTGAGCCGCCACAAGCGGCGGTTTCACAAAACAAGCGCGGTTTCTTCCTCTCTCCCTAACCCGAGCCAACTTCTTATTCGTGATTCTGCATAAATTTTAGGCTATATAAGCCAAGCCAGTAGTGAAAGCATTACTATTATTATTATCGATATTAGTATTAATCCTTAATCCGTACAGGCATGGGCGACGTGTGGTGCCACCATCACCGGCTGCTGACAGCCACCTCCAGCCTGGAGAAGGATCTCGGCTCCTACCTGCTGCAGACGCTGGACGGATTCGTGTTTGTCGCCGATCAAAATGGCAAGATCATGTACATATCTGAGACTGCCTCAGTGCATCTGGGACTGTCGCAGGTGAGTAGCGCGGCGCTCTAAATTGGAATCTCGGCTTGGCTCTGCTCGTGCAATTAACGCCCTTGAGGACGAACCCCCAAGGCACAGTGAATACAGTGAAGTGTAAATGTCTAATGATAAAGTTAGTGCCGCTGTACACTCCTGTGTGAGTGTGTGCCTGTGCGTATGACTGCGTACGTGTCCGCGCGCTTGTGTGCCTGCTCAGGTTGTGTGACAATGTCGCTTGAAGTGCGCGCAGTCCCCGGCCGCTAATGACAAAAGTCTGATCACACAGCGCTGAACTCCAGACTCCCCAACCCACAAGCAATCTTTGATGGGGAAGAGGCGAATAGCGCGGGGAGCTGGGGGGGGGGACTCAGTCGGGGGTTTTGGCTACATGCGAGCTCAACCAGCCGTGTCTACCGCAGCGGCTGAGAACGTTTTCAAATTTTAATAATCGCCCATTGAAACAAACGTTTATGGTCCACCAAGCCAGCCCCGTGTGAGACGGAGGAGTGGAGAGGAGGCACACACAGGAAATGCAGAAGCAATAAAAGCAAAGATAGACAAAGATTCTGCAACAGTAGGCGGTGCCGAGCCTGCTCAAGCGTTTCTCTCTTTCTGGGAGCAGAAATTTCCGACTCCAATTAAGCAATTATGCCACTTCAATTTGGCTGGGAAATCAATTTAAAAATCCCCTCACGAGTTCAAAGTACCGATTGCTTGTAGAACTTCGTTAGCAATAATATGATTTTTGTTCTCAATACAATCCACCAGGTTGAGCTCACCGGCAACTGCATCTACGAGTACATTCACCCCATGGATCACGACGAGATGGCCGCTCTGCTGTCACCTCCGGCTGTGGTGCATCCGGCTCAGATGATGCAAGGTGAGAAAGAGAGATGCTTGATGGGCGGGGAGAGAGAGATAGATATGGATAGAGACAGATAGAGTTGGATAAAGACGGATAGATATGGCTATATATGGCTAGATATGGCTAGATATGGATAGATATGGATAGATATGGATAGATATGGATAGATATGGATAGATATGGACAGATATGGATAGATATGGATAGATATGGACAGATATGGACAGATATGCTAGATATGGATAGATATGGACAGATGTGGATAGATATGGATAGATATGGACAGATATGGATAGATATGGATAGATGTGGATAGATATGGATAGATATGGATAGATATGGATAGATATGGATAGATATGGATAGATATGGATAGATATGGACAGATATGGATAGATATGGACAGATGTGGATAGATATGGATAGATATGGACAGATATGGACAGATATGGATAGATATGGACAGATATGGACAGATATGGATAGAGACGGATAGAGACGGATAGAGACGGATAAAGATGTCAGATAGAAACGGGACACCGAGCAAGATAACCAGGCGATGGAATGAGATGACATTGAAGGTCAAGCAGACGCGAACAGATCAACAGCAGCAGACTAAGAACGCAAATTATATTGCTCAAACCAAAGCAGCCAACTGGGAATCGTAGCAATTGACGCAATGTTTTCACTGACACATTTAAAAAATAAGATTGGGGCAGCCGCAGAGCTCAACGATGCGAATCCGGCCTCTCATTCTATTCTACATCCCTTCTTGGAGCAGGGAAGGCTCTGGGGGGGGGTCTGAGAACCCCAGAAAGTGTCCATCCGAGACTTCGCGTCCAAATTCTGGGGACAAAATTCTGCGCGTCTCGCCGTGTAACAAAACTTTATTTAACGGAAAGAAGCAGCTGCAGTCAAGTCTGAGAGGAATCTGTCCTGGAAACTTGGACTGAACAGAAGGCTTTGCTCATAGTTGATTGAAGAAGATTTATTCATTTTTCATCCATGAGGCTGAGTTTCTTCATCTGGCATGGGGTATGAGGATTGAGGCTTGCAGAAAAATATATTGCTGGCATGGGGGGGAGCTCTGAGAGCAGTTCAAACACTGCGTGTGTCAGCGCTACGAACGTGCTGATCTGTTAATACATAACCCCCCCCCCCCCCCCAAAAAGTTAGCATTTGATGAAGATAAGAGCTGCTTATTTCATATTTATTGGTTTATTGGGAAACTCTTTTTTTCACCTGTAGCAGGTGGTTAAATTAAAAGAAAATGCATAATACGAGGCTTTGAATTATTAGTGGGCGCCTTGGGATACCTTAATTATGGAATTTTCCGTGTAGAAAAGATGCAGCCAATACAGACACCGGATGTTCCCCCACTTTGCACCTTGGTTGGAAAGTCGGTTTAGAAAAATCAAAGTCTACAACTCTATCCGCGGTTTGGTCACGGAGGGCCCGCGCCTCATCAATCAAATAATTGGGGCTCCGCAGCTTCAGTAGCCAGTTTGTTAAAAAGTGGCCCAACTCCCCCATATCCCGTCCAACACTGACCCCAGTGCAAACAGGGGGGGGGGGCGTTACGTAATCACCGCCGGGATCCCGCCCCTCCCCCCACTGCACCGAATACGAAAAAATTCAAAGACAAAGGAATTTTTCCAAAATTCAAAACTTGATTCGAAACACTTCGTATATACGAGCCGAATTCGACAAGCGGGCAATGTTTGCGAACATATTTTTGGGTGCGGCTCTTGCACAGCGGACCTCCCGATCCGCCCCCTTGCACGAGCTGGAGTTTTTGACAAACAGTGCCAGAATCAGCTGGATGGGCGGCCCGGCTGGCTGCCTGCACACAGTTTTGAATAATGAGAAAACATGATGATTTGTAGCTTCCAGATAATTGGATGTCTGAGTTAGTAGAATGGTAGCAAAAGGGCAATCATGTTGGCGCCAAGACAGGAGCTAGAATATGGCGCCAAGACAGGCGCTAGAAATGGCGCCAAGACAGGCGCTAGAATATGGCGCCAAGACAGGAGCTAGAATATGGCGCCAAGACAGGCGCTAGAATATGGCGCCAAGACAGGCGCTAGAATATGGCGCCAAGACAGGCGCTAGAATATGGCGCCAAGACAGGCGCTAGAATATGGCGCCAAGACAGGCGCTAGAATATGGCGCCAAGACAGGAGCTAGAATATGGCGCCAAGACAGAAGCTAGAATATGGCGCCAAGACAGGCGCTAGAATATGGCGCCAAGACAGGAGCTAGAAAATGGCGCCAAGACAGGCGCTAGAATATGGCGCCAAGACAGGCGCTAGAATATGGCGCCAATAAAGCGCACAGAAAGGCCACAGATTTCACGATGCGCCCCGCAGAGTACGAGCTGGAGCGGCAGTTTTTTTGTCCGCATGAAATGCGTCTTAGCGAAGCGTAACGCCGGACTAACAAACGGCGGCTACAAGGTGATCCACTGCAGCGGATATTTGAAGGTCAAACCTATGCCGGCCGAAAGTCCCTACGAGGCGCCAGCCCAGCACGTCAGTCTGGTGGCTGTCGGTCACTCGCTACCGCCGTCAGCAGCCACTGAGATCAAGATGTTCAGCAACGTCTTCATGTTCAGGGCCTCCCTGGACCTCAAGCTGATGTTCCTGGATGCTAAGTGAGTAGATGGGCATCTTTGACCACCACTTCTCATGTCTACTTCTCCAGATCTCCATTTAGTGTATTTTATTATCACTCTCAAGACTACTTCTGAACCTCTACCACTTCTTGTGTCACTTCTCAGTCTACTTCTCAGAATTTACCTCTTACCCTGTCTACTTCTCAGTCTACTTCTCAGAATTTACCTCTTACCCTGTCTACTTCCCAGTCTACTTCTCAGCATCTCCCTCTTACCCAATCTACTTCTCAGTCTACTTCTCAACATCTCCCTCTTACCCTATCTACTTCTCAGTCTACTTCTCAACATCTCCCCCTTACCCTATCTACTTCTCAGTCTACTTCTCAACATCTCCCTCTTACCCAATCTACTTCTCAGTCTACTTCTCAACATCTCCCTCTTACCCAATCTACTTCTCAGTCTACTTTTCAGCATCTCCCTCTTACCCTGTCTACTTCTCAGTCTACTTTTCAGCATCTCCCTCTTACCCTGTCTACTTCTCAGTCTACTTTTCAGCATCTCCCTCTTATCGTGTCTACTTCTCAGCTCTACTTCTCAAGCATTGAACGCTTCCCGCGTCAGAGTGTCTGCAGCCTTCATTGGTTCCTTCTCCTGCACCAGAAATCCGATTCCCCAATTCCCCGACTTCCAGTGCGAAACGGGAAAAATACAAAAACAAACACAAAGTCACGTAGCAGCACTGCTGCCCACCGCCCCAGGTTTTATCTCCCTAAGCCTTGAGCTGTCGTGTTTGCTTGGTCAAAACCAAATTTAAGGCGCGAAAAAGATAATTTTCCCCAAACCCGAGATAAGAAATATTTGTTAAGCTTTGCTTGCGCACACTGTGATCTCCGCCGACTCACTTATTCACACCCTCTCTCACGCTGCCCGCAGAGTCAAGGAGCTCACCAACTACGAGCCGCAGGACCTCATTGAGAAGACTCTGTACCACTATGTACATGCGACCGACCTGCTGCATATGCGCTATTCCCACTATGTTTGTAAGTCTGGGCAGCGATAAGGCCCGTGTTAAACTGCTGAAACTAATTGGGGGGCTTTCTGGTGCGAACTGTCCCAATAAATGCCTGTTCCTGCAGATCCGATGGTCATTGGCCTTGTTGGACTCAGATACTTTTTGAATGGATGACACCTCCCCTACCCCCGATCAGGGCGCCTTCCTATCCCCGATTAGGGCGCCTTCCTATCCCCGATTAGGGCGCCTTCCTATCCCCGATTAGGGCGCCTTCCTATCCCCGATTAGGGCGCCTCCCTACCCCCGATTAGGGCGCCTCCCTACCCCCGATTAGGGCGCCTTCCTATCCCCGATTAGGGCGCCTTCCTATCCCCGATTAGGGCGCCTCCCTATCCCCGATTAGGGCGCCTCCCTACCCCCGATTAGGGCGCCTTCCTATCCCCGATTAGGGCGCCTCCCTATCCCCGATTAGGGCGCCTCCCTACCCCCGATTAGGGCGCCTCCCTACCCCCGATTAGGGCGCCTTCCTATCCCCGATTAGGGCGCCTTCCTATCCCCGATTAGGGCGCCTTCCTATCCCCGATTAGGGCGCCTTCCTATCCCAGATTAGGGCGCCTCCCTATCCCCGATTAGGCGCCTCCCTACCCCCGATTAGGGCGCCTTCCTATCCCAGATTAGGGCGCCTTCCTATCCCCGATTAGGGCGCCTTCCTATCCCCGATTAGGGCGCCTTCCTATCCCCGATTAGGGCGCCTTCCTATCCCCGATTAGGGCGCCTTCCTATCCCCGATTAGGGCGCCTTCCTATCCCCGATTAGGGCGCCTTCCTATCCCCGATTAGGGCGCCTTCCTATCCCCGATTAGGGCGCCTTCCTATCCCCGATTAGGGCGCCTTCCTATCCCCGATTAGGGCGCCTCCCTATCCCCGATTAGGGCGTGCCCAGAATTGCCGATCTTGGCACTCCTAAATCATTCCTGATAGCTAAATGTACATAAATTCTATACCAAACAACATTCCATTTCCAACAACCACTTTTTTATTTACAGTGCTCAGCAAAGGCCAAGTCACAACCAAATACTACAGGCTGCTAACCAAGAACGGCGGCTGGGTTTGGCTGCAGAGCTACATGACCATCGTGCACAATACCCGGTCTTCCAGGCCGCACTGCATCGTTAGCGTCAACTACGTGTTATCGTGAGTGGCCCCGGGACATTATGCCAGCAATATTTTTTATTAATTTAAGATGACCCAAAAATAATTACACACGTTTATTGGATTCAAAGTTTAAAAATGAAGACGCCAAAAATTCACTTCTGAACGAATTTTTGTGACTCGCATATCTTGGAATTGTCACTAATATCTAAATCGGCCTTCAAATATCTTGGAATTGTCACTAATACCTAAATCGGCCTTCAAATATCTTGGAATTGTCACTAGTAACCAAACTCGGCCTTCAAATATCTTGGAATTGTCACGAGTACCAAAATCGGCCTTCAAATATCTTGGAATTGTCACGAGTACCAAAATCAGCATTCAAATATCTTGGAATTGTCAAGAGTACCAAAATCGGCCTTCAAATATCTTGGAATTGTCACGAGTACCAAAATCGGCATTCAAATATCTTGGAATTGTCAAGAGTACCAAAATCGGCCTTCAAATATCTTGGAATTGTCACGAGTACCAAAATCGGCCTTCAAATATCTTGGAATTGTCACGAGTACCAAAATCGGCCTTCAAATATCTTGGAATTGTCACGAGTACCAAACTCGGCCTTCAAATATCTTGGAATTGTCACGAGTACCAAACTCGGCCTTCAAAAATCTTGGAATTGTCACGAGTACCAAACTCGGCCTTCAAAAATCTTGGAATTGTCACGAGTACCAAACTCGGCCTTCAAAAATCTTGGAATTGTCACGAGTACCAAACTCGGCCTTCAAATATCTTGGAATTGTCACGAGTACCCAAATCGACATTCAAGCATTTTACCGTCAATCGCAAGAGCTGTACTAATTAAGAAAAATTCAAAACATCCGAACCCCGCAGGGAGCTCGAGCACCAGAATCTGCAGCTGCAGGCCGACCTGCCGCAGTCGCAGCAGCTGCACCTTCAGTCGACGCCGTCCAGTTGTTCGCAGAGTTCAACAGTTGTTGGCGGCAAAGAGCCGGCGGCCGAGCCCAGCCTTGCCGGCACCCCGCTGTCAGCCGTGTTCGGCGCTGGCGACTCCAGCGACGCTCCGGTGACTCCGGCGAAGGCGGCCCCGACAGCGGCCGGTGCTGGCGGCCGGAGCGGCGGCGGCGGCGGCGGCGGCACAAAGGCGCGCGGCGCGTCGAAAGCCGCAAGAAGCCGCACCGCGCCCTACGTGGCGCCAGCTGCGTCGACAAGATCAGCCGCCACAGGTGCCGGCGCCGCCGCTGCCACCGCGGCAGCCTCAGCAGCGGGAGCGGCAACTGCTGTTGCCACATCGCAGAAGCAGCAACAGCAGCAGGCAGTCGCTCCGCCAGAACCTGCAGCAGCCGCTGTCGCTTCGTCACCTCTGGTGTCTCCCGGCTCGGTCTACAGCGGCAGCGGCGGGTTCGCCGCCAGTCAACAGCATCAGCACCAGCTGCTCCAGCATCAGCATCAACAGCACCAGCACCAGCACCAGCAGCCGCAATACCTGTCAAACTACTATTCAGGAATGATGGAGGATCCAGCAGCCGCCTACGCCGCCGCCGATGCGGCCGCTTATTCATCGTCGTCGTGCGGATCGTCAGTGGTGATGAAGCAGCAAGCCCAGCATCCGGGATATTACCAGCCAACACCTGCAGGCCGATATGGTCTCGGGCAGCATCATCAGTACCAGCAGCACATTCAGCATCATCAATCATTGATGCAGCACCAGCAGTCTGCCGTGATGCACTATAGCGACCATCAGCAGCATCATCAGCATCATCAGCAGCATCATCAGCAGCAGCAGTTCTCCGCCTCAGCCTACAGTCCGCATCCTTCCAGCGGAGCCAGTTCAGCTTCATCAGTCTCGTCCGCCTCACCCCAGCATCCCAATCTACATCATCATCAGCAGCAGCAGCAGCAGTTGGCAGCAGTTTATCCCGGATACCCGGCGCACCAGCATCAGCAGGATGGCAACGCCAACACGCTGTCGGCGGCGGCCCTGCTGCAGATTTCGTCCAAGTGCGTCAGCCCGCCGCCGCAGCAGCCGCCGCAGCCGGTGATTGGCTGCGCCCCGCCCGCGATAGACGCTGCGGACCCGGCCAACAGTCCGATTGCCGGTTACCATGGCTACGGCTCGATTGGGTACGACTATGCCGCATGTATGACCGCGATCGATGGTGGTCATGAGTTCGCGCACGCATATCCCCAGCATCCAGGCCAGCTGCAGCATCACCAGCAGCTTCATCAGCAGCATCAGCATCAGCAGTTCCACAGCCCGCTGCCAGCGGCGGCACAGCAGCAGGTGTACAAAGACCTGTCACTGCCCACCAGTGTGATCGTGGAGCCGCACAAGTACCAGCAGCAGCAGCAACAGCATCTTCATCAGCAGCATCTTCATCACCTCCAGCATCCCGTACAGCCTCCGCTCGCCGCGAACAGTTACGTTCATTGACCAAATCGGCGGCCTGTTTCTGATAATGTCAAGGACACCTGAAGCTAGAACTCTGGACACGAAAGCAAAACTCCGACTATCGAGGGCTCCAATCCAGATTTCGAGCTTACAAGCGTCCATGTATTGTGCAGTCCAGTCAATATTCTACTTGTAAATAATTCTATATTGCTAACACAATACATCCTTGTCGTTCTGTTTTCAATCTGTAAATCAATCAGTTTTTAATGTCAATCAATTTGTCGAATTTTAGTTGCAAAAATCTTTGAGAATGTTTACCTGCGCCCCTGACCGAAACAGTCGCGACCTGGACTGATCTCGATGACCTTGAACAATGACCTTTGCACACACGTGTGCATACTAAATTATAATCTACTCTCTTCTATTGTTGTAGTTGGCAGACCCGATCAGCCGCTGTTCTCCGTACGCGTTAAAAATGTTTCGCCAAACAGTCTGATAGATATGATCGATATATTTAAATATAAATGCATCCAAAAATTAACTTTTAATTGTCTTGTCTAGCGCTTGCCTTGTGGTCCTGTGTCGTTTAAGTGATTCAGACATTGTCTCTGAAGCTTCTATTTTATGCGTTTATTTATTTCTGAGTTTATACTTTTTCAGAAGCACCCGATTTATATAGAGATATTCAGAAGTAGACATCTATGAGCGCATTCTGATTTCAGAGATCTATAGATACTTAGTGTAAGAGATCTATAGGCAGATTCGGGTGCAGAGATCTATAGGCACATTCAGGTGCAGAGATCTATAGGCAGATTCAGGTCCAGATATCTATAGGCACATTCAGGTGCAGAGATCTATAGGCACATTCAGGTGCAGATATCTATAGGCAGATTCAGGTCCAGATATCTATAGGCACATTCAAGTGCAGAGATCTATAGGCACATTCATGTGCAGAGATCTATAGGCACATTCAAGTGCAGAGATCTATAGACACATTTATGTGCAGAGATCTATAGGCACATTCAGGTGCAGATATCTATAGGCAGATTCAGGTCCAGATATCTATAGGCACATTCAGGTGCAGAGATCTATAGGCACATTCAGGTGCAGATATCTATAGGCAGATTCAGGTCCAGATATCTATAGGCACATTCAAGTGCAGAGATCTATAGGCACATTCATGTGCAGAGATCTATAGGCACATTCAAGTGCAGAGATCTATAGACACATTTATGTGCAGAGATCTATAGGCACATTCAGGTGCAGAGATCTATGGACAGATTCAGGTGCAGAGATCTATAGGCAGATTATTACTTGTCAGGTAAAGTAAAATACAAAGCCCATACTTTTTCAACTTGAAGACAAAAACTGCTAACAGAAATGAAGGCCTCTGTAGCAGAGGCTCCTCTTGTGGATATGAAAAATCAGCAAGCAAAAATCTAACTGTATGCCTTACACACACCCGAGAGCAAACACCTCATTCCTGTCTCACTTCTCACCCCTCATAGCAGCAGTTCCGCAGCAGCTCGTGCAGGGTTGCGGGGCGGGGGGTTACGAATAAAGAAGAGGGACCTTTTTATATCCCGACCTAGGGGAGATAAGACACGGCTTGTGTATGCTATAGTAAAGATGCTTTGCGATCCTAGCTATACTCGTAGTGTAATAGAGAGGCCGTGGAAAGAAGATCCTTATAAATAGAGGCACCAACCAACGTGTCTTTTTAAAAGGGATTAATAAAGAGACTGAAATCCTCTATCCATGTGTGGCACTGACACTCCCAATCTCGAGGAATAATCCTGTAGCTAGCAATATCAATCAAAGAGATATAATAATAATAATAATAATAATAATACTCGCAGGGGCTGTAGCCCAGTGGTTGGAGCGTCGCACTCACGACTGATGGGTCGGGGGTTCGATTCTTGACTCACTCGGAACAATTTGTGTCCTTGAGCAAGACACTTAACTCTGCATTGCTTCAGTTCACCCAGCTGTAAAATGGGTGCCAGCATTAGCTGGGGTAATTGAGGCTGTGTGTGGCGACCCCCCAGTCCTTGGACTGAACAGCCGCACGCAGCCTTCAGATGCGCCGCGCAATAGCTGCGGCTGAGCTGTCGGTTGCACATCTGGCCATTGTCGGCATTGTCGGAGGGCTGCGGACCCCTGGCGCAACGCCTTCGGGGACATTATCCCACAATCATCGCTGAGGCAATTCCGCAGACTTCTGAGCACACTCATGCACACGCTCACGCAGGATGTACAGCGACCCGTGCACTCTCTGTACATGCCTTCAAACCTGGAGGTCGTAGCTTACAGAATGCATTTAGTTTCTCATAAAGCTTACAAGAATTTTATCTACTAAAACAGAAAAAAGTTATTTCATAACTAATTTAAGTCATAAAGTCCGAAAAATTCTGACTCTTTTAATCACAGAGCAAAAACGGATGGTGGTGATGATTAAACACAACTTGTTTCTATTCATAGCTCGTATATAAGGAACAAATCATCACTTTTTAAATTCGTTGTCACTTTTACTGTAAGACTATCAATGTGACATTGTGATGCTTTTTAAACGATAATTTTTGACCAGCAAACACCAAAGCTGCGCTTGCAGCTGCCTCCTATATTTTGTTCTGGGATTAAAAGTAGTAGCATATAATTGTCAGCAGAGCCATTAAAGAGACTCAAAATCTTCTTAGCTGAAAAAAACGCGAACAAGCTCCAACCTGATCTAAACTGTTCGCGCCTCATCAATGCCATTCTCAAAGAAGGGGGATATTTCTAGCTTCGCCAGAAGCAACAATATATGATTATTAATTTGCACCGAATGACCCCATCCCCTTCACACACCTCTGGGGCCCGCAATCATAAAACAGGTTGCCGACAAAAGAGGCGAGCTCGCATTGTTAAACATAAAAAATGATGACTAATGGATTAGATATTAGCTTAGGTGAATTAATCCGTTTCAATTAGCTAAACGTTCTGTTTTCTCATTTGAATGATTTGCAGGCTAAAAAACTGCAAACTGCCTACCTGGTTAAAATGCAGTTTTTAAAGCGATATTGAAATTTAAAAGTAATAAAAATTAGCAAAATTAGAGGCTAAAACTGAATCCAGGCATACTGAATGAACTCGCACAGCGCAGGGTGCCAACACAGAAATCGAGACCCCCCCACTCCACCGAAAACACGCGGGCCAAAAAACCTGCTCTCTAAAAGAAGATTAATGACCTCGGAGCGTGATTTTAATACCGAAAATATTCGCTAAAACACGAAGGGCAGAGGGGAGAGAGAGTGAGTGGGAGAGAACCGAGCGCCCGCACAGATCTCACATATTCCCCCAGCCATAGATCCCAGCTGCTGCTCAGAAACTGCTCACACTCCTATATCCTGTCCCGGATAAACCTCTCCTTATCTTGGCAAACTAAGTCCTCGAATATGCCAATAATACCTCATGCTCCAATGGCATAGAGCCCTCAGAGCATCACTTTATTGCATTTGTCAGCCAAATTGATAAATCAAATCTTTATTGCATAGAAGTCTATGTAAAAGCTCAAAAATTTAATAGAGAGAGAGAGTCTATGAGAGAGGTTGCTGCTAGGATCCTTATTTATTTATTTATGCTGATGTCTATGACCGCTTGGCCATAGACAGAAGCTGTTTAGAATCTATAGTAAAGATGCTTGAATGGGATTTTAGGCATTTAGGCAACTTAGACTTCGATTTTTTTCTGTGTAGCTAGCGTCATACTACTCCCAAGTATGAGTAGAAAAAGTAACATATTGTTTAGCTTTTTTGGAAAAAGTCTGATAAAAAATGTACAAAAGAACTTATTGAAGACTTCAGATAATTTTTGAACGATACGTGCAAAGTCTCCAGCCCTTTGCAGCAGGTGACAAACATATCATTGGTACACTATTGTCGAGGTCGATTATTAAAGGTATCGCAGTTTAGTTGAAGAGTTCAACAAGAAGCATGAATAAACAATTGATATTGGAAAAGCTTATGAAAAAAATAAAGCATAGAAAATATAAGAATAGAGGTGCACAATGACGGTACTGCTACTAAGAATCCTTAAAAAATGAACCGATACAATTTGGATTAAGGTGCTAAGCTACGTAAAGCCTTTACAGTTTACATGCAAGAAAAATTATGCTTTTTTTCAAGAAAACGAGCAGAAACAAGAATATTTAAGAAATCTGCATTTAGAAATTTTAGGTCACTGAGGCACGATGGGAAACTTAGTGTACACTAAAGCCCGATGGTGAGTGGGTGCTTGGCCTGGGGGGGGGCGAGTGTACACTAAAGCCCGATGGTGAGTGGGTGCTTGGCCTGGGGGGGGCGAGTGTACACTGAGGCCCGATGGTGAGTGGGTGCTTGGCCTGGGGGGGCGAGTGTACACTGAGGCCCGATGGTGAGTGGGTGCTTGGCCTGGGGGGGGCGAGTGTACACTGAGGCCCGATGGTGAGTGGGTGCTTGGCCTGGGGGGGAGTGTACACTGAGATGCCCTGATGGTGGTGAGTGGGTGCTTGGCCTGGGGGGCGAGTGTACACTGAGGCCCGATGGTGAGTGGGTGCTTGGCCTGGGGGGGAGTGTACACTGAGGCCCGATGGTGAGTGGGTGCTTGGCCTGGGGGGGGGCTGAGGCCCGATGGTGAGTGGGTGCTTGGCCTGGGGGGGGGCGAGTGGTGAGTGGGGGCTTGGCCTGGGGGGGGCGAGTGGTGAGTGGGGCTTGGCCTGGGGGGGGCACTGAGTGCATGGTGAGTGGGGGCTTGGTCGGTGGTGGGGCTTGGTCGTGTACCTGGAGGCGAGTGTACCTTGGCCCGTGCTTGGCCTAGGGAGCGAGTGTACACTGAGGACTGATTTGTATGGGTCCAGCGCAGGGTAATAATCATTAAACCGACTGAGCTAAGCCTGGATACAATAGCAGGGCAAGATAGAAGATTTTGCTTAATGTCGTATTAAAAATAAGAAATATATTAATTACAAGATGGGGAGTATATAATATAATATTTTCAAAAGAAAGAATAGCGATAAGAAAATGCATACGAGATGAAGAATATAGGAAAAACGACTGACTGAAGAGCAATGTTTTATCCAGGGCTAGCAATTATTTTTAATAAAAGAAAATTTAAAGTGTAAGTGATACCAATAGTATTCTAGTGGGGTTCACAAACAACTAATCTACGACTTTACTCAGTAGTTTACTGGTGGCAACTTTATTTTTCTAGACTAATATATTAAAACAAACGAACTAATCATTGTCTTTTGGTATGACTATAAAGCAGTATAAACGAGAGAAGTACGAGAGAAGTGCATGAAAAATATGGATAAGGGAGTTTCGCAGAAAATAAATTGTGGGCGCTTGGAATTTCCCTAATGGCTAACAACGAATAAAGAATACCCCTAGCAGCTCAACAACTATAAACAGTTCTATTTAACAGAACAGCCATGCGGAATTCTCCTTAGCAACGCAACTATAAGAAGTTCCTATAAGCAACGCAACTAATTACCTTGAAAACACAGCCGTAACAAATTCCTCTTAGAAATAACTATCAGAAACCCACCTAAGCAACACAACCATATGGGATTCCTCTTAGCAACTCGACCATTTGGAATATCCCTTAGCAACTCGACCACATGGGATTTCCCTTAGCAACTCGACCATATGGGATTCCCCTTAGCAACGCAACCATATGGGATTCCCCTTAGCAACTCGACCATATGGGATTCCCCTTAGCAACTCGACCACATGGGATTTCCCTTAGCAACTCAACCATATGGGATTCCCCTTAGCAACGCAACCATATGGGATTCCCCTTGGCAACTCGACCATATGGGATTCCTTAGCAACTCGACCATATGGGATTCCTCTTAGCAACTAGACCATATGGGATTCCCCTTAGCAACTCGACCATATGGGATTCCTCTTAGCAACTCGACCATATGGGATTCCTCTTAGCAACTCGACCATATGGGATTCCTCTTAGCAACTCGACCATATGGGATTCCTCTTAGCAACTCGACCATATGGGATTCCCCTTAGCAATTCAACCATAAGGAATACCTTTAGAAACACAACTATAGAGAATTCCCCTTTGTATCACAACTATAAGGAATTACCATTAGCAGGGGAAGACAGGATTTTGTCCAGGGATTCCGTGCAGAAACACAAATAGTAGTCTAAGTTAAAAGATGAATAGAAGCAAAACTTTGCATACAGGTTTATGAAATTCATGAACCATAGAGAAAAACAACACTATATGACACAATCAGCAATTTCTTGAATTTTGTTCGTTGTTTGAAAAGAATAGAAAGGTTTACAGTGATTAAACCACCGAATGAAATAATCAACGCCAATAAGTACAAATGTTCTGAATAGAATAGATATAAAAATATAAGTATTTGTGTTTTAAGAGCGCGCCCTATAAACAAACAGCAAACTATTCAGTATAAATTTTCATACACTAATGTAAAATTTGAATAGTCAGATCACGACAACAGGCTACAGGTTGCTCAGATTGCAAATCGAAGACAAAAAACCATGACAACTAAAGCAAAAACTTGCCAACCACAAGGCCCAGCACCATGGCCAGGACTAGGAACAGAGCCGGTGGCACCAGCGGGCCTCTGGCCGTGGCCACGGCAGTTGAACCTGACGCCGACGAGACATTGGCAGGTCCCGACGGAGAGCTGGGCGGCGACGGTCGCATGGCCAGCTTGCGCAGACGGAGATCCTGCAAGAAAGATGGTTGTTAATTTTAACTGGCCAGTTATGCACACCTCGTAATGCTTATGACTAATTAGGGGTAAGCGTCATAGAAAGTACGCGATGCACTTTTGGAGATTTGTAGCCTAGTGGTAGCCGAGGGGCCCAGCCAAGGTAAGTCGCAAAAATGCCTATCCGAAAAAATACAGACGTAGTACTAATTAGATGACGAGGCATTTAGTCTTAATAGGACAGTTATTGATACTCCTGCTGTTTACCAAAATTTGCGTTAATTTTGCTTTAAAGTTTTTCACAGGTAAGTCGAATTTTTGGTAAAAAATTAAGTCGCACGGCCAGTGTAAATCTGGGAGGCTGTGCATGTATGGGTAGGAGCTTTGAACTCATTATTGAAAGCATCTCGCATTTATAACAACTCTGGTTAGTCTACTTGAGTAGGTAGAAAGTTAAACGATAACAAAACGACTCTTGGACGACTTTATCATGTACGTTCAAACGTACTTTAGAAGTACGCGAGGTACTTTTTAAAGTACGGAAAGTTTTTCAATTACACAAAGCACTTTTCAAGACTTTGTACTTTTACAAACAAAAACAGGGTCTCACTTGTTCCGCTAGCCGAGAGTTTTCATCGCGCAGTCGCTGCAACTCCTGCTGCATTTCGTGCGCGTTTTTCGGCAAATCCGAAGGCGCCGAATTGGCCGCCGCTGCCCCCGGTTGATTGGGCGACGGCGCAGAAGCGTTGGCGACTCCGTCGGCTTCAATTTGTACAACGCGCAGCTTGGAGTCCATCAGCTTGTCGGACGAAGCCGAACGCCAGGCCTCGTCAAGAGCGGCGCCAGCCAGATTAGGAGGCGTACTGGCTGGCATTAGCAGGCTCTGCACCATGAATTTGTGCCGGGAGCGCTGCTCGGCTGTGTCGGACTGATCGCCAGCGCTTGGCTGCAGCATGACGGCGACTTCGACCTCGCCGCCGGCCTGAATCAGGCCGCTATTTGGCCGGACGCAGTACCGTTTCGGAGCGGTTGTCTTCACTTTAAAGGCCACGGGCTGGTCGGCAATGGGATTGCTAAGCCGCAGAGTGGTGGTGACCACCCGGTCGAATGGGCCGCGGAACACCAACTCGGAATCTGGCTTCAGGCTTAGGATCTGGCTAGGCATAGCGGCTGGCTAAGGCTGGGTGAAGCAATATAATTACACACTTTTCAGGTGAGAAGAGATGGAACAGCTAATTGGCTGAAACGGATTCATTAACACAATTGTCAGCAGGTTAGTAGTGACCGCCCTGGCGTCGCTGGAGTTGGGAGTTCCTCATTTCTCAATGACATCGGATTTCTAAGCCCAACACTGCAAGTACTTAACAAGCTTCAGATCCTAAAAGGACAGATCCTAAAAGGACAGATCCCCAGCTTCAGATCCTAAAAGGACAGATCCCCAGCTTCAGATCCTAAAAGGACAGATCCTAAAAGGACAGATCTCCAGCTTCAGATCCTAAAAGGACAGATCCCCAGCTTCAGATCCTAAAAGGACAGATCCCCAGCTTCAGATCCTAAAAGGACAGATCTCCAGCTTCAGATCCTAAAAGGACAGATCCCCAGCTTCAGATCCTAAAAGGACAGATCCCCAGCTTCAGATCCTAAAAGGACAGATCCCCAGCTTCAGATCCTAAAAGGACAGATCCCCAGCTTCAGACCCGAAAACTCCAGATTCAAAGAAGAGTCTAGATTCTCAAATGAAAGATCCTCAAAATCCCCAAACTTAAAATACTACAAGTTCAGATCCCTAAAGTTCAGATCCTCATCTTCAGGCCCTCTAAGCTCAGATCCCTTAAATTTCAGACCCTAAAGTTTAGATCATTAACTTCAGATCCTCAAGTTGGAATCCCCAAACTTTAGATCCTTTAAAGACAGATCCCTAAAGTCCAGATCACTAAACTATTTCATTATCTTACCACTTTAGTAGAGAAACTGAGCCAGTCAAAACAAACACCAACACGTACTCAAAAGATGGTCATAAAAGTAGAAATATTTGAATTTCTTATAAAGCCATAATAAATTCCAGGTAAAACAGATTACCGGGTTGCAGAGATGAGTTCAAGTATTATGAAGGTAGTTTGAAGATAGCTAGCATTACATCATATCCTATTCTATTAGAGTCATAATTTAAGTTTACGACAAAGTAATTCCTGTACTTTATATCCGCGTGGCCATAGACAACTTTTAAAACTTGAGGATACGACGACAGATTACAATTACAATATGATTATTATACAGATATTGCTATGAAAACCATGTTCTCTAATAAGACTAAATGCCATATTTGGAAGCTTCGAGGATT
Organism: Macrostomum lignano; assembly: GCA_002269645.1. NCBI lineage: Eukaryota > Metazoa > Platyhelminthes > Macrostomidae > Macrostomum > Macrostomum lignano. The sequence goes on from NIVC01001971.1 coordinate 154,175, forward strand.
ACGCAAGCTACTATTAATTCCACAAAAAATGATTTCGCATCGCATTCTAATTGAATGCCGGAAAACATTAAGGTACATTATGTAAAAAAAGATTAGTTTTGCGAGAACCAACTTTTGAAACTTAAACTTAAGACAAAAACTTTACAGCCAACGATTAAAACAGACAGACAAACAGTTTAAGAGGAAATTAACTTTTCACACCGGAAATCTTATCTACTCTTTTTCAGTAGAAAAATTAGCGCTCTCATTTTACTTTATAATAGTAAATAATCTATTTAACTGTACAAGAATTAGCATTTTCCCTGTTTGAAGCTGCAAAAGAAAAGGGATGGCGCCCCAACCCCCAGCAAGGACGATAAACAGTTGACTTTCCTCTTGCCCGCTTGTGTCTGACTTTGGCCTCTCTCCTTACTGCTCTCTAATTGGCTGAGCTAGATTGGGCCTGCACCCTAGACTTGGTTTCGTCCGTCTGAATTCGACCTCTCTCCTTACTGCTCTCTGATTGGCTGAGCCAGATTGGGCCTGTCCTCTAGACTGGGTTTCGTCCGTCTGAATTCGACCTCTCTCCTTACTGCTCTCTGATTGGCTGAGCTAGATTGGACCTGCACCCTAGGCTGAGTTTCGTCTGTGTAGTTTCGAGTGCAGTTCTGTGGCAGGGGCTGTGCAGCTGCAGCGAACGGGGAGTCTCCACTTGATGGATTTGATCTTCAACTTGACTGAAAAAGCAATACGCTCGTAAGTTTTCTTTCATACATTGGCTTTAACCTTTTTAAACTTTTTTGTTGGCAATTGAGATACTATTCGATCAAGTCGTCCTATATGGTCAAGAGAAGCAATAAAACTGCTACCTTGGGTTTAAATTTAACAATTAAAGTAATTATGAATAAAAACCGTTTACCAAAATGTTTGCAAAGGGTAGCAAAATACGCAAACGTAATCGGCGACTTTAGCATCTCTTTACGTGTCAGCCAAATGGAAGTCGCTGGGGTCCATCTCGCCATTTTTGCTAGCCCAATGGCCGCGATTACAAGAGGCCAGCTCGTCGAACACGACCCGCTTACACTGGGCATAGTCGGCGCATTTCAATGCTCGCAAGCTGACACTGTTCAAGTCTAAATATTCACCATCGGCTAATAATCTGCTTTGGATTCGAGCATTAATACGTTTGGCTACCGTCACCGAGGCTGATTGGTTGGCAATCTCTTCAGCCAGTTTGACTATTCGCGACAAAGCGGCTCGCTTCGACAGTCTGGAGACTCCGCCACCGTCTAGACTGTCGGTGTCGGGCAGCTGGCGCTCAGCCGGGGTGACATTCTGCGATCGGCGAATATTTTTCTTACCCTGCGGCCCGTCAATCACTTCGGCTGTGCCGGCACTGCCGTCTACTGGCCGATACCAATTGATTGACAGCACGGCGGTGTCGGGATCGGTCGAGCCAAGGCGCAGAGGGTCGCTGGTGCGGCCCAGCCAGGGATCGGCCACGAGCTGGTAGGCTGGGGAGGCCAAGCGATGCCGGAGACGGGGCAGGCGGCAGAGGAAGCCGCGGGCCATGTTGGCGTGACTGTAGCGACCGGCCACGTCTACGGACTGGGGTCGGGGCGGGTGACAGACGTTTGTGAATGGACTGTAAAATTGGTGAATCTATTTGTGACCACTTGTGAACAGAATGGATATTTAGATGGTGAACAGAAGGGCTATTTGGTGAACAGAATGACTAGTTGGTGAACAGAATGGCTGCTTGGTGAACAGAATGGCTGCTTGGTGAACAGAATGGCTGCTTGGTGAACAGAATGGCTGCTTGGTGAACAGAATGGCTGCTTGGTGAACGGAATGGCTGCTTGGTGAACAGAATGGCTAGTTGGTGAACACAATAGCTACTTGGTGAACATAATAATAGCTAGTTGGTGAACCAATTGGTGAGTTTGCGAGTTGAAAACCTATGCAACCAACAAGGCAAAAGCAAACAAACTGACCTGCAGAAACACTGGCTCAATGAAATTCGCAAGCAGGCCGCCCTGCAGGCCAACATAGTTGCATAGCAGCAGCTTGTCGGAGCCGCAGTGCACAGCCAGACTGTTAGGATCTTCAGCCTCCTCTAAGCCGAATGTGCGCACCATTGAGCAATCGTATTTTTCGTAGCAGGCCAGCGAACCGTAACGAGACAGGTCCGGCTCCAGGACGCCGCATCTAAGGAGCGAATTATGAGGAGTGTGGTACTGTACTGAATAGGGATTTGTAAACAGCGGGATACTGAAATGGGGATTTTTACAGAGTGGGAACTGAAATAAGAATGGAAAACAATTTTTGATTTCAAAGATTTGGAGTAAAATTGAGCATAGAAAGACGCCCTACTCACTTATCGCGAAGTAGTTCCTCTTGCGAGTGCCGTCCGAGCGGGTCGCCGCCAATCGCTCCGGCGGAGTCGCCGCCGCTGTCACCTGCGGAACAGTCGCCATCAGGCGGCGAGCTGAGCAGCAGGTGCAAAGCCAGGCCGGGTTTCAAGCGCAGCCGGTCGTCGCGATTATTTGGCTCCAACCAGCGGCCCTGGCCGGAGAAGTAGGCCGACACCTCCTGGGCTAAGCGAATGCGAAAGGCCCGCTTGGCGCACACAAAAGCGGTGCTGTCAATCACGAGCTCGCCGTAGGAGTTGTATATGTGCTCCAGCCAGTGATCGTTGACGCTGGAGCCCGTGCCCAGGGCGACCAGCTGCACTGCTGAGGATTTTTCAGGGTTTCAGTTCTACTGCACTTTGCTTTTATCTGGGATGTTTAGTCTGCGGATTTGGGATAGCGTGGCCCAGCAACTGAGGATCTGGGAGGCTGGCCCAGAAACTGAGGATCTGGGAGGTTGGCCCAGCAACTGAGGATCTGGGAGGCTGGCCCAGCAACTGAGGATCTGGGAGGCTGGCCCAGCAAATGAGGATCTGGGAGGCTGGCCCAGCAACTGAGGATCTGGGAGGCTGGCCCAGAAACTGTGGATCTGGGAGGCTGGCCCAGCAAATGAGGATCTAGGCTGGCCCAGCAACTGGGGATCTGGGAGGGTGGCCCAGTAACTGGGGATCTGGAAGGCTGGCCCAGCAACTAAGGATCTGGGAGGCTGGCCCAGCAACTAAGGATCTGGGAGGCTGGCCCAGCAACTGAGGATCTGGGAGGCTGGCCAAGCAACTGAGGATCTGGGAGGCTGGCCCAGCAACTGAGGATCTGGGAGGCTGGCCCAGCAACTAAGGATCTGGGAGGGTGGCCCAGCAACTAAGGATCTGGGAGGCTGGCCAAGCAACTGAGGATCTGGGAGGCTAACCCAGCAACTGTGGATCTGGGAGGCTGGCCCAGCAACTGAGGATCTGGGAGGCTGGCCCAGCAACTGAGGATCTTGGAGGCTGGCCAAGCAACTGAGGATCTGGGAGGCTAACCCAGCAACTGTGGATCTGGGAGGCTGGCCCACAGTGGTGTGATTGGAAAGTTTTCCAAATTTCGCGCCGACTGAAAATTTTCGCGCCATGCCAATAATATTCTACTGACAGCCAAATAAGTCAATTGATGACACTTTTGAAGATGCGTCTGGCTACCAATTAGCATGTCTCTTAAGTCACAGCCGTGTCCCCCCTGAACTTCTTGTTGGCGATGTCTGCAGACAGACGACTGCTCGTGCTGGTGATTGACGACGTTGACAGCAGCTCAGCAGCCTTGCGCTTTAAGACGAGCTCAGCTAGCTTCCCTGCCTTCTTCTGTTTCTTCTTCTGCACATTCTGCTGCTAACGCCTGAGATTGAACTCAGTTTGTTAGATTAATCTCCTAAGCTATGACATTCTTGTATTTCATACTGTCTGACAAGAGAGTAAGTGTAAAAAGCAGAAAATAAGAATGCAATTTTCGCGCCCATGGTTCCACAAAATTTCGCGCCAGACCCCCAGGATTCGCGCATTCGCGCCATTTTCGCGCCTGGCGCGAATTCGCGCCTGAATCACACCACTGCTGGCCCAGCAACTGAGGATCTGGGAGGCTGGCCAAGCAACTGAGGATCTGGGAGGCTAACCCAGCAACTGGGGATCTGAGAGGCAGGCCCAGCAACTGGGGATCTGGGAGGCTGGCCCAGCAACTGAGGATCTGGGAGGCTGGCCCAGCAACTGAGGATCTGGGAGGCTGGCCCAGCAACTAAGGATCTGGGAGGCTGGCCCAGAAACTGTGGATCTGGGAGGGTGGCCCAGCAACTAAGGATCTGGGAGGGTGGCCCAGCAACTAAGGATCTGGGAGGCTGGCCAAGCAACTGAGGATCTGGGAGGCTGGCCCAGCAACTGTGGATCTGGGAGGCTGGCCCAGCAACTGAGGATCTGGGAGGCTGGCCCAGCAACTGAGGATCTGGGAGGCTGGCCCAGAAACTGTGGATCTGGGAGGCTGGCCCAGCAACTGAGGATCTGGGAGGCTGGCCCAGCAACTAAGGATCTGGGAGGCTGGCCCAGAAACTGTGGATCTGGGAGGGTGGCCCAGCAACTAAGGATCTGGGAGGGTGGCCCAGCAACTAAGGATCTGGGAGGCTGGCCAAGCAACTGAGGATCTGGGAGGCTAACCCAGCAACTGTGGATCTGGGAGGCTGGCCCAGCAACTGAGGATCTGGGAGGCTGGCCCAGCAACTGAGGATCTTGGAGGCTGGCCAAGCAACTGAGGATCTGGGAGGCTAACCCAGCAACTGTGGATCTGGGAGGCTGGCCCAGCAACTGAGGATCTGGGAGGCTGGCCAAGCAACTGAGGATCTGGGAGGCTAACCCAGCAACTGGGGATCTGAGAGGCAGGCCCAGCAACTGGGGATCTGGGAGGCTGGCCCAGCAACTGAGGATCTGGGAGGCTGGCAGTGGTGGCCTTGCAAGTAGGAATCTGAGAGGGTTCTAAGAAGGCATCTGGTAAACAGACTCTATAAGCATGGCAATACCCACGGTAAAAGTGGAACCTTAAACTAAAAAGCGACTCACTAGGCTCCGACTGTGGCAATCGCGAATCGGACAAGAATATCGCGGCCACTTTGTCGACGCCGCCAATTTTGACATCACGAAGCAGAGCGTCCAGCTGCTTCTTGCACTGATCGGCGTAGCGATCGCCAGGGAGAGCGCCAGAGGCGGCCTGCGCGGTCATTGAGACCAAGGACGCGGCCGGAGAGGCCGAGCGATCCGCGTAGCCGCCGCCGCCGCCGCCGCCGCCGCTGCCACGGGCGATGACATTCAAAGCTAGCCTGGCTGCCTCCTCCTTGGCCTTCTGCTTGGACTTGGCCTCGCCCGCTTCGTACTCGCTTGGCACTCCGTCAATTGTTAAAATAGCTAAATAGGCAAAATTTCCGCCCACCTGAACAGTTGTAGGGTTTGGGTAGGCCAGTGTGAAGGAACGCGGAGAGCTGCGAGATATGCGGGAATTCGGGGAAAGGAATGCGGGACTTTGGGGGAAAGGAATGCGGGACTTTGGGGGAAAGGAATGCGGGACTTCAGGGAAAAGGAATGCGGGACTTTGGGGGAAAGGAATGCGGGACTTTGGGGGAAAGGAATGCGGGACTTTGGGGGAAAGGAATGCGGGACTTTGGGGGAAAGGAATGCGGGACTTTGGGGAAAGGAATGCGGGACTTTGGGGGAAAGGAATGCGGGACTTTGGGGGAAAGGAATGCGGGACTTTGGGGGAAAGGAATGCGGGACTTTGGGGGAAAGGAATGCGGGACTTTGGGGGAAAGGAATGCGGGACTTTGGGGGAAAGGAATGCGGGACTTTGGGGGAAAGGAATGCGGGACTTTGGGGGAAAGGAATGCGGGACTTTGGGGGAAAGGAATGCGGGACTTTGGGGGAAAGGAATGTGGGACTTCGGGAAAAGGAATGTGGGACTTCGGGGGAAAGGAATGTGGGACTTCGGGAAAAGGAATGCGGGACTTCAGGCTCAGGGAAAGGAATGTGGAAATCGGAGGAAAGGGATGGGAGACTACAGGGAAAAGGGAATACGGGACTTCAGGCTCGGGAAAAGGAGATCCGGGACTTTGGGGAAAGAGGGATGTGGAACTTCGGGGAAAAGGAATGCGGGACTTCAGGGAAAAGGAATGCGGGACTTCAGGGAAAAGGAATGCGGGACTTCAGGGAAAAGGAATGCGGGACTTCAGGGAAAAGGAATGTAGGACTTCAAGATTGGGGAAAAGGAGATCCTAAACTTTGGGGAAAGGGGGATGCGGAACTTCGGGGAAATGGGGGGGGGCGGCGTAACTTCGGGAAAAGGGGATTGCGGGACTTCGGGAAAAGGGGATTGCGGGACTTCGGGGAAAACGGGGATGTGGGACTTCAGGGAAAACGAGGATGTGGAACTTCAGGGAAATGGGAAACGGGCCCAGAATTGGGAATGGGAAGCGCAGCAGAAATACATTAATTAAACAAAGAATTAAAACAGCATACCCTAGGCGCCGTAGGCCTATACTCAATGCTGCCTCGCATGGCAACCGTATACTCATTAAGAATCTGATGCGGCAATTTCTGCGATCTGCCATTAATAAAGGTGCGCAGCATCTCCTGAGCAGAATCCGATTTGGCCACATTGGCGTACCGAGGCATGCCGTGGGCCCGGTCGGTGGCATCCAGGCTCGGCATTAGGCGCACATTTCCTGACCGCTCCGATTGGGTGCGGCGATCGATGTACGGCTCCTGACTAGCGGCAGCAGGGCCAGGAGCAGCGGCAAACCCAGATGGAGCCGGCGCGACCTGACTATACTGCACCGGTTGCGGCTGCCTCTGCTGACTAGCCAGTCTGTCTCCAGCCTCGCCGCCAAGCGCAGGAAAATCGCCATCGTCAGCTTGAAACTCTTGAGCCGGTTGGTTCGGCGCCAATAAGCCGAGACTCTGCATCCGACTGCTCAGCGTCACGTGCGAATTCATTGGCAAGTTGAACACTTTTTTAATATGATTTTTTGATCCCAAATGCGCCTCGTACTGCGGCCAGGCCGGTATCTGGCCGGATCGGCATACCTGGCACATGTAGGGCGGACCCTCGGATTGCAGCATGTCCTGGGTAGGCATTTCTTTATGCTGGCAATTGATCTGCCGATACAAATACAATAATATTACTGTAAGTAGTGCGATTTCAACCGAAACTGATCAGTGGCATAAAAATTAAAATTAATTCACTGATGCAAAATTTTAATAGAGAAAATTGATACACGTTATAAGCAAAGCCATTGCAATCACCCTAGAATGGAAAGAAAGCATTTTTCATAAATTCAACTTGACAGTTGAAGTGTATGACTAGCTATAAAACTCAGTCTCACCCACAGAGAATAAGGCAACCACTGTTTAAAGCTTATGGTTTTATAAACTCTAAATTCAAAAAAATGATTAACTAAAAATACAAAAATTATAATAGATAGGAAAATAAGTATGTAAAATTAATATTACCAAAATATAATAACCAATTAGAATTTAATATCCTAGACCCTATTTAATAAAGAGTATAAAAAGATACTTATGATTTTCTATTAGCTTTCATTTTTCTTAATTTCCATAATTGAAATCAACTTGTAATAATATTCAATGACATTTATCAGCCTGTCATTCACTAAATACAGCTAATAAAATGATACAATTAATGAACATTAAAAGCCTCAAATTTTTAATAAGTTTTAATATGAGTATTTTCACTTTCATTTCAGGGGGCTAAAGCTCTAAAGTCCCTAGCATTGGGGATTTAAACAACAGAGTTTCAACACCATGTGCACATTGGGGTTGGGTGGTGGGGCTAAAGTTAAAATGAATGTTATTGCTTTCAATGTGAAGGGAGCTCTCAAGTCCCTAGAATTGGGAACTCAAGCAACAAAGACAGAAATGTTTGACACTACATTTAGAGATTGCTAGATTACAAATGAGGCTTCTTGGAAATCAACTGTTGAGTAGGCTATCAGCCTCAAAGAAGATCTTGCATGGTAATAATTGGAGACTTTTTTACTTTAGTTACTTAAACAATGAGAAAATATGTCAGGAGAGAGAAGAGAGAAGGAAGAGAGGAGAGGAAGAAAGAAGACAGAGAAAGAAGAGAGAAAGGGAAAATAAGAGAGGATTAGAGGGGATAGAAGGAAAGAGAGAGAGAAGAGAAAATGAGGCAGAAAAGGAGAATCTCACCATTAGCCTGTGCAATCTCTGCAGCTTGAGCAGCAGCATTTTGTATAGCAGCTCAGGGTAGAAGGCCTCCAACTCCAGCCAGATGACATAGCTAACTAGTCAAAGTTGTCGCCCATACAGTAGGTCAAAGACTGCATCAAGTGTGGCCTTGTATAGAGTCCTACTCTCAAATCTTACATATACATAAAAATTTTGACCTGAAAATATGCTTGGCATATAATATTTGGCATGCTACAATTGCTGCGCCACACTAAATTTGGGTGCCACTGTGCCAATGTATGGCATAGCCATAGTTGCAAACAAAAAAATACTTTTTAAAATACACTTCTTGTAATTTTTTTAAAAACTAACCAAAAACAAGAAGCACTATACAATGATTACTTTATTCACTTACTATACTATAGGTTTGATATTGGCAATCCTCTACTTATGCACATTTAATTATTTTTGGAATTTTTAACTAATTTTGAACAAAGTTTTAAGTTGAACAAAGTCAATGTGGTCAAAGTTTGAACAAAGTTGTAGTCTAAAAAGTTTCACAATTTAGGGTTAAGGTTAGGGTTAGGATTAGCAATCTCTTAGAATGCCAGTCCTTCCTACCTTAGTCCCTTTTTAAAAAATGGAGCAATTGCAGAACATTGTTATTTTTTTTAAAAATAGCCCCCTAATTAAATGTGCAAAACATAGGCATAGGAATGTTTCAAAAAGCACAAGGCACACACCCCTGTCAAGTTAGATTTTTTATATGGAAAATGCACATTATCATATACCAATTATTTTCAGAATCCTTGTTAGTACCCATTTTATAAAGTGCCACAAGCACTCATTTTGGCGCTGCAGGCACTTATTTTAGTGCTGCAGGCATTCATTTTGGTGCTGCAGGCGCTACGTTTTGTTGCCCTAAAGCAAAATACATTTATGCAAAGTAGCAAAAACCAAAAAAGGAAGAAGTCTATATTTTACATTTAAAATATAGAGGGGCCAGCCTTGGCCAGATACCATTACTGGCCCCCTCATTTTAAAAAGTGAAAGGGCTGTGGCCCCATTGGCCCCCTGTTCCTACACTGGCATTCTTTCATTTTATAATCACCTAGCACTGACCCTATGGGAGTCGGGACTTTTGTTATACGATCCCAGCCCATAGAGAACAGAAAATTGCTCTTAAAATCAAATTTCAAAATGGGACCACTTTTAAGCATATCATTTTTAAAACATAAAATCTAGTGTCTTATAGAAGTTAGAAGCTAGTCACTTTCACTTTCGTTATGTACTAGTGCTATGCCTTTATAATAGTATACTCGAATGTTCTTTCAATGTAATAACGGTATATTCGAATCTTTCTTAGAAACTGAATCTATGCGAACGCCAAATAATAGTTTGTTTTAATGCGCGAAATAAATTGGAGAATTATTTTTTGTTTTAATCGTATGGGGGGGAAATCACTATATATAGGAGCGGTTTTGCGACAAATATACTCCAACTGTCTTTTACCCGTGAGCAAATAATTGCGAACAGAATAAGCAGTTCAATCTAAACCATTTCAAAGTCTTTGAGCTAAATAGCGACTTATTCATTTGCAAAACCTATGAAACGATTCTAAGAAATTTGCTAAGAGAAGGGAATTGGGACTAATTCCTGGAGATATACTAAGAGAGGCGCCGTGACCCTCTAGTCTCGGTGAACGCCCGATTAGGACTATTCACTAATACATATATCAGTACTAGACCGCTCAGGCCATAAGCTACCAGAACGCTACCAGAAAGCAGGCCATAAGCTACCAGAACGCTACCAGAAACGCTACGCTACCCAGAAATATTTAAATGAAATTCTAAGAAATAGTTAGGGAGTAAAAACAAGTATAATCAGGATAACTGTAGTTGGCAAACAGAAATATCCCCTGTTACAACTTGGTGGCAATAGAGGGATAATTTGTAGGGACAGAAGTAAGCCTTGTCACAACTTTGGTTACAGCGGTAGGATTTTGTACCGTACGGGAATACCCCTATGACAGTTAGGCCTATATGATCATTTAAATGGTAAATTTATATATAGGCCTAGATGATTGCAAGACAAAACTAAAAGAGCTTGTAGGTTTTGAATTATGATCACACTAGTAGTAGATTTGTATTTGAGAGATTGTAAAACAAAATTGACTGGATTACTGTCCTAAATTGAAATTGTCACTGTAGAGCACTGAAATGTAGGCATACCTAGTATATTTATGGAAGGGTGTAGCTTATATTCACTTTCGTCATATGATCATTTAAATGGTGAAATTATAAGTACATGATTGCAAGATGAAACCAAAAGAGCTTATAGATTTTGACTTACAATCACACAAATAGTAAAATTGTATTAGAGAGATTGTATGACAAAATGGTAGGAAATTGTTGCTATAATGGATATTTCAATCAAACAATCAATTGTAGCCTCTAATATGTCTGCAAACATTAAATTATAAGATTCATTATAAGATTCGCAAGCATTGCTTTCTTCCCTTACTTTTGTCATACAATCATCCCTTGGTATAACACATAGGTCCAATGAACTAGGGGGATCGTATAATGAAAGTGAGTGGGGGCTAGGGGCGGCGTTTGTAAATCTTATAATGAATACAATTTCATTCTTGAACTGCTCCAAAGACTAGCTGTTAAATGTAGACTGGGACTCTATGTCTACAGAATGACGATGATCACTTAATATAGCAATTTAGGAAATAGTAATCTATTCACTTTTGTCATATGATCTTTCTAATGCAATTCTACTAATTCAGTGATCATAATTCAAAACCTACAAGCTCTTTCAGTTTTGTCTTGTGATCATCTACATATAATTTCACCATTTAAATGATTGTATGACAAAAATGAATATAAGCTACATGCTTTCATAACTCTGCTATGCCTACAATCCTCAAGTTGACTGAAAAGTAAGTTGCAGTAATGAATTAGGTTGACTGTAAAGTGAGTTGCAATGATTTTTTCTTGAAAAATAAATGTGAAACATACTTTTTTTTATAAACTAGAGTGTCTTTTCGACTCTTTTATAATGGGGATCATAAGACAAAACTTGACCTGCTCAGGGATTGTAAAATGAAAGAATGCCCCTACACCTATAGGCTATGGTGCGAAACTAGATTGCCTAAATAAGATATTCTATAAATATAGTAAAACAGTAAGTTGGTCCTACTTTTACTTGCATACACACTAACAATAATATACATTTTACCAAAGGAACATGCCAGGCCCAGGCCTCCTGGACTTGCAGCTTGCAGCTAATTGTACATCTATATAGGCAAATGACAATTATGACACATAATGGTTAGGCCTACCAAGATGTGGCCATGGGCAACATTTTAGACATCTTGCTTATTCAATTTTCTGAGTATATGGACACCAAACTTGGTACCTTGGTTACAAGGCGATGTACTTTACTTAATAAGTTAATATATAGCATAAGTGTGTAGCCTATAAAACGGCTGCCTGTGCTGTGCACACAACTAACAAAGTAGGCCTGGGTTGGTACTGGTACTGGTACGTCATTAAACTGTTTAAAATGACAAAAAATGGTGGCATTTGTCGCACCCCAGAAAATAAGACTAACACATGAATGTTTGTCAAGGTGCTGGAGCAGGTATACTAGAAAAGTAAAATTTATTTAAGTTCAACAGCTTTTTGCTTGGCTGCAGTGAACTGTGAGTGGGAGAGTGTGACGTTGAACAGGTTAGAAAGATAGTTAGAGGTCCGGGTTGGAGGGTTAGAGTAGTACTATTTTACAGCACTATTTTACTGTTCGCGCCGGGTTAGAGCTACGGTGCGAATTCGTCGTCATTGTGCAAATCAAATTGTGAATTACACATAAAAAATAAATCCAATCAGTAATAAAATATAGCTCAAAAGAATTAATTTTAATGAGTTTTAGACACAATTGAAAATCTTGCGATTAACACACAAAGTACATTTGTTTATTTGTAAATTGTACCGTGAGCATAACTGGCGGAAGGCTAACTCGCAGTAAAAGAAAAGAATTAGGTCTAATGTGCATATTTATTTACTCAATTCATTTCATTATACTCACCCATTGAATAGAGCACATCGCATTCCAGCACTTATGTGTCCTTGCTTATTTATCAAACTCGAATTAAAACCATTGTCTTATTGGTCATGCAGCTATATATTTTGCAGCTAGCATTGACTGATTTGCAGTGACAAAATTTAACCTCCACCTAATACCCAGCAATGCCAGCAATTTTAGTCTCAGACTAAGGTCGACTTTGAAATCTGCATTTAAGTACTTAGCCATGTATATATAGTCTTTTATTCCTTAAATTCCTTAAATCAAACAAGGATATATGCAGCTAAGGTGGATATCTCTGATCTCTGATCGATCATGAGCTGTGACCAATGACCATGCAAAGGCCAGGCCTGCTATGGCGGGGCTCATTTTCTAATAAGCCCCGCAGCTATTAATACTCTCCAATCCACGAGTTATAATAAATTGGTACTTTTTACGCATGCATGCAAGAACGGGACACCTGATATTGCATATGAATCGATATATTACGATCCAAATTTGAAACGTGTCATCAGATCAATGTGCTCGATCATGCATTAAACTCCAAAGGCGCGCGTTTTGTCTTGTAATTAGTGTGTAGTGCTACTAAAAACAAGTGTTTTGGAATACGCGTATCTGTGTTTGAGCTGACCATTTTCTTACATTTACATGTACATCAATCTCATTAACAAAAAACCAAGGAATATACAGTGGTCCTTAAAAATGGATGTTCACTGTTTTCAGGCTTAGTATACATCATACTTTTGAATTAAAAATGTTGATAAATTTTACATTAGACGTAGTGCAGCTCAAAAGTTAGCCTTTTATAGTTTAGCCCAGCCAGCTGTGCGTATGATACATGCACATGTACAGGTAGCTTTACTAACGCAGAAAAAAGCAGACTGGTTCCCTTTGGAAAAATCTATCAAAAAGTCAGCGGACATTATACTCGTACACGTACATTTACCTTTGGAATTCATCATTGATTGCTCGATCAATCCTTACTGTAGAAAGTTACATGTATGATGTACCAATAAAATGATTTACATGTACATGGTTGTTGTGTACATGTATGAAACAGTTCTATATACACGGACAGCGAAATCGACTGAAGCTTCCGGCGTTTGTTTGACGTTTCTGGCAAATGGGTACTTTTTACAGTAACGCCGACGTTTCGGCCGACAATGTCGTTTTGCGTCGGTGAACTGTAAAGATACCCTGCACCTGGCATCTGCCACCCGACGTTGGCGGATGATGAATTTTTCACGGGGATACATGTAAACGCACTTATTTAGGCTTATACAGATACTACTTCAACTCTTCAAGTGGGTGATTGTGAGTAGTAGTGTTGTATAGTCAGTCTACTAATAAATTTTTATTCTTCAAACTCATGCAATTTAGTATTTAATTAACCATCTATTCGCTTTGCTCAATGTGCGCACTTACTGTTTCTTAGTCAAAAATAGCTCAGTTTGAGAGCTGTGCAGCACTTTTTTTAAAACGCTGCATCGAGCCCACCCACACTATGCATTTAAAAAAAGTAAGCGTGCACACACACAATGAAACTGGGCAAATAACAATGCTCCGTCTTGGATAGTTGGAACAGAAATTAGAAATACGAAAGGCGTAGCTGCTTCCTGTTTCGAGTGGGGGCGAAAAATAATATAAGAAGTAGAATGGCATGCTATGTATGGCTTGCAGAGGTCCAGATTGAGCCTTACCCTAGCCAACACACGAACAGGCCAAAGTATGCGGCTATGCAAATTAATACGCGAATGCAGCTCATAACTATAGAACAATGCAGTTCGCATCGGATGCCTGTGTGAGCCAGCTGCAGGGGTGCAGCCAGGATTCTTCATCTCTCCGTGCATCTATACTCGTGTTGGACAGGGCCGCGGTAAAGAGTAAATAAAAGTTGTAAAGCCTTAGTTCGGAAAGGGCCGCGTCGACGTAAAAAAACCCGACTCGATTTGAATTATCAAAGATTAGCAAAATAAAATTATCTTTGGTGCCGATCGTGGCGCACTCACCAATTAAGTTGAGCATCTGAGCGGCAATGGAATTTGTAACTAACTTTCGTACTCTTTCGTACGTCAATTACATCGGCGTTGACGATTTCTCCGATCGTCTGAGCTACCAGATTAGCAGCAGCATCCTGACCGTGCTGGGCATACTGGTGACAGCGCGTACCTACGCTATGATGCCGATCGCCTGCTACATACCGCAGGGATTCGGCTTTGAGAAAGGCGGCCAGCTGGACTTTGTGGATCAATACTGTCTGACAGAGGGCACTTACGCTGTTGATGTCAGGCATTTCCATCTTCATAGCGAACGAAACGATGGCGGGCTGAGCGCCTATGCGGAGCATAAAATCTACTACTACCAGTGGGTGCCTCTTGTGCTCGGCTTCCAGGCTGTGCTGTGCTGCCTGCCCCGCCTGGTCTGGCGCATGGTCAGCTTCGACCGGGCCGGCACTGACGTCGGGCGAATCGTCAAGCTGGCCAAGGACGCCTCGGAGGACTCTAGCGGCGGCCTGACGCGCAGGCGGATGGTCACGCATATTGCCAGGTTAATCGAGAGGATGATCAAACGACGCCTGCCACCGAAGAAAGAGGAAAGTGGACAGTTAGACGCCCGGGCGCGCCTAATTGTGGCCTGGCGCACGTTCAGTCGCATGAAGCCATCGCAGCTTAGTGGAAACTACCTGATTATTACCTATCTGCTAATCAAGTTTGCCTACCTGTTGAACGCCGTAGGCCAGTTGCTTACAATGAAAGAGTTTCTACAATTGAACTCCACGCGCTACACGATGCCTGGAATTGATCTACTCAGAGAGGTGCTGGCCGACATCGACTGGCAGAACACCATGGTGTTCCCTCGAGTGGGCGCCTGCGCCGTGAAGATGCGCTCCGCCGTTGGAGTGAACTGGCTGTACGCCCAGTGCGCCCTGCCGGTCAACATGATCAACGAGAAGATTTACGTATTTCTGTGGTTCTGGTTCTTCGTGGTCGCCGTGGTAACAATAGTGAGCGCATTCGGTTGGCTCTACCGTCTGGCCTGGCGCTTCAGCCTGATCAACTTTGTCAAGGACTACCTGCGTCTAGCGGACAACTATAGCGAACTAAAATCTAAAAAGCATTTGATGCACAAGTTTGTTAAGCGGTATTTGAGTCGCGACGGTGCCTTCTTAATGAAAATGATTGCGCTCAACTGCGGTGATATGGTCTGCGCAGACGTGGTCAACGCTATGTGGGAGAGCTTTCTGTTGCGCGAGAAACTTGGCGACGCCTCGAATTCAACGGAGTTGCCCGGACTGCTGGCTCTGAACTGCCGCGGGCTGCCCGCTTCCAACTGCGTGAATAGGCGCAGAAAAATGCTGAGATGGCAGAAGAGCGCACCGGAGTCAAATCAACCACCAGCGGACTTGGACGAGCTGGCTGAGCACGCCGCGGAGCTGGAGCAGTGCCGGAAGGAGGGCCGCGAGATCGACCCCTGATACCTGGGTCGCTGTTGCCACGCCGAATCCTGTGTGCTTTGATATGAGTCAGGTTTCAGTTCTATTGACTTTTGACCAAGCAACTTTAAAACTCTTTGTGTCTTTTCGTTGCACATTTAACCGTTTTTCTATGTAATTTTACCATACTTGGGTTTCACTAATTACCAAGCGCCAAACCAGCACGCAACTGACCCTGTCTGTCTTTCAACTTGACAGCTTAAATTATTATTCTCGTTGTATCCTTGTGATCTATTTAGGCATGCATGATCCTCGTTTTTACTTTTATTATGTTTCTCGTATATATTTCAAGTTTTTTTCATTTTTAAACCAGAAATCGCATTCCAATTGGTAATGACGACAATTATAAAAATAATTGTACCAATCAATACTTTAAATACTATTTACCTAAAATAACGTCCTTTCGAATCGCGGTCATCAAATGAACTTTAATTTCGTAGAATCACACGATTTTTACATTAATTTCATTCCTTTATACATCAATCGTGTGATTTGATAGCGATGTGAAGACTCTAAACAAACAATGTGACCATCGTTTAGGTTGTGCAGTGACCATTGTTTAGGTTGTGACCGTTTTTTTAGTTTGTGACCATTTGTTACGAGCTACAGCCTCCAATACTGCGTTTCTATTGTATTACGATTGAAGTTATGAAAGAAATATGAATATATGTTTCAAATATCCTTTGCTAAATAAATGTTATAGTAGCGATTGTACATTCCAATTGCTAGCCACTATAAAGATTAATATAACACCTATAACAGAAAGTTTAACACAAAATATCTGTTAAACACTGTGGTTCATGCTTACACACCTATATGCACTTTATAAAATGGCATAAATTGCTGCGACCCATTTTCTGTGCAAGCCATGTTAATATAGAAAAATTCAGAATCGAAACATTTCCTAGTCAGGTAGATAGTAGCACTTTGTTCTGTGTTCTAAAAGAATGCTTTAGTGTTCCAATGTTTGCTGTTGGGCTATAGTACGCAGTCGTCCCGGTCGCGTACGATATTGGGTGGCGTTGGAATGTGCGATGTGCGCGCAACGCATGCAGCAACTGCCAGCTGCAGCATCAACAAAAATCTCATTCGCTGCAGACGTTACGAGCTTATAGACAACCGCCTTGACAACCTTGAAAGCGCGCTCGAATCGCTCCCACCCCCTACCCTTCTGGACTAGAGCGTAGATTCCCTCTGGCACACTTTCTTCCCCAGTCGCATCCCATTCCTGTGTTTCGAATAAGGCCGTTTTGCTAAACCCGATCAATAATTTTGCAGATGGAGCGTATAGGGGCGATGGGGGCCAGAGAAAGGAACGAGCTAAACAGTGTTTGTCCGTGGTCTGCAGGAGAGGTACCGATTGGCGTGAAGGCTACGCCATTGTCTACTAGTTGGGGGGAAGAATCCCCTTCAGCCTTTGGTCCTGCCTCCGACTTTCGCCGCTACCCCCCAAGCCATTCTAGGATCGGAAATAAAAGGAGGGGTTTGAGGGGCGAACCGTTCCCTCGGTGGTTGCAGTGCCACTGGTTTATCTTTTGTACACGATTTCTGATTCTCGGCTTGAAAACAGGGTGAGTATTAAGTATTGCATATTCGACTAGATAAATAAAAATGTGGGTTACTCTCTAGCAAATATAAATATAAAAGGGCCACTGTACATGTACATACAAGACTGTGTTAAACGTATTAATCCAGGACTTGCCCTTACACAAATCATTCCTGGATAGTCGTTTGTCCACGTGACCTACGCTCGTATTATTCTTATAGATTTCTCAGTTTGTCTAATAAAACTTGCACCAATCCAAAATTCCATTGGAGGGAGCAGATGGAGGACGTGCGGAACGACCAGGGCGGCAATTTCAGCTGCACCAGCTGCAGCAAGGCGCTCACCGGGCAGCGCTACATCCTGCGCGAGGAGAAGCCGCACTGCATTCAGTGCTACGAGCAGGTGTTCGCTAACAGCTGCGAACAATGCAAGGAGAAGATTGGCTGCGATTCCAAGGTAAGCTGGATGGTAACATGTAATATTGACTTATCAAAAAACAGTAAACGCAAATTGCATGTACCCGTATGAGTAGTTGGAGCGACGTTTTTTTAGTAAAGGTTCTTCTTTAGAAGCTTTTCAAAAGGACCGTACTACTTTAGTATAACAGTACGTGAAACTCAGAGATCGTGTAATGTTTTACACCTTCTTTACACCTTTGACACTGGAATGGAGATTAGTAGGCTATTGTGTCCGTTAAGTTTCGGCTTAGTTCCCATTGCTAAGTATATAATGGTACAAGCGGATTCCCGTCCTCTCCAGGACCTGTCGTACAAGGACCGGCACTGGCACGAGCGCTGCTTCAAGTGCTCCTCCTGCCAGGGCAGCCTGGTTGACAAGCCCTTCGCCACTAAAGACGACGCGTTGTTCTGTTCAAATTGTCACGACGAAAAATACGCCGCCCGTTGCGACGGCTGCGGCAAGCCGTTCAACGCCGGGATTCGCAAGTACGAATACCACGGCAAGCAGTGGCATGAGGACTGCTTCCTGTGCAAGGAGTGCCGAGAGCCAATTGGCAGCCGTTCGTTCATCCCGCGCGACCAAGAGGTCTGCTGCGTGCCCTGCTACGAGCAGAAGTACGCGCAGAAGTGCCGCAAATGCGAGCAGGCTATTAAACGCGGCGGAGTCACGTACAAAGGCGAGCCCTACCACAAGGAGTGCCTGGTGTGCGGCAACTGCAACGGGCAGCTGGCTGGAGTGAAGTTCACCAGCAAGGAGAACAAGCCCTACTGTGCCGAATGCTACGGCCAACTATTTGCTAAGAAGTGCTGTCGCTGCACCCAGCCAATCACGGGTCAGTCAGTGCGCTAACCTGGGGTTACGACCAGTAGTATTATTAGGACATTGAAGCTTGAGAAAGGAAATGACGAGACCAATCTTGCCTTTAACTTTTGTTTTCCATAGTAAATTGCATCGAATAAGGTTTTATTATAATACGAAAAGTAAAGGGCAGAGAAGCTCAGCGGAAAAATTTATTCTTTTAAGTTTGGGGCAGAATTTCTTTTGATAATAAATAGAAAAATTCTCTGAACACATTCAAACCTAGGCTTCGGTGGCTGCAAGTTCATCTCGTTCGAGGACAGGCACTGGCACTCGGACTGCTTTGTGTGCTACAAGTGCTCAGTGAACCTGGTCGGCCGCGGCTTCTTAACAGACGGCGATGAAATTCTGTGTCCGGAGTGCGGCCGCTGAGTCTCGTATTTAGGATACGGGGAGGAAGCCAGCAAGCACACGATGGCGAATGTCCTAATTCAACTACTTACTCACAGCTGCAGTAGTATAGCTTGGTTATTTATGAACGCACAGTCGCCAATAGGCTTCAACAGCAGCAGTAGAATTACACAGAGTTTTTGTTAGAAAATTTCAACTTTGAAACATCAATTGATGCACAAAAGAAACGAAAAAGACGCAAGATTTTATATGCTACTAATGCATCAATAGTTGGCTTAAACGCATTGATCCATTCGATTGATAATCATTATTTTCTTTTTTAGCCACTTTCCCTTTATATATAAAATATTTATGCTTAACTTTAACAGCTAAACAAAGCTTATATAGCCTTTATAAAAACCCATCTAATAACTTAACAAATACACATAATATATTCTATCGTTATAAATTCGCTCATTGGACAAAACGATAATTTGCGAATCAATTATTTATAAACGCAAACGAAACACTTCAGACGCAGTTATTTAACTTTTTTTCATTAAAAGCGATTTATATATTTTTTATAATGAAATAAAATAATATAAGTACAGCGCAAATAATGAACAGAAATAGCCAATGTAAAAAACATTATATTTACAATTCAGAAAAGAAATCATAACACAATTATCACTGATATAATAATAATAACAATATTAGTTTTTAATAAAAACAAAATTAAAATTAATTCAGCCACGCACCAATCCTACTAATAGTAGAGGAAAAGCGTGTAAACAAATCCTATTTATATCTGTTATAAAATAAAAGCAGCCTTATTAAGATGAGAAGTTTAAATCGAAATCGATTATTTCTACATAACAGACAAAAAAAACAAATTTGGTGCATCGATTTTCATAACTTTTGTTGAGACATCTGGACACCAAATTTGGATATAAGGACTGGATAGGAATGGAGCAGCTTACTAGTTTATAAGCCTATTAATTTATCTTATTAGGATTTCTGTTGAAAATATATAATGGGATTTCAATTCAGATTACATCAACGGGGTTTTAATTCAGAATATTGGGTGGGGATCTCTATAAGGACATTTTCTACGTAATTGTAGGACTATATATATATATATATACTATAATATAATTACTAACTGAAAAACATTACGAGTATACCTTTGGCCTCTGATAAATTAGGCGCGTTACTAATGTACTAAGAAAACAAATGTACTTTTATCCTTATAATCAATTTCGTCTTCTCCTTTGTTGACGCACTAAAAGTCGTCCTGGGCTTTCGCATTTTTATAATAGGTCGTTAGTTCCATATTAAGCGCAGAGCCCTCTTCTCGCATGATGGCGTCAAGATCCCTGTCCAGCCTGGCCTTCTCCTCCGCCGGCTTCTCCTCGATGATGTAATCGGGCATTGCGCTGGCGGCTCTCGCTGCACCGGCCGGCCGGTTGAAGCCTCTTCCGCCGCGGCCTCGGCGAGATGGGCCGCCTTGCCGAACGCCGCGGCTGACGCCGTAACGGCGCTGGGGTGAGTAGCCGCCGACGTTGCCAGGATAACCCGCTGGTTGGTTTCTATACTGTCGGTTAAGTCGATTACTGTTGACAAACTCAACTGTGTTTCTGTAAATCCAATTATTAATTTGAGGCATAAGTAAACTGAATCTAGCTAGTACAAGTACTAGCATCCCATGGCTCTGAGATCCTCACTCACCGATCCCATCGCTCTCAGATCCTCACTCACCGATCCCATCTCTCTCAGATCCTCACTCACCGATCCCATTGCTCTGAGATCCTCACTCACCGATCCCATCGCTCTCAGATCCTCACTCACCGATCCCATCGCTCTCAGATCCTCACTCACCGATCCCATCGCTCTCAGATCCTCACTCACCGATCCCATTGCTCTGAGATCCTCACTCACCGATCCCATCGCTCTCAGATCCTCACTCACCGATCCCATCGCTCTCAGATCCTCACTCACCGATCCCATCGCTCTCAGATCCTCACTCACCGATCCCATCGCTCTCAGATCCTCACTCACCGATTCCATGGCTCTGAGATCCTAGCTCACTGATAGATCCCATAACTCTTAGATCCTCACTTCAAGATACCGCAGCTCTGAGATCCCATATTCCTAGACTCGGCCTGAGATCCCATATTCCCTGACTCGGCCTGAGATCCCATATTCCCACAGTCGGCCTGAGATCCCATATTCCCAGACTCGGCCTGAGATCCCATATTCCCTGACTCGGCCTGAGATCCCATATTCCCAGACTCGGCTTGAGATCCCATATTCCCACAGTCGGCCTGAGATCCCATATTTCCAGACTCGGCCTGAGATCCCATATTCCCACAGTCGGCCTGAGATCCCATATTCCCAGACTCGACCTGAGATCCCATATTCCAAGACTCGGCCTGAGATCCCATTTCCCAGACTCGGCCTGAGATCCCATATTCCCTGACTCGGCCTGAGATCCCATATTCCCACAGTCGGCCTGAGATCCCATATTCCCAGACTCGGCCTGAGATCCCATATTCCCTGACTCGGCCTGAGATCCCATATTCCCAGACTCGGCTTGAGATCCCATATTCCCACAGTCGGCCTGAGATCCCATATTTCCAGACTCGGCCTGAGATCCCATATTCCCACAGTCGGCCTGAGATCCCATATTCCCAGACTCGACCTGAGATCCCATATTCCAAGACTCGGCCTGAGATCCCATTTCCCAGACTCGGCCTGAGATCCCATATTCCCTGACTCGGCCTGAGATCCCATATTCCCACAGTCGGCCTGAGATCCCATATTCCCAGACTCGGCCTGAGATCCCATATTCCCTGACTCGGCCTGAGATCCCATATTCCCAGACTCGGCTTGAGATCCCATATTCCCACAGTCGGCCTGAGATCCCATATTTCCAGACTCGGCCTGAGATCCCATATTCCCACAGTCGGCCTGAGATCCCATATTCCCAGACTCGACCTGAGATCCCATATTCCCTGACTCGGCCTGAGATCCCATATTCCCACAGTCGGCCTGAGATCCCATATTCCCAGACTCGGCCTGAGATCCCATATTCCCTGACTCGGCCTGAGATCCCATATTCCCTGACTCGGCCTGAGATCCCATATTCCCAGACTCGACCTGAGATCCCATATTCCAAGACTCGGCCTGAGATCCCATATTCCCACAGTCGGCCTGAGATCCCATATTCCCAGACTCGACCTGAGATCCCATATTCCAAGACTCGGCCTGAGATCCCATTTCCCAGACTCGGCCTGAGATCCCATATTCCCAGACTCGGCCTGAGATCCCATATTCCCTGACTCGGCCTGAGATCCCATATTCCCAGACTCGACCTGAGATCCCATATTCCAAGACTCGGCCTGAGATCCCATTTCCCAGACTCGGCCTGAGATCCCATATTCCCTCAGTCGCTCACCTGCCAACTCGGAATGCATGGCTTCGCCGGTTCGGGCCTCCCCTGCCAACAGCGCCGGCAGGGCTGCTAGCGGGAAACTGTGCTGCCCGCGCCGAAGGCACGACCACTACCTCTCGCTCTCGAAACGGCCGTTCAATTCGACCCTGAAGGACCCCCCGCAGTCGGTCATTCATCGCACCTTCGTACCGATTGCCACCGCCACCTCTATTACGGCCGGATGGAGCGCCTCTGCGCATGTCGTAAGGCCGACGTCTGGGCAGATGACCGCCACCTCTCTGGTACTGCAGGCCTGTGAATCTGGGCAAACAGCATGACAATTTTTAAATGCTTCTAAGCGCGTGTATTAGGGTATAGTTTTTTCATATTTAGAAAAGCAACAGACCCAAATAGACTAACCAATGGAACAGAACGATAGGTTTCGGCGGGAAACGATGCAGCTTTGTATCATCATACTACTACCAGTAGTTTTTCGTAAGTAGAAATGTTGAAGAACGATAAAAGAAAATGAAATGCTTCGTTAGGAGACATGAAATAGCCCATTTTTTGCTTCTCAAAGCCTAAAATAATTCCCTTTTTATGTCTCTAAAAGTAGTTATTTGCAAATTATACATGGCACCACTATTAAAATCACCTGTCATTCAGAGTAATTGGCGTTGCATCAAGAATGTGAATTTTCGCTGGAAGTTTCATATCTTCTTTATAACCTGGAAGAGTGTTGAAAATTTGAACTTGAAGAACTGCTTATAATGAAGCAATATCGAAATAATATAAAAAAATTTTCTATGAGTCAAGAAAGCAGTGACAATGACATAGCTGAGAAGGTAATGAATGGCTTGAATAGGAATTAGAAGTTGAAAAATTGCAGATAACCATTTAATTGTATTTTCAGACTTTTAGACAGGGGAACTTCTGATGGATTTTTTGCTGCTGCTCAAAGCCACGTAGACAAAGATTGGCAAGTGAAAAATTGCTTGTTAGTTAAGCACAGCAGCTTGTCAGAATGTCGGATTCTACCATTGTCAAGATTCTGCACCAGCACCTCGGCATGAGGAAGCTGTCCGCTTGTTGGGTTCCCCATCAGTTCAGTGCTAACCAGATGCGAGCCAGGTTTGACGGAGGCTACTCAAAGTAAGTGGACAAAATCCTCATTGGCAACGAAACCTGGGTCGACTTCTATGGCCCAGAGACCAAGGAGTCGATCTCAGATCTCAGGATGGGGGGTGCTTTAGCGCATGGTTTTAGCACCTGCAAGAGTGCTTTGATTTGAATTGGAAATTATGTTGAGAAGTGATATGCACTGCATTTTCTGATTGTAGATTTTGGCACAGATGCAAGTTGCAACCAAAAGATATGAAAATTTCTAGGAACTTAAGTACTACTCATGGTTATATAGCATATTTTGTATATTTGAAACTAGAGTTCTTAAGAGTACTCAACTTAATATCCAAAAGTAGAATAATCAAACCTATTTTTTAATACTTAAAATCAATAAAATTTTATCATATTTATTTATATTTAAATAGTTGATTAAAGTCAAATAGTTTATAAGATTAAGTAACTTATTTGATAATAACTAGTAAATGTATAAATATGCATTACTATAATCCAAGAAACAAGAATTAAAATGTAATGTTAATATAAATTTAACAAAATGCATTATTTAATCATCAATTTCCATTACAATGAGTCCCTAATATACTAAGCACCAGATGTCCCAATACACATCAGATAAGCTCCACATTTATCATTATGACTAGTCTAAGTAATTAGATGAGGGCAAAGAAAACATTCTTTTTCATCCTTAGCAGCTTTGAATGTAGTGGTGACCCAATATATAGTCACTCTTGGGATTCCTATTAATTTAGCAATAATGGTAAGCATGTACCTATTAAAAAGGCATATAATGATTGCAATATAGCACTTTTGTATGATTAAAATTCTAAAAACTGAATGCTTCATTGTGTTTATTAAAATACTACTCCCTTTATATACAAGTTTTGTGTCACTAGCTTATATTTGAAAGTAGCATTATTCATTTAAATTTTGTCTCAAAATTCTATTGGGACACCCAATATATAATTATAATATATACCAAGGTCCTATTTGGATCTTTTTATTGACTCTCACAATAGTTGCCAATATACTAATAAATATTTTATTAATTTGATATTCACTATCTATATAGTAATACCCATAAACCATAGTATAAAGAGATGTTTTAGCAATACAATGTGTCCAACAAAAAATAAACTTCAAAATTGACCTAGTATATGACAATGTATGATAGAAATAATTATATAGAAATATAATATACTATAATATAGGCCTACTATATAGCTAGTGCAATAATCCTTGGTTTATCAAGTGCAATAATCCTTGGCTTATTAAGTACAATAATCATTGGTTTATCAAGTAGAATAATCCGTCTTTCTAATTAGTTCAGCAATAAAAGCTTTCAATAAAAAATACATTACTAAGATTTGAACCTCGGATTGCGCTAGATTTTTTAGTCAATTATTGCACCAGAATGCACTGGTATACAGGGTGTAATACATATCCAACCCCCTTTTGTGCCAAAATTTTCTGTGAAGAAGGCCATCTTCCTGATTATAATATAGGTACATAGACAATAAATAAAAAACCTACTATATTGCAATCTATTTAAGAATCAAAATTCAACTAGTCAGTTTTTTCTTTAGCATTTTTACTATGCATTTTTAAGTCAAAAGAGCTACTCGACCCAGGATGGAATTCTTGCACAAAAGTTGTTACATGTTTGTATGAGCTTGTCAAATTCATACGCACTTGCACGCTGAAAAGGAGCCTACTTGCATGCTCTTAAAGAAGGTGTGTGTGCGCTCCATCGTATACGCTTGCAAGGAAGCTGTTTGCAGCAGAATCACAGACAGGATTTGACTTTTACATGCATTCAACATGGTTATGTGCCATGTAGTGTGTGCGCGCTCAAGTTCTCTTACTTTTCATAGTCCAGAAGGTTGTTTTTATGCTGGAAAATTTTAAACAAAAGTAAAACAAAGAAAAATAGTTTTTAGCAAAAACAGTTACTTTAAAGTTTAGTGGAACTCTTATAATTTTTAAAGAATATTTTCTTCAAAAATTATAATGTTCAAGCTACTTTAAATTTAAAGTACAACTTTTTCATTTACATTGACATAAGAATTGAAAAACTAGAAATTTCATTTTTTAGCACATGGGCCCGCCATGATCTGCATTATGACTTTTTTACAGCTAGCGTGCGCACTGCTCCAAAAATGTGCACAGGCATTTTCTTACCCCGGAGCAAGAATTCTATCCTAGTGCTTGGCCTTTAAAAAAAGCATGTTTTTTTAATATTTAATCCATTTAGCATTCAGCAATTTTTTAGCCATGATGCATAGTACTGTCATGGCAAAATTTCTGATCATATAGTATAAGTACAGTGCAAGTATAGATCATACAATGATCATAATTGATTTAAAAATTATATAGTATAATGAATTTAAGAACAATTGAGGTCTATTATGTCTATACAAATTAATATCTAGTCTTACTACTTTTACATAGAATATAATATAGATTAGGAAAGCAAATGATCCTAGGCTATACTATAAATTAGCTTTAGGTATGATGGGATTATTCTATATTAATCAACTGTTGTCATGCACACCAAGTATGCCAAAATTTTAATGACCTTTTTATTATGCATGTCAAATATATACTAGGCCTACTTAGCTACAGGGTGGTCCAAAGATGCAGTGGGGAGACAGGTGTTGCCCAATCAGCTATATACGAGGCCTAACATTTAGGCATTATTAAACATGCCAAATGAATGCCATGCCGCAATGTAAAGCTGCAATTGCAACTATAAGATGATCCAATTGGCTTGATTGACATTTTAAATCTTTGTGCTAATGTTAATATATTCTAAGAAAATAAATTTTCAAAAATCATTCAGAATGTTTTACAAAAAATAACAGTTTTAACTAAACTTTTTACTAGACTATAAGTATAACCATGTGCACAATGACAACCACAACCAAAATATAAAACTTCAAAATTCTAAGTTTTGATGCATGCCATCATTCATGCCTATTTTTACCATTGCCTTGAGAATGCCAATTGCGCCATATTTCTAGCATTGCCTTGAGCACGCCAATTGCGCCATATTTTTTATCATTGATTTGAGCACGCCAAAAAAGCAAGCACGCCAAAAAAATCTGGCGAACCATATGCACGCCAGAAAATTCCGGCGTATCTGCCGCCTTCCTGACTATGTGGCCTGTTGTATTGTAGCAGGAAGGATTAAATAATTGTAGAATACTTTTAGGCGAATTCGCTTTTAACTAGCTGCTTTAAATTTAGAAGTAAGATGAAAAATCTGATCTGTTGCTAACATACTTCCTCTTTTCTTATGAAAAGAATTTCGTTGTTGTCATTCAGTCATTCTGGGGATAGGATGATTCGCCTAAAAGCGAAAGCGAATTCGCCTAAAAGTATTCTACAACTATTTAATCCTTCCTGCTTTACCTGCTACAATACAACAGCAAACGAAACGATAACGAAAACAATTTTCCTGGAAAAAGGAAAAGTCAAAATAAAGATTAAAATTATTAAAAGTAAAAAACAAATTTGCGATAAACTGTACTGTTATAAAGTTACAATATTTTTTGAATTCCTTTAATTACTTTTAACCATTAATATTTACATGAAATAGTGTTGAAGTCTAGAATTTTTTAAATATAAAGAGTTGTATAAATGATTTGAAGATTATTATTGTAAAAAAAACTTGAAATCATCAATCGGTTGCTTCTTCGTTGTGTTGACGATGAATTTTCAATGTTTTTTTTCTGGCTTGGTTTCCAAAATTTAAAGTCATATTAAATTGTTAGTTTGGAATCATTAACATTGTATAATTAATGACGTAAAACAAATTCATTTCCACAAAATTGTCTAATTTATGCGTGCACTTTTGTAGTGTGCCCTTATATACATTGTACTATGCACTAAAAATGAGGTGTCTTTAGATATATATCTACCTTTCTTTCTCATATACTAATCTTCTGATATCCTAATTGTCCAATAGATATAAATAGAATAATGCATGCGTATCGTCAAGTAGTGTGCAGTCTGAATAAGTGCAGTGTGTGGTACATGTATTATTTTAGTGGATTACGGTCATAATCAACGTAAATTTGTTTTCGTTGATTACTGGAACTAACATGAAATTACTGTATTTGAAACAGCAGATTAAAAACTAACAACAGGACAGGGGTCGCTTTCAGAAGCTCGAAATTCCACAACGTCGAAGTTTTGAGCTTTAGGGTATTTCGATCTTACGAAGTTTTCGAGGTTTTGAAAGGGAGCTCTGTTGTGAAATATCGAGCTTATCCCACGCCCCGGATCTGCAGGTATAATATACAGTAACACTGTAAACTTGCACGTACATTTTTATACATGCTCATATAGATTTTTACGGATGAAAATGCGGTCTTATTTATTCCGAGCCTCTAGATCGTGGATGTCCCCGCTGAAACATCAGTGCAGTATGTGTGGTACACTGTACGGGCATTTACAATTACTGAAATTAACTCAAACTGCATTAGATCTGTTAAACCGAGTTGAACGTAGGGTTAACCTAAAAGCATGTTTAACATTGAAGATCAAGAAAATCCATTCGATACAATTATGTCTGTCTCGCAATAAAAAGAAGTACTACTGAGATTGAATTAGTGGGAAGTGTCAGAGTTCAGTGCAGTTTATTATAACTGTATGCCAATATAAACTGTGCAATACGCGCGCCAACTCAATGTATTTGCTTTTTACATTTCTAACTGCAAATAGCTGCACATTTTGCCTAATAAATAAATCTTAATGCATTATCGATTAGAAATATCTGCAATTAATTACTAATAAATAATCAGTGAATAGACTATTATATGTTAACAAGTGCAAGGCCATATAATAGAAAAACTTTTAAGCTAACCGACAGAGAGTGAGATGAAGGGGTGTTCAGTTTTAAAAGTATCATAATTAATATCGAAATTAAACTATAATGGGCAGCAGAGGTAGTACAGCTGTAGCTTGCATAGCTCAGACAGTGCAAGCACAATAGAAGATTATGGACCAGAGCTTGTGGGGAATGCAATTTGATTGCTGCTGTACCGTTTAGTGCAAATTTTCCTAGCTTACTACAATCTACACTGTGAAATGATGACATTGTAAATACGAATGATTCATTTTATAATTCTGCTGCTATAAATTGTTTGAAGACTTGACAAATCAAACTACATGTAGTGCCCTTCATACAGCCTAATTGGCGCCCGCTAGCACAGATTTCAGCGCTCCCTGACACCCATTTTGGCGCCCCTGACATCCATTTTGGCACCCTCTGACCCCATTTTGGCTCCCTGACGATTTTGGCGCCCCTGACACCGATTTTGGCGCCTCGACGATGTTAGCGCTCGCTGACACCGAATTTGGCGCCCCCTGACACCCCATTTTGGCGCCCTTCGACACCGATTTTGGCGCCCCCCGATACAGACTTTTGGCGTCTCCTGACGCCTCCATTTTGGCGCCCCTGACACCGATTTTGGCGCTCCCTGACACCGATTTTGGCGCCCCTGACACCCCATTTTGGCGCCCTCCGACACCGATTTTGGCGCCCCCCCCGACACAGACTTTTGGCGTCACCTGACGCCTTAATTTTGGCTCCCCTGACAGTCTGACACTGATGTGTGGCGCACCCTGACACCTATTTTGGCGTCCCCGACACAGACTTTGGCGACCCGACGATTTTCGAGCTCTCAGACATCGAATTTGGCGAGGGTTTAGGGATGAGTTTAACTTGTCGAAATTCTGTGTCTATCCAATAAGCTAAAGTTTCTGCATGCAAAATCAAAACAAAATCATCTAAAGTACATGTGCACCTTTGCTGAGCGAGGATAGAGAGAGGATAAATGCTGCGCCGCTGCAGTCGCACCTGTCAGCTCAGCCTCGCCAATCGTCCCCATCGATGTCGTCCTCATCGTCGCTGCTGACTTCGGCGTCGATGAACTCCAGCACGGCTGCCGGGTCGAATGGCTTCAACGAGGAGGCGACTCCGTCCGGTCGTTCTTCGCCGCCGACGCTGTAGTCGGTGAGCATAGCAACGGTTGCTAGGGGCTCATCGCCAGGCGCCGGCTGACGAACGGCGAGTCTCCGGTGACGCAGGCGGGCGCAGCAGAGGTAGCCGAGCACCAGCAGCAGCAGCAGCAGCAGGGCTACAAAAAGGAACACCGATACGAATGCCGCAGTGCTGAGGTCGAGAGTCGACGGCAGCAGCGGGATGTCGCAGTTGTAGCCGGTGTAGCCGCTCGGGCACTCGCAGCTCGGCTGGTCCAGCCGCTCCTCAATCCGGCTGTGCGCCACCGACCATTTCACCGCCACGGTGCAGCGGCCGCCGTTGGCGCAGTAGATCTGCTCGTGCGGCTCGCATGGCACCTTGCGGAATACAAACGGGCGAAGGTATTCAGCTGGCGGCAGCTGCACCCGGGCTGGCTGGCGGCCGCAGGCGTCCACCACAAGCGGCGTAGGCGCCAGCAACAGCGGCAACAGTGATGGAAGCAGCGACTTGGCCGAATAGTAATGTCGCATGTCGCTCTGCCGCTGCTGCTGCCGCTGCCACCGCCGCTGCCACCGCCGCTGCCGCCGCCGCTGCCGCCGCCGCAGCCGCAGCTGCCGCCGTCACGAGAAAGTAGATACCGTGACTACTGCAGCATAACTATACTGATGATTGTGTGACGCGGCAAATTTTGCTAGCACTCTATGCTGCCTTAATATTGTAGCAATTTGCTAATTATTGGCATTGGATTTGCTAGAACTTCAAATTCAACTGCTCGGAAGAGAAACAAAACATATCGGTAGCAGGTATTATACAGCTGATGATGGGAAGGCGAGGGGAATCTATTGAATGCGGGAAAACTGTGGTTTTTTTCTGTTGCAGACAGCCACGCAGCAGCAGCAGGGCAGCAAGTGTTGGAAATGGGAGGTTGGCTTGGCTTCCCCATATTTTAGGGCCAAAGTTGGCCCCACCTCCACCCAGGTTGCGCTGGCCCGCTGCAATCTCTCTTCCCTACCCCACCCACCCTATGCAGCCAAGAAGAATAGACGAGAAAGGCCTACTTACTGCCGCGCCAACCCCCCCCCCCACCGCTGGCATAGGCCGATTGCGTACATGGCCTGAATCGCCCCCACCCAAGCAGCTGGGCTCCGTATGGTACGCACACACACACACACACATACACACACACTGGAGCTCTAACGCCCTTCACATTCACCATTCTGCGGCTTCACACAACGGCTGGGCTGGGGTGGTGGTTGGGGTGGGGAGAGAAGGGATTGAAGTGGGCGAGATAGAGGGGCAGAGAGGCGATAAAGGGAAGGGATTAATTTAAGAACTAAACGTGGAATAAATGCTTCTTGACGTCGATGTTGCTCATTGGGTTTGGAGGTTTGGCAGTTGACTACAGCTTGCTGTTTGTGTGTTAGAGTCGGGGATGAATGGAGGAGGGGGAGATGAAGGGAGACTCATGAGAGACACGGGTGAGATGAAGGGATTACTGAAATGAAGGGAAGAGAGGGAGACTCAAGAGAGACACGGGTGAGATGAAGGGATTACTGAAATGAAGGGAAGAGAGGGAGACTCAAGAGAGACACGGGTGAGATGAAGGGATTACTGAAATGAAGGGAAGAGAGGGAGACTCAATTGAGACACCAGTGAGATTAAGGGAGACTCAGAAGCAACCACAAGATTGAGATGGTAGGAGATTCAGCTGGGGAAGTGAGAAGTGCGAGCCTCAACGAGTTCGCAAGCCCACTTGCCCCGAGAGTCCCGTTATCTATACACAAAGATTCGCCCACGAAGTCCCCCAAACTCCGTGCATAGCTGGCCTTTTCCTGCGCGTTATACTCGCAGCTATTTTTGGGCAAATATTGTTTGTTCCACAAGTCGCCAAATTAGTAGAACAATATCAGCCTTACGTCCACCACATGCATGCAGGCTTATCACTCAGAGCGTGAAAATGAGCAGACTTTGGACTAAATCTTTTACGTGCTCACTGTCTAATACGCCCTCGTATCTGAAACACAGAAATACTAATGCAGCACGATAACTCTATTAATATGACATCACAAAGGCTATTATAGTAGATAAATGGGTAGATAGATAGATAGATAGATAGATAGATAGATAGATAGATAGATAGATAGATAGATAGATAGATAGATAGATAGATAGATAGATAGATAGATAGATAGATAGATAGATAGATAGATAGATAGATAGATAGATAGATAGATAGATAGATAGATAGATAGATAGATAGATAGATAGATAGATAGATAGATAGATAGATAGATAGATAGATAGATAGATAGATAGATAGATAGATAGATAGATAGATAGATAGATAGATAGATAGATAGATAGATAGATAGATAGATAGATAGATAGATAGATAGATAGATAGATAGATAGATAGATAGATAGATAGATAGATAGATAGATAGATAGATAGATAGATAGATAGATAGATAGATAGATAGATAGATAGATAGATAGATAGATAGATAGATAGATAGATAGATAGATAGATAGATAGATAGATAGATAGATAGATAGATAGATAGATAGATAGATAGATAGATAGATAGATAGATAGATAGATAGATAGATAGATAGATAGATAGATAGATAGATAGATAGATAGATAGATAGATAGATAGATAGATAGATAGATAGATAGATAGATAGATAGATAGATAGATAGATAGATAGATAGATAGATAGATAGATAGATAGATAGATAGATAGATAGATAGATAGATAGATAGATAGATAGATAGATAGATAGATAGATAGATAGATAGATAGATAGATAGATAGATAGATAGATAGATAGATAGATAGATAGATAGATAGATAGATAGATAGATAGATAGATAGATAGATAGATAGATAGATAGATAGATAGATAGATAGATAGATAGATAGATAGATAGATAGATAGATAGATAGATAGATAGATAGATAGATAGATAGATAGATAGATAGATAGATAGATAGATAGATAGATAGATAGATAGATAGATAGATAGATAGATAGATAGATAGATAGATAGATAGATAGATAGATAGATAGATAGATAGATAGATAGATAGATAGATAGATAGATAGATAGATAGATAGATAGATAGATAGATAGATAGATAGATAGATAGATAGATAGATAGATAGATAGATAGATAGATAGATAGATAGATAGATAGATAGATAGATAGATAGATAGATAGATAGATAGATAGATAGATAGATAGATAGATAGATAGATAGATAGATAGATAGATAGATAGATAGATAGATAGATAGATAGATAGATAGATAGATAGATAGATAGATAGATAGATAGATAGATAGATAGATAGATAGATAGATAGATAGATAGATAGATAGATAGATAGATAGATAGATAGATAGATAGATAGATAGATAGATAGATAGATAGATAGATAGATAGATAGATAGATAGATAGATAGATAGATAGATAGATAGATAGATAGATAGATAGATAGATAGATAGATAGATAGATAGATAGATAGATAGATAGATAGATAGATAGATAGATAGATAGATAGATAGATAGATAGATAGATAGATAGATAGATAGATAGATAGATAGATAGATAGATAGATAGATAGATAGATAGATAGATAGATAGATAGATAGATAGATAGATAGATAGATAGATAGATAGATAGATAGATAGATAGATAGATAGATAGATAGATAGATAGATAGATAGATAGATAGATAGATAGATAGATAGATAGATAGATAGATAGATAGATAGATAGATAGATAGATAAATAGATAGATAGATAGATAGATAGATACATACATACATACATACATACATACATAGATACATACATACATAGATAAATACATACATAGATAGATACATAACATAGATAGATACATACATACATAGATAAATACATACATAGATAGATACATAACATAGATAGATACATACATACATAGATAAATACATAGATAGATACATACATACATAGATACATACATACATAGATAAATACATACATAGATAGATACATACATAGATAGATACATACATACATAGATAAATACATACATAGATAGATACATACATAGATAGATACATACATACATAGATAAATACATACATAGATAGATACATAACATAGATAGATACATACATACATAGATAAATACATACATAGATAGATACACAACATAGATAGATACATACATACATAGATAAATACATACATAGATAGATACATACATACATAGATAAATACATACATAGATAGATACATAACATAGATAGATACATACATACATAGATAAATACATACATAGATAGATACATACATACATAGATAAATACATACATAGATAGATACATAACATAGATAGATACATACATACATAGATAAATACATACATAGATAGATACATAACATAGATAGATACATACATACATAGATAAATACATACATAGATAGATACATACATACATAGATAAATACATACATAGATAGATACATAACATAGATAGATACATACATACATAGATAAATACATACATAGATAGATACATAACATAGATAGATACATACATACATAGATAAATACATACATAGATAGATACATAACATAGATAGATACATACATACATAGATAAATACATACATAGATAGATACATACATACATAGATAAATACATACATAGATAGATACATAACATAGATAGATACATACATACATAGATAAATACATACATAGATAAATACATACATAGATAGATACATACATACATAGATGCATACATACATAGATAGGTAGCAGCTGAAAGCAGAACCGCATTCTTCGCAGCGATTTCCCATGAAGCCAGTGGCCGAGAGTGCGGTCTCTCCAGTCTGCAGTTTCTCGATTAATTATTTTTGCGTGTATCAAACATTTTCTTGTTGCTCGCGTGGCTGCATGCACAGACTATACTAGCTGTATTCGCAGCCTGTAAGCAAGGGTTATTGTGTACACTTGCAAGGAACCTATACAGCCTTGTTCGAGTCAAACCGTGCTATGCATGTAATAAAGACGCCCAACCGCTGTGTGAATAGCAAGGCCAATTCCAGATCAAGTTGCAATTCAAGGCTTAGAGCCCCTTGTGTAGCGGCATTGAAATGCGAAGGCGGCTAGCTGTGCGCAATACAGAACAACGTCTTTTTCCATTTTCGGAACCCCCATTTTGCCACCAAGTTTATTTTACATTGTTAGAATGGGGATGCTGATTGCTGATGATATTTGTAGCTAGGAGATGTGGATTTAGTGGTGTCTCATCCCCAATATGAGACTGCATGGGATTTCAGTGGTGTCTCATCCCCAATATGAGACTGCATGGGATTTCAGTGGTGTCTCATCCCCAATATGAGACAGCATGGGATTTTAGTGGTGTCTCATCCCCAATATATGACTGCATGGGATTTTAGTGGTGTCTCATCCCCAATATGAGACTGCATGGGATTTCAGTGGTGTCTCATCCCCAATATGAGACAGCATGGGATTTTAGTGGTGTCTCATCCCCAATATGAGACTGCATGGGATTTTAGTGGTGTCTCATCCCCAATATGAGACTGCATGGGATTTCAGTGGTGTCTCATCCCCAATATGAGACAGCATGGGATTTTAGTGGTGTCTCATCCCCAATATGAGACTGCATGGGATTTTAGTGGTGTCTCATCCCCAATATGAGAGTCCATGGGATTTTAGTGGTGTCTCATCCCCAATATGAGACTGCATGGGATTTTAGTGGTGTCTCATCCCCAATATGAGACTGCATGGGATTTTAGTGGTGTCTCATCCCCAATATGAGACTGCATGGGATTTCAGTGGTGTCTCATCCCCAATATGAGACTGCATGGGATTTTAGTGGTGTCTCATCCCCAATATGAGACTGCATGGGATTTTAGTGGTGTCTCATCCCCAATATGAGACTGCATGGGATTTTAGTGGTGTCTCATCCCCAATATGAGACAGCATGGGATTTTAGTGGTGTCTCATCCCCAATATGAGACTGCATGGGATTTTAGTGGTGTCTCATCCCCAATATGAGACTGCATGGGATTTTAGTGGTGTCTCATCCCCAATATGAGACTGCATGGGATTTTAGTGGTGTCTCGATCATCCCCAATATGAGACAGCATGGGATTTAGTGGTGTCTCATCCCCAATATGAGACTGCATGGGATTTTAGTGGTGTCTCATCCCCAATATGAGACTGCATGGGATTTTAGTGGTGTCTCATCCCCAATATGAGACTGCATGGGATTTTAGTGGTGTCTCATCCCCAATATGAGACTGCATGGGATTTTAGTGGTGTCTCATCCCCAATATGAGACTGCATGGGATTTTAGTGGTGTCTCATCCCCAATATGAGACTGCATGGGATTTTAGTGGTGTCTCATCCCCAATATGAGACTGCATGGGATTTTAGTGGTGTCTCATCCCCAATATGAGACTGCATGGGATTTTAGTGGTGTCTCATCCCCAATATGAGACTGCATGGGATTTTAGTGGTGTCTCATCCCTAATATGAGACTGCATGGGATTTTAGTGGTGTCTCATCCCCAATATGAGACTGCATGGGATTTTAGTGGTGTCTCATCCCCAATATGAAACTGCATGGGATTTTAGTGGTGTCTCATCCCCAATATGAGACTGCATGGGATTTTAGTGGTGTCTCATCCCCAATATGAGACTGCATGGGATTTTAGTGGTGTCTCATCCCCAATATGAGACTGCATGGGATTTTAGTGGTGTCTCATCCCCAATATGAGACTGCATGGGATTTTAGTGGTGTCTCATCCCCAATATGAGACTGCATGGGATTTTAGTGGTGTCTCATCCCCAATATGAGACTGCATGGGATTTTAGTGGTGTCTCATCCCCAATATGAGACTGCATGGGATTTTAGTGGTGTCTCATCCCCAATATGAGACTGCATGGGATTTTAGTGGTGTCTCATCCCCAATATGAGACTGCATGGGATTTTAGTGGTGTCTCATCCCTAATATGAGACTGCATGGGATTTTAGTGGTGTCTCATCCCCAATATGAGACTGCATGGGATCTTTGTGGTGTCTCATCCCCAATATGAGACTGCATGGGATTTTAGTGGTGTCTCATCCCCAATATGAGACTGCATGGGATTTTAGTGGTGTCTCATCCCCAATATGAGACTGCATGGGATTTTAGTGGTGTCTCATCCCCAATATGAGACTGCATGGGATTTTAGTGGTGTCTCATCCCCAATATGAGACTGCATGGGATTTTAGTGGTGTCTCATCCCCAATATGAGAGTCCATGGGATTTTAGTGGTGTCTCATCCCTAATACGAGACTGCATGGGATTTTAGTGGTGTCTCATCCCCAATATGAGACTGCATGGGATTTTAGTGGTGTCTGATCCCCAGTACGAGACTGCATGGGATTTTAGTGGTGTCTCATCCCCAACATAATACTGCATGGGATTTTAGTGGTGTCTCATCCCTAATATGGGACTGCATGGGATTTTAGTGGTGTCTCATCCCCAATATAAGACTGCATGGGATTTTAGTGGTGTCTCATCCCCAATATGAGACTGCATGGGATTTTGGTGGTGGCTCATCCCCAGTATGAGACTGTATGGGATTTTAGTGGTGTCTCATCCCCAATATGAGACTGCATGGGATTTTAGTGGTGTCTCATCCCCAATATGAGACTGCATGGGATTTCAGTGGTGTCTCATCCCCAATATGAGACTGCATGGGATTTCAGTGGTGTCTCATCCCCAATATGAGACTGCATGGGATTTCAGTGGTGTCTCATCCCCAATATGAGACTGCATGGGATTTCAGTGGTGTCTCATCCCCAATATGAGACTGCATGGGATTTTAGTGGTGTCTCATCCCCAATATGAGACTGCATGGGATTTCAGTGGTGTCTCATCCCCAATATGAGACTGCATGGGATTTTAGTGGTGTCTCATCCCCAATATGAGACTGCATGGGATTTCAGTGGTGTCTCATCCCCAATATGAGACTGCATGGGATTTCAGTGGTGTCTCATCCCCAATATGAGACTGCATGGGATTTCAGTGGTGTCTCATTCCCAATATGAGACTGCATGGGATTTTAGTGGTGTCTCATCCCCAATATGAGACTGCATGGGATTTTAGTGGTGTCTCATCCCCAATATGAGACTGCATGGGATTTTAGTGGTGTCTCATCCCCAATATGAGACTGCATGGGATTTTAGTGGTGTCTCATCCCCAATATGAAACTGCATGGGATCTTAGTGGTGTCTCATTCGCAATATGAGACTGCATGGGATCTTTGTGGTGTCTCATCCCCAATATGAGACTGCATGGGATCTTAGTGGTGTCTCATTCGCAATATGAGACAGCATGGGATTTTAGTGGTGTCTCATCCGCAATATGAGACTGCATGGGATTTCAGTGGTGTCTCATCCGCAATATGAGACAGCATGGGATTTCAGTGGTGTCTCATCCCCAATATGAGACTGCATGGGATTTTAGTGGTGTCTCATATGATATGAGACAGCATGGGATTTTAGTGGTGTCTCATCCCCAATATGAGACTGCATGGGATTTTAGTGGTGTCTCATCCCCAATATGAAACTGCATGGGATTTTAGTGGTGTCTCGATCATCCCCAATATGAAACTGCATGGGATTTTAGTGGTGTCTCATCCGCAATATGAGACTGCATGGGATTTCAGTGGTGTCTCATCCCCAATATGAGACTGCATGGGATTTTAGTGGTGTCTCATCCCCAATATGAGACTGCATGGGATTTCAGTGGTGTCTCATCCCCAATATGAGACTGCATGGGATTTCAGTGGTGTCTCATCCCCAATATGAGACTGCATGGGATTTCAGTGGTGTCTCATCCCCAATATGAGACTGCATGGGATTTTAGTGGTGTCTCATCCCCAATATGAGACTGCATGGGATTTTAGTGGTGTCTCATCCCCAATATGAGACTGCATGGGATTTTAGTGGTGTCTCATCCCCAATATGAGACTGCATGGGATTTTAGTGGTGTCTCATCCCCAATATGAGAGTCCATGGGATTTTAGTGGTGTCTCATCCCTAATACGAGACTGCATGGGATTTTAGTGGTGTCTCATCCCCAATATGAGACTGCATGGGATTTTAGTGGTGTCTGATCCCCAGTACGAGACTGCATGGGATTTTAGTGGTGTCTCATCCCCAACATAATACTGCATGGGATTTTAGTGGTGTCTCATCCCTAATATGGGACTGCATGGGATTTTAGTGGTGTCTCATCCCCAATATAAGACTGCATGGGATTTTAGTGGTGTCTCATCCCCAATATGAGACTGCATGGGATTTTGGTGGTGGCTCATCCCCAGTATGAGACTGTATGGGATTTTAGTGGTGTCTCATCCCCAACATAATACTGCATGGGATTTTAGTGGTGTCTCATCCCCAATATGAGACAGCATGGGATTTTAGTGGTGTTAGTACGAGACTAGGATTTCAGGCGTTTGAATGCCCAGTGCAGTGCAGTTTATAAATCAGAAAAGTTCTCTCAAAACATTCGTTTTCCAGTTTTATTGTATTTTTGTCATTGCACGAATCCAGAGCTGCAGCCACACGCATGCGGGTAGCCCAGAATCTGGACGGGAAATTCAGTTGCACAGGAAGAGAGGAAAACTTGATACAGAGAAATCCAATTCCATGCATTGAGAGAAGTTTCGGTATGCTTGAAAATACGAGTAAAAAGCATATACACATATGTATACTTTGTTTAAACATTATTTTGTCCTGGTTGTAGTCCAATATGCAGGAGATACACTTTATAGCTTAAATATCACATACCTCAGATAGAGACGGACAACTCACTTTTAGTGTATGGGACTGCGTACCGTAATGCATTAAATGATTTTTAGGGAACTACCGCAGGCTCGAGACACTATACATGTAATATAATACCAACCCTGGAGATCCAGGCCCCGCGAATCGAATCGTATGTACGCAACTGGCTGAGCCAAATCAAATGGCACCCCGATACCGAATGCTATTAGCGGTTCAAGTTGAAGACTTCATTTTGCTCGGCTTCGTCTGCCAGTTCGTGGAGCCGCCTGCCGCCACCAAGTCGGCTGGCTACTGGACTCCGGCTGAGCTCACGAGAACCCGGAGCGACACGTACTACTGCTGCGATGAGCTGCAGCCAGTGGCCTCGCTGCAGGCCTGCCTGGTCAGAGCCTCCCTGTGTGGCAGCAGGTGCCGCAGCGCTCTGTACAACAGCCGGCTGGCCGCCTGCCGCCTGCTGCAGTTCGCCGACGCTCCGGTCGACCCGGAAATCGAGAGCAGCCCGAACTGGGTCAAGCTGGTTTAGGGTCTGAGTGGGTCAAGCTGGTTCAGAGTCTGAGTGGGTCAAGCTGGTTCAGGGTCTGAGTGGGTCAAGCTGGTTCAGGGGCTGAGTGGGTCAAGCTGGTTTAGGGTCTTGAGTGGGTCAAGCTGGTCAGGGTCTGAGTGGGTCAAGCTGGTTCAGGGTCTGAGTGGGTCAAGCTGGTTCAGGGGCTGAGTGGGTCAAGCTGGTTTAGGGTCTTGAGTGGGTCAAGCTGGTCAGGGTCTGAGTGGGTCAAGCCGATTCAGGGTCTGAGTGGGTCAAGCTGGTTCAGGGGCTGAGTGGGTCAAGCTGGTTTAGGGTCTTGAGTGGGTCAAGCTGGTCAGGGTCTGAGTGGGTCAAGCTGGTTCAGGGTCTGAGTGGGTCAAGCTGGTTCACGGGCTGAGTGGGTCAAGCTGGTTCAGGGGCTGAGTGGGTCAAACTGGTCAGGGTCTGAGTGGGTCAAGCTGGTCAGGGTCTGAGTGGGTCAAGCTGGTCAGGGTCTGAGTGGGTCAAGCTGGTCGGGGGCTGAGTGGGTCAAGCTGGTCGGGGGCTGAGTGGGTCAAGCTGGTCAGGGGCTGAGTGGGTCAAGCTGGTCAGGGGCTGAGTGGGTCAAACTGGTCACGGGCTGAGTGGGTCAAACTGGTCACGGGCTGAGTGGGTCAAGCTGGTCGGGGGCAGAGTTTTGTAAGAAAAGCGTTGCTAAAACTTCTGCTTCTCAAGCAATTATGGTTACTGCAGGACTTGAACATTGCACCATGTTTAATATATATTTCTAACGAATGCGCGAACGGATATAAATTAGTAGTTGTAAGAAAAACTCTTTAATAAGAAATATATTAGCAGAAATGTGGAAGGCATACATACAATACGGCAATCCAGTTAAGCTTCGTTGATTGGCTGGCTAACTGATTGCGGAGGTGAGGTGGGTGTATGGAGGGTTTCTTTTCTTTCACTCCATACCCCCGGCCCACCTCACCTTCAAAATCTCTCAACCAGCCAATCACAGGTCGTGAAGCAGAGGGGGAGGGGATTTTTCCTTTTGAATAAAAATTATCGGCACTAAAAATTCTCAGTTAAAATACGGTTTGTAATTTCTGGTAAATAATTGTAAACTTAACTGTGTAAAAAATCGCAATAACCTATAAAATATTAATGCATAAAAATTGTTAATCAAAACTTTTTAATGCTTGAAAAAATTTCTCCATAGGTGGCCGAAAGAAAAAATTACACGAAAAAGTCTTCGAAGACAGGTTCATATTCTTCTTCCTGACAAACTGCGCAAACTTTGGACCTCGTGACCGGGTCTAGCTGTTTATATGCCTCTAGAGAAGTTATTTTATGCAAGTGGAATGTGAAACTGCAGGCGACAACTTCGCAAAAAATTAGAAACTCGACTTTATCAATACGCATTTCAATTGCCTGCCTCAAGTAGTGCAGGAGGGACTCCATGTCTTGCTTTAAAGATGGATGCTTGAGATCCTGGTGAAAGCGCTGGCACTCGGACCAAATAAATTTCACCGCCTTCGCCAGTGGAGAGACCATCTGGTACTCCTTGAAGAAAGCCATTGCCGGCATAACATTGCTGCTATTAAAAGCAACAGTCTCATTAGAAAACTCCGCAGAGAATGTAGACAGAAATTTAACTACAAAGCGAACTGTGGAAGCCAACTTGCCAGGCAATTCAATGCGAGCTTCGGCCGCCTCTTTGAAGTTGGAATTCTTGTTGAGCATCGCTCGGAACACCGGAGAGTGTACGCACAGGACATAAGAATTGGTCAATATCTCAACTTTAGGACCCGCTGTATCCGGAATGCCATCACCATCAGGCTCATCATCATAATCAACGAGCAGAACAACAGGTCCGCATGTCAGCTTAGCCATATCCTTGACTCTCTGTTCAGCATCCGAAACAGACTGGGGCGGTTTGTAATAGCGCCACGCCCAATAGGGAAACTCGAACGGTGTTAAAGACATCTTTTAGGTGCTGAGATTAAATACAGCAACAGGAGAGACGTAAAATCCTAGTCTTATATTGGGGATGAGACACCGCTAAAATCCTAGTCTTATATTGGGGATGAGACACCACAAAAATCCTAGTCTTATATTGGGGATGAGACACCACTAAAATCCTAGTCTTATATTGGGGATGAGACACCACAAAAATCCTAGTCTTATATTGGGGATGAGACACCACTAAAATCCTAGTCTTATATTGGGGATGAGACACCACAAAAATCCTAGTCTTATATTGGGGATGAGACACCACTAAAATCCTAGTCTTATATTGGGGATGAGACACCACAAAAATCCTAGTCTTATATTGGGGATGAGACACCACAAAAATCCTAGTCTTATATTGGGGATGAGACACCACTAAAATCCTAGTCTTATATTGGGGATGAGACACCACTAAAATCCTAGTCTTATATTGGGGATGAGACAACACTAAAATCCTAGTCTTATATTGGGGATGAGACACCACAAAAATCCTAGTCTTATATTGGGGATGAGACACCACAAAAATCCTAGTCTTATATTGGGGATGAGACACCACTAAAATCCTAGTCTTATATTGGGGATGAGACACCACAAAAATCCTAGTCTTATATTGGGGATGAGACACCACTAAAATCCTAGTCTTATATTGGGGATGAGACACCACTAAAATCCTAGTCTTATATTGGGGATGAGACACCGCTAAAATCCTAGTCTTATATTGGGGATGAGACACCACTAAAATCCTAGTCTTATATTGGGGATGAGACACCGCTAAAATCCTAGTCTTATATTGGGGATGAGACACCACTAAAATCCTAGTCTTATATTGGGGATGAGACACCACTAAAATCCTAGTCTTATATTGGGGATGAGACACCACAAAAATCCTAGTCTTATATTGGGGATGAGACACCACAAAAATCCTAGTCTTATATTGGGGATGAGACACCAC
This sequence comes from Macrostomum lignano, assembly GCA_002269645.1. NCBI lineage: Eukaryota > Metazoa > Platyhelminthes > Macrostomidae > Macrostomum > Macrostomum lignano. The sequence continues at coordinate 196,963 of NIVC01001971.1, forward strand.
AAAAATCCTAGTCTTATATTGGGGATGAGACACCACAAAAATCCTAGTCTTATATTGGGGATGAGACACCACTAAAATCCTAGTCTTATATTGGGGATGAGACACCACTAAAATCCTAGTCTTATATTGGGGATGAGACACCACTAAAATCCTAGTCTTATATTGGGGATGAGACACTACTAAAATCCTAGTCTTATATTGGGGATGAGACACCACTAAAATCCTAGTCTTATATTGGGGATGAGACACCACTAAAATCCCTTTCATAATGAGTTCATAATGAGGATGAGACAGGGGATAGGACAGCTGAGTGGGTCAAGCTGGTCAGGAGCTGAGTGGGTCAAGCTGGTCAGGGGTCTGAGTGGGTCAAGCTGGTCAGGAGCTGAGTGGGTCAAGCTGGTCAGGAGCTGAGTGGGTCAAGCTGGTCAGGGTCTGAGTGGGTCAAGCTGGTCAGGGTCTGAGTGGGTCAAGCTGGTCAGGAGCTGAGTGGGTCAAGTTGGTTAGGGTCTGGGTGGGTCGAGCTGGTCAGGAGCTGAGTGGGTCAAGTTGGTTAGGGTCTGGGTGGGTCGAGCTGGTCAGGAGCTGAGTGGGTCAAGTTGGTTAGGGTCTGGGTGGGTCGAGCTGGTCAGGAGCTGAGTGGGTCAAGTTGGTTAGGGTCTGGGTGGGTCGAGCTGGTCAGGAGCTGAGTGGGTCAAGTTGGTTAGGGTCTGGGTGGGTCGAGCTGGTCAGGAGCTGAGTGGGTCAAGTTGGTTAGGGTCTGGGTGGGTCGAGCTGGTCAGGAGCTGAGTGGGTCAAGTTGGTTAGGGTCTGGGTGGGTCGAGCTGGTCAGGAGCTGAGTGGGTCAAGTTGGTTAGGGTCTGGGTGGGTCGAGCTGGTCAGGAGCTGAGTGGGTCAAGTTGGTTAGGGTCTGGGTGGGTCGAGCTGGTCAGGAGCTGAGTGGGTCAAGTTGGTTAGGGTCTGGGTGGGTCGAGCTGGTCAGGAGCTGAGTGGGTCAAGTTGGTTAGGGTCTGGGTGGGTCGAGCTGGTCAGGAGCTGAGTGGGTCAATATAGTCAGGGCAGAGTTTTTGTCACAAAAGAGTTGCTAAAAACTCTGCTTTTGAAGCAATTATGTTCACTGTAAGACTTGAGCATTACCAAGTTAAATATATTTTTGTACTAACGGATATAAATCTCAGTTGGAAAAAAAACCTTTAGTAAGAAATAAAGAAGCAGAAATATACAATAATCCAGCTTAAGATAAAAACAGCTTTGCTTCGTCAGTCATCACAATATAAAAATAATACCTAATATGCTTGATCATTGTCCTTGTGTGTTTCTCAAAATGTAAAGTTGTACATTTTAAAACGTACAGAATACTCGCTAGAATATCTTGAAAAAATTGGCCAAGCGTTACTTTATGCTCCGCCACCTCCCTGATTGGCTGGCTAATTGATTGCGGAGGTGAGGTGGATGCAGGAGGGTTTCGTATCTCTCACTCTATACGCCCACCCCACCTCCCAATCAGTCAACCAGCCAATCGCAGGTCATGAGGCAGATGGGTCAGCTTTCTACTAATTTGAATAAAAATTCTCGGCAATACAAGCCGTAAAAACTCTCAGAACAATGCGAGCACAAAAAAATCAATAAAATAGTTCTAAGCTTGTAATATCGGGTTAACTTTATAAATACAGGATAAAGACGGAAAATTTTCGTTAAAAAATCGCACAAAATCAAAGAAAATTTTGAGCATAAAATACATAGAAAATGGCAAATTGAAGGTTTTTAATCTTTGAAAAAAATTGTCCATAGTTATAGTCAAAGTTTTCAAGGAAAGGTCATTCATTCTCTAGGGCAAGTTTTTCTGACAAACTGCGCAAACTTTGGACTTCGTGATCGGATCCAGCCGTTTATAAGCTCCTAGCGAAGTTACTTTTTCCACGCTGTTAAGCATATTTGAAGAACTGAAGCCAACTCTAATTTCGCAAAGAATCAGACACTCGACTTCATCAATACGCATCTCAGCCGCCTGTCTCAAGTAGTGCAGGAGGGACTCCAGGATTGGCGTTACAGACTGATGATTGAGATAGTTATGAAATCGCTGGCACTCGGACCGAATAAATTTAACCGCCTTCGCCAGTGGAGAGACCATCTGGTACTCCTTGAAGAAAGCCATTGCCGGCATAACATTGCTGCTATTAAAAGCAACAGTCTCATTAGAAAACTCCGCAGAGAATGTAGACAGAAATTTAACTACAAAGCGAACTGTGGAAGCCAACTTGCCAGGCAATTCAATGCGAGCTTCGGCCGCCTCTTTAAAGTTGGCACTCTTGTTGAGCATCGCTCGGAACACCGGAGAGTGTACGCACAGGACATAAGAATTGGTTGCTATCTCAGTGTTTTTAGGAATGACTCTATCCGGAATAGGAGTACCATCAGCTATAGCATCATCATCATCATCCTCCATAAAATCAGACAAATTATACTCATAATCAACGAGCAGAACAACAGGTCCGCATGTCAGCTTAGCCATCTCCTCCTTGACTCTCTGTTCAGCATCCGAAACAGACTGGGGCGGTGAGACATTGCGCCACGCCCAATAAGGAAACTCGAACGGTGTTAAAGACATCTTTTGCGGCGGCTGCGCGTTCAGATTAAATCCAGCGACAGAAGAAAAGTATATTTCAGTTTTAGATAATATAGAACACGGGGATTGAGACACCACTAAACTCCCATGCAGTCTCATATTAGGGATGAGACACCACTAAAATCCCATGCAGTCTCATATTAGGGATGAGACACCACTAAAATCCCATGCAGTCTCATATTGGGGATGAGACACCGCTAAAATCCCAGTTTAATATTGGGGATAAAAAACACCGCTAAAATCCCAGTTTGATATTGGGGATAAAAAACACCGCTAAAATCCCAGTTTGATATTGGGGATAAAAAACACCGCTTAAATCCCAGTTTAATATTGGGGATAAAAACACCGCTAAAATCCCAGTTTGATATTGGGGATAAAAAACACCGCTAAAATCCCAGTTTGATATTGGGGATAAAAAACACCGCTAAAATCCCAGTTTAATATTGGGGATAAAAAACACCGCTAAAATCCCAGTTTGGTATTAGCGATAAAAAACACCGCTAAAATCCCAGTTTGATATTGGGGATAAAAACACCGCTAAAATCCCAGTTTGATATTGGGGATAAAAAACACCGCTAAAATCCCAGTTTAATATTGGGGATAAAAACACCGCTAAAATCCCAGTTAATTAATATTGGGGATAAAAACACCGCTAAAATCCCAGTTTGATATTGGGGATAAAAACACCTCTAAAATCCCAGTTTGATATCGGGGATAAAAACACCGCTAAAATCCCAGTTTGATATTGGGGATAAAAACACCGCTTAAATCCCAGTTTGATATTGGGGATAAAAACACCGCTAAAATCCCAGTTTAATATTGGGGATAAAAACACCGCTAAAATCCCAGTTTAATATTGGGGATAAAAACACCGCTAAAATCCCAGTTTGATATTGGGGATAAAAACACCGCTAAAATCCCAGTTTAATATTGGGGATAAAAACACCGCTAAAATCCCAGTTTGATATTGGGGATAAAAACACCTCTAAAATCCCAGTTTGATATTGGGGATAAAAACACCGCTAAAATCCCAGTTTGATATTGGGGATAAAAACACCGCTTAAATCCCAGTTTGATATTGGGGATAAAAACACCGCTTAAATCCCAGTTTGATATTGGGGATAAAAACACCGCTAAAATCCCAGTTTGATATTGGGGATAAAAACACCGCTAAAATCCCAGTTTGATATAGGGGATAAAAACACCGCTAAAATCCCAGTTTAATATTGGGGATAAAAACACCGCTAAAATCCCAGTTTAATATTGGGGATAAAAACACCGCTAAAATCCCAGTTTGATATTGGGGATAAAAACACCGCTAAAATCCCAGTTTAATATTGGGGATAAAAACACTGCTAAAATCCCAGTTTGATATTGGGGATAAAAACACTGCTAAAATCCCAGTTTGATATTGGGGATAAAATCCCAATTAATGTGTCCGCGGAATCGAACCAGGGGTCGCGACGCGGGAATCACTTCATTTACTACATACGAGCTATTAGCATGCAGTGAGCGATGAAAGCTCCAAAAAAGTAATACTATTTACAAGGTACTTCGTGTCTTCAAATGTGACAGATTTGGTAACGAGGTCACTTGAATTACCAAATAGGGGCAGTATATTTGCTATATGGCTATTGCTAGTATCATTCATGCACATATAAAATTACAAGCTATAAACTACACAGCAATAATATTAATAGTATTTACAACGGAGCTAAGCTTAGTATAAATATATTTTAGCACCAGTGCAAAGCAAAACAAAGCCACAGGAAAGCTGGCCAAATGCCAAATGCGGTAAAAAAACAATAGCTGATAAAATTGAGCATGGTAATGCAGTAAACTAAGCACAATAATTAAAGATAAAAAACTACTATTTAAAAACAGCTGTGGCTCTTGCACGCGAATGCAAATGCAAACGTTTAATAAATAATTACCGTTAAAAATACATGATGATCAATGCTTTATCACTAAGTATTTACAATAGTTAGAATAATATTATACATGTATCGTACAATGACTGTTCACATTTGAGAAATACTTCGCAAATTGTAGGTAGACAGACAGACAGACAGACAGACAGACAGACAAACACTAAGACAGGCAGACAGACAGACACTAAGACAGGTAGACAGACAGACAGACAGACACTAAGACAGGCAGACAGACAGGCAGACAGACAGACAGACAGACAGACAGACAGACACTAAGACACTAAGACACTAAGACAGGCAGACAGACAGACACTAAGACAGGCAGACAGACAGACAGACAGGTAGACAGACAGACAGACAGACACTAAGACAGGCAGACAGACGGACAGACAGACAGACAGACAGACAGGTAGACAGACAGACAGACAGACACTAAGACAGGCAGACAGACAGACAGACAGACAGACAGACAGACAGACAGACAGACAGACAGACAGACACTAAGACAGGCAGACAGACGGACAGACAGACAGACAGACAGACAGACAGACAGACAGACAGACAGACAGACAGACAGACAAACACTAAGACAGACAGACAGACAGACACTAAGACAGGCAGACAGACAGACAGACAGACAGACAGACAGACAGACAGACAAACACTAAGACAGGCAGACAGACAGACAGACAGACAGACACTAAGACAGACAGACAGACAGACAGACAGACAGACAGACAGACAGACAGACAGACAGACAGACAAACACTAAGACAGACAGACAGACAGACACTAAGACAGGCAGACAGACAGACAGACAGACAGACACTAAGACAGGCAGACAGACAGACAGACAGACAGACACTAAGACAGGCAGACAGACAGACAGACAGACAGACACTAAGACAGGCAGACAGACAGACAGACAGACAGACACTAAGACAGGCAGACAGACAGACAGACAGACAGACACTAAGACAGGCAGACAGACAGACAGACAGACAGACACTAAGACAGGCAGACAGACAGACAGACAGACAGACACTAAGACAGGCAGACAGACAGACAGACAGACAGACACTAAGACAGGCAGACAGACAGACAGACAGACAAACAGGCAAGATGAAATTGGAAGCTAATTACGCAGCCATGACCCACAGAGACCCAGTCAGCAGGTCAGTAACAATAATAATATTAATAAAATCGAATAAAAAAATGCGACACAACAATGCAAAACAAGATTTACTAAGCCAGGCAACTATCATAAAAGCCAGTTAGGCCAGTGACTAGTTGGCTTCCCTCTGCAAGGTTCGTCTCGGCCGCGGCACAGGCCGGTGCAACTGAGGCGGCGGCTCTTCCTTCTCGTCAACGCAGCCGCAGGCGTCACCAACGCCTTCATCGTGTACTGGAGCCACGGGCGACGCGGATGCAGATGCAGCATAGGATGCTGAGACAAATGCGGCAGCTGAAGCAGTCGAGTTTGAGTCGGCGCACGAGGCGACTCCCAAACTGAAGTTGTTCTCCTTGTCGCTTGAGTCCACCTGGAGAGAGTTGATGCAGAAGATCATAAGTGTGCTCAAACTGGATCTGACAGTGTGCTCAAACTGGATCTGACAGTGTGCTCAAACTGGATCTGACAGTGTGCTCAAACTGGATCTGACAGTGTGCTCAAACCAAGCTTACAATACTCAAGTCGGTCAGAGGTGCTAGTCCCCGCAGTCGGTCGTTAAGCAGTCTGGCGCGCGCCTCCCGCCTGGCTACCTCGGCCTCGCGCTTGGCCAGCCGAGCCTCGCGCTCGTCAGCTGCGGCTGCGCGAGCGTCCAGCTCTCGTTCGCGCGACTTCAACAGCCGCCGAAGCCGGCCAAGGCTGTCAGCCAGCCGGCGCTGCTCGTCAGCCCAGCGGCGCAGGCTGGGCTCCGGCAGCTCATCGGGCGGCAGGCGGTCGCGAATTGAAGGCCGGTCGAGCAGCTGCTCAACGGAGATGCGTCTGTCCGGGTCCGGCTGCAGCAGGTCGGCGATGATGGAGCGGAGAGGCTGTGAGCGATGGAGGTGATGCGAAAAAGTGTCATGTTGATGGAATATCATAGAACACAATGGGATATTTCAGAACAATAGTATAATTCAGGGTACAATGCGATAATTCAGGACACATAGGAATAATTTAGAACACAATGAGATAATTCAGGGCACAATGGGATAATTCAGGACACAGGGATAATTTAGAACACAATGGGATAATTCAGGGTACAAGGGGATAATTCAGGGTACAATGGGATAATTCAGGGTACAAGGGGATAATTCAGGGTACAATGGGATAACTCAGGACACAATGGGGATAATTCAGGAAGCAGCGGGATAATTCAGGACGCAATGGGATAATTCAAAGTACAATGGATCTGGTCCCAGAATAAACTATAGGATCTTAGAAGACAGCAGGAGCACAGAGAAAACATAGTGGTAGCATTAATAAATTTAAGTAGTAGACTAAAAATAAAGTGCAGACGGCTCTCACCTCTCCGTAAACATCTGGCAAGGGGCGATAGCTGCCAGATAAAATAGCCGCCACTAACTGGTCGTGAGTGGACCCATTAAATGGAGGCCTTAAACAGGCCAGCTCGTAAGCGACCACGCCAAGGGCCCACATGTCCGATTTTTCAGTGTAGCCGCACAGTTTCACCTGCGGGTGAGGCGGCAGGGTGAGTCTGGGTTTATTTTGTTTCTAAAAAGGTATAAAAGAGTAAATAATACGGGAGAAATGTACTTTTATAGCTCAAATATAGCGTATATATAAAAATTTGGATACCCACAGGCACAAAGGGACACAAAGAAGAAACGCACTTTTACAGTACGGGAGAACTTATAGGGTACAAGAGTACTTTACAGTACATGAGTGCTTTCCAGTGCAAGAGTACTTTTAGGGTACATCAGTACTTTACAGTGCAAGAGTACTTTTAGGGTACATGAGTACTTTACAGTGCAAGATTACTTTTAGGCTACATGAGTACTTTACAGTGCAAGAGTACTTTTAGGGTACATGAGTACTTTACAGTGATGTTTTTAAAAGCGCAAACTAATCTTTGTCGGACAAAAGTACTTCTGATCTTAAGCATAGTTAGTACGAAAATTTCCCCGATTCACACCTGCTCCGGACTCATATAGTAGGGAGTGCCCAGGTAGGTGCTAGCAAAGCTGGCATCTCCGGCCAGTACTCTGGCGAGGCCGAAGTCGCCAAGTTTGATGCTTCGACCGGCATCTAGGAAACAATTGGCCGGCTTCAGGTCCCGGTGCAGCACCGCTTTGACACCTTGGCGACAGTGGCAGCAGCGTAGAGCCAGAGCGAGCTGTGAAAGCCAGCGAAGGATGTCATCTTCAGGGATGTACTTTCTGTGTAGGGAGGAAGGAGGCAAATGTGACACTTGCTAAATGAATTCATTGCCCTGTGTGAGCGCACTTAGAAAATCTAAATCACAGCTCACTTGTCTCTCCTATGCTGTTTAATAAGCGCAGCCAGATCGCCATTGGGGCAGTACTCCATGATAATGTAGGCCCGCTTCGCCTCCCGATCAATTATATAGTTATAGCAGCGCACGATATTGCAGTGCCGCAGCTGGATTATCAGGTTAATCTCGGTCAGCAGCATCTGTTTCCTGACGTCGCACATGTCGCCAAAGTCGATCTCTTTCCAAGCAAAGCTGGCGCCGTCTCTTAAGCGGCGGACTTTTTTCACCACACCCGAGCTGCCCCGCCCGATCACTTCGACGACCTCGTAGTCGGCCAGGGCGCTGCCGTTGCCGCTGCCGACGCCGACGCCGCCGCCGCTGCCTGACGCTGGGCCCTGCGAAGCATTCGAGCCGCGACTGCGTGTCGACGAAGAGTGTCGGCCCCCCATAGCGCCGCCCGAAGCTGAATGACCGCCGGTTGGGGCAGCGGCGGCGGGGGCTGCTGTCGAATCCTCATTGGACTGTTGCTGACGCTCTTCAGCAGCAGTCGAGATCAACTGAGGTGGCTGCTGCTGCGACTGGAATAGTATAGAAAGTTCCGATTTATCAGATAGAATCTCAGCAATGAGAGCGCATGAGTAACTGAGGCGATCAGCAATGTGACCCTCATGTGACTGTGCAATGTGACCCTCATGTGACTGTGCAATGTGACCCTCATGTGACTGTGCAATGTGACCCTGATGTGACTGTGCAATGTGACCCTGATGTGACTGTGCAATGTGACCCTCATGTGACTGTGCAATGTGACCCTGATGTGACTGTGCAATGTGACCCTCATGTGACTGTGAGATGTGACCCTCATGTGACTGTGCAATGTGACCCTCATATGACTGTGCAATGTGACCCTCATGTGACTGTGCAATGTGACCCTCATGTGACTGTGCAATGTGACCCTCATGTGACTGTGCAATGTGACCCTGATGTGACTGTGCAATGTGACCCTCATGTGACTGTGCAATGTGACCCTCATGTGACTGTGCAATGTGACCCTGATGTGACTGTGCAATGTGACCCTGATGTGACTGTGCAATGTGACCCTCATGTGACTGTGCAATGTGACCCTGATGTGACTGTGCAATGTGACCCTCATGTGACTGTGAGATGTGACCCTCATGTGACTGTGCAATGTGACCCTCATATGACTGTGCAATGTGACCCTCATGTGACTGTGCAATGTGACCCTCATGTGACTGTGCAATGTGACCCTCATGTGACTGTGCAATGTGACCCTGATGTGACTGTGCAATGTGACCCTGATGTGACTGAGATGTGACCCTCATGTGACTGAGATGTGACCCTCATGTGACTGTGCAAAGTGACCCTTATGTGGCTGTGCATTGTGCAATGTGACCCTCGTGTGACTGTGCAATGTGACCCTCACTTGTTGTAAAAACCGCAATGCAAAACAAAAAGATTGAAGGCATTTTGTTAATAAAAAATACTGATCCACTGAACATATATTTACTATTATTCTACTATAATGGAAATGATTTCGGCAAACAATTCAGCTACAAAGACTAAAAATCAACAGACAAACTGGTCAATAGACTACTAATGCCTGTCGAATGAGTAGTAAAACTAGCACATATAGGCAGAAATATGCAGAATAAAGGCATCAAATGCTAAGCATCGGAGTCAAGCCAAGCAGTCGCATAGCGGAGGCCAGCACCGACCGGGTCGAGTTAAACAGCGCCAATCGGCCAATCGCGCCGCTATCTTTGGCGCATGTCAGCACGGGTAGGACGCGCAGACAGGCATTTGCGCGCGACACCAATCTATTAGTGTAGGCCACTAATACGCATGGCTCGTACGTTAGAAAGGCTTCTAGAGCCGTGTCCGGATAGGCTAGCAATTGCTCGGCCAGTTCGTTAGCCGCTGTAGCAGCCTTGGGTCCAGCTAAATTCAATGCCAGATCGATACTACTGCCATCGTCTGGGCTGCTGATACCGGCTTTGGCTGCTTTGCTGGCGAGGCTGCACAGCCTGCAAGGGTTTGGGGCTGGTTGCTTTTTTCTCTCACCAGAGAACTTCAGGGGCTGATCCTACTGCTATCCCCCGGGTCTTCAGGGGCTGATGCTACTGCTATCCCCCGGGTCTTCAGGGGCTGATGCTACTGCTATCCCTTGGGTCTTCAGGGCTGATCCTACTGCTATCCCCTGGGTCTTCAGGGGCTGATGCTACTGCTATCCCCCGGGTCTTCAGGGCTGATGCTACTGCTATCCCCCGGGTCTTCAGGGGCTGATGCTACTGCTATCCCTTGGGTCTTCAGGGGCTGATGCTACTGCTATCCCTTGGGTCTTCAGGTGCTGATGCTACTGCTATCCCCTGGGTCTTCAGGGGCTGATGCTACTGCTATCCCCTGGGTCTTCAGGTGCTGATGCTACTGCTATCCCCTGGGTCTTCAGGGGCTGATGCTACTGCTATCCCCTGGGTCTTCAGGTGCTGATGCTACTGCTATCCCCTGGGTCTTCAGGGGCTGATGCTACTGCTATCCCCTGGGTCTTCAGGGGCTGATGCTACTGCTATCCCTTGGGTCTTCAGGGGCTGATGCTACTGCTATCCCTTGGGTCTTCAGGGGCTGATGCTACTGCTATCCCTTGGGTCTTCAGGGCTGATGCTACTGCTATCCCTTGGGTCTTCAGGGGCTGATGCTACTGCTATCCCTTGGGTCTTCAGGGGCTGATGCTACTGCTATCCCTTGGGTCTTCAGGGGCTGATGCTACTGCTATCCCTTGGGTCTTCAGGGGCTGATGCTACTGCTATCCCCTGGGTCTTCAGGGGCTGATGCTACTGCTATCCCTTGGGTCTTCAGGGGCTGATGCTACTGCTATCCCCTGGGTCTTCAGGGGCTGATGCTACTGCTATCCCTTGGGTCTTCAGGGGCTGATGCTACTGCTATCCCTGGGTCTTCAGGGGCTGATGCTACTGCTATCCCTTGGGTCTTCAGGGGCTGATGCTACTGCTATCCCTTGGGTCTTCAGGGGCTGATGCTACTGCTATCCAATGGGTGTTCAGGGACCCTGCTACATATCTACCCGGCCCATGACCGTCAGGTAAGCTACTTCTGTTCTCTCAGTCATTGAATCGCACCTGGCATGGCAGTACTGAGCGCCAACAGCCGAATTATCGCTGTCCAGCTGAACTTAACCGGCTGCAGCCGGCGCACTCGCATCATCTCCATGGCAACGACGCTGGCGGCTAGCCTATCAGCAATCGATGAAGCGTCGGACCCGTCGATTCGTCGATTTGGCGACGCTTTCGATCGTTCGAGCATCCTGGCTTGGCCAACGTCGAGTATGTTGCGGAGCAGTACCACTCCGCCGGAGCCGCTCCGCCTGGTGCTCATGCCTTCCACTCGGCCGAATTCGACGTGCATCGGCCAGGGTGACGGATTGGCCAGGTCCGGACGGCCCAGGGCGGTCAGGGCGCGGCCAAGACGGTCAAAGTGCAGCCGCTGGGCCGATTCAACAACGTAGTGGGCGCGTCCACAGCCTAGATTGTCGGCTCTGCATTGGATAGAAGAGATTTTCTAAGGCTATTGAAACTTTTCTAAGGCTTAGACTTTTCAAAGAATCGTAGCTATTAAATACGGGCGCTTCTAAATACGCTCGTTTTCTCTTATTCTCTTATTATTTCATCAGAATAGAAAAAGGAGCCGATAAGGTGGGGAGAGGGGAAGGAGACAGAGAGGAGGGAGAAGAGCTGGGAGGAGAAGAGAGGGGGGAGGGAAGGAGAGGGGGGAGAAGAGAGGGGAGGGGAAGGAGAGGGGGAGAAGAGAGGGGAGGGGAAGGAGAGGAAGAGAAGAGAGGGGAAGGGAAGGAGAGGGGGAGAAGAGAGGGGAGGGGAAGGAGAGGAAGAGAAGAGAGGGGAAGGGAAGGAGAGGGGGAGGGAGAAGAGAGGGGAGGGAAGGAGAGGGGGAGAAGAGAGGGGAAGGGAAGGAGAGGGGGAGGGAGAAGAGAGGGGAGAGAAGGAGAGGGGGAGGGAGAAGAGAGGGGAAGGGAAGGAGAGGGGGAGGGAGAAGAGAGGGGAGAGAAGGAGAGGGGGAGAAGAGGTGAGGGGGAAGGAGAGAGACTGAAAGAGCTGGAGGCGATAAGGTAGAAGGGAGATGAGAAGAATTTAGCGAGTCTTACTCATGTGCAGCAATAACAATTTACTAGAAAGTTATTACAACACAAACAAGCGCACCTATCCAGAGCAGCCAGCAGGTCTCTGCCAAAGTACAGCGAGCTGCCGTCCCGCTTCTGCACCACAGCCTCGTCGTCGGCGCTGTCGGCAAGCCGGAGCAGTTTGGCTCCGTCCGGCGCCGCAGCTAACAGGCCGCGCCGATCCAGCAGAGCCAGCAGTTTGCCAGTCTGCTTGGCATAATCGGACTCGAACTCGAGCCGGTCAAAGCTGACTGACAGGCGCCGATAGCAGGCGTCCAGTTCGGCCAGTGAGTGCCGTTTGGCTAAGCGCCAGAGCCGCATAGCTTGCGGCTCGCCGGATTCTAAACGGGCGTAGGCGGATTCGACCGCTTCGGCTGGCAGTTCGGTGCCGGCCCTGGCGTACACGGACTGCATGTGCTGCACCGCCAGCCGGCTGACCTGCTCTGACACCTGCGCGTGCGGGGCAGGCGACACTATCTGCGACATCAGCTAAGGGCTCCAGTCTCCGCCATCACCTAAGGGTTCCAGTCTCCGACATCAGCTAAGGGTTCCAGTCTCCGACATCACCTAAGGGTTCCAGTCTCCGAGATCAGCTAAGGGTTCCAGTCTCCGACATCAGCTAAGGGTTCCAGTCTCCGACATAAATCAGGAATCAGTCTCCAGCATTATTTCAAGAATAATGCTAGTCCATAAGGCCCCAATATCCAGCAGGCTTACCTGTTGATCATCCTCCGACCCAAGCAGCTCAGGCCGTCCAAAGCTCTCCATCCCAGCCAGCAGCAGGGCGAACTGCCTGCCCCAATCGCCCAGATAATTAATCCCAATAACCCGATGCCCGAATGCTCTATTAATCTGCACCACAAAATTGCCCAACACCGTGGCTCGAAGATGACCAGCGTGCAAAGGTTTGGCCACATTGACCGAGCTGAAATCCACAAACACTGGCGCCGATTGCGGCCCGCGGCTGGGGCAGCTGGCATCGCGCACCGCGCCATTCAACGCTGACAGGCTGGGCCAGGCCGTAGGCGGGCCCGGCTCGGATTACAGCCGAAACCGCATCGCTGACGCGCTTGGCTACCGGCGCCGACATTCAATGTAAAATTGATATTAATTTAGAGCTAATATTCGCTCAGCTTACAGAAAGTAGAAATAAGGACATTTATGTCGTTCTTAAAGAAAAATAAGAATGAAAATTCAAAAATGGCGGTGCAAGTATTCGAAAGTATGTTATTATTTACTAGAGAATTTAGAGATTTAGAGATTTACAGATAAAGAAATTAAAGGATTATAACACACAGCCTAATACGTGAACTTTAGAGAATTTTCCAGTTGCTTTAATTTATTTTATTGTCTAATGTTTCCGCCCAAAGCACAAACACAGATGTATAAAAGTGCAGAAAAAATAAACAGAAAAAACGGAAAGCACATATCGCAAAACAAAAAATAAAAACATAAATTTCTACAATTTGTGCAGGCAAGGTAAAAAAACTATAAAAAACGGTAGGACTAGATTACATCATATAAGATTTTAAGGCACATAGTTTGGACTTCTATTAAAAATTATATTTAATAATAGAAGATAGAGAGATATGCATGGAAATAAAAATTATTATAGGAGACGACATGCCAGTGCAAGCTCAGGTCAGCTATCTGCAGTCTGTTAGGTATCACTTAAGGGGGGTTAGATAACGACAATGTCACTAATGGCATAGCAAAAGTTGTTAGAAATCGTGCCAATATTTGTCAGATATGGTGCCAATATCTTTTAGACATGGTGTCAATATTTGTCAGATATGGTGCCAATATCTTTTAGACATGGTGTCAATATCTGTCAGATATGGTGCCAATATCTTTTAGACATGGTGTCAATATCTGTCAGATATGGTGCCAATATCTTTTAGACATGGTGTCAATATCTGTCAGATATGGTGCCAATATCTTTTAGACATGGTGTCAATATCTGTCAGATATAGAGCCAATGTATGCTACATACAGGGTGCCCAGATCAATTATCAAATCGACAGGGTGCCCAGATCAATTATCAAATCGACAGGTTCCCAGATCAATAAGACAGGGTGCCCAGATCAATAAGACAGGGTGCCCAGATCAGTTAGACAGGGTACCAGATCAGTTAGACAGGGTGCCCAGATCAGTTAGACAGGGTGCCCAGATCAGTTAGACAGGGTACCCAGATCAGTTAGACGGGGTGCCCAGATCAATTAGACAGGGTGCCCAGATCAATTAGACAGGGTGCCCAGATCAGTTAGACAGGGTGCCCAGATCAATTAGACAGGGTGCCCAGATCAATTAGACAGGGTGCCCAGATCAGTTAGACAGGGTGCCCAGATCAATTAGACAGGGTGCCCAGATCAGTTAGACAGGGTGCCCAGATCAATTAGACAGGGTGCCCAGATCAATTAGACAGGGTGCCCAGATCAGTTAGACAGGGTGCCCAGATCAATTAGGCAGGGTGCCAATACTTATAGGATTCGAATTTGATGCTGCCAAATATTTGTGCTCGACTACAGCAAATCGAACTTCTACGATGGACACAATAGAAAGTCATAATAAACTTTCTTTTTAATTCCATACCCAACGTGCATAAAAAGGTCAATAATATAAAATAAAGGCTCAATAGGCAGACTATGCATACTAATCCATCATGATCAGACAATATATTTAGCGTGAGATTACGTAACAACAGTACAAAGCGTGTGTACTCATGGCGCCAAAACATAAAACTGAAATCTGAAATCTATCGCATACCTACCTACCTACCCACATACAGACAAACTCATTTTTAGTATATAGGATATATTGTAATACGTGCGATATTCAATTGCACTTTAAAATTCTTTGTAATAGGTCCTAATTTGAAACGAGCATAGAAAACACGGTTAAACAGCGCACGTCAGGTACGTTCAGGTAGTCAATAAGACAAAACAAATGCGCAAACCAACTTTTGGCCCGCATTGGAGGAATTTGAATACGGAAATCTATGTCCTTAGCTCGTAATTAATTCCTAACGGGCATGACCTTTCCCCATGAAACGGTACTCCGGCCAAGAAGCGTCTCGGAGTCACTTGCGTCGCTCCAGTCGTCCAGGTAATAATAATAATAATTGATTACACCTGCCATAAATTGATTACACCTCCCCTTCAGATGCGCAGCGATGAGGCAGATGTGCAACCGACTGGGGGGCTGGGTGTGTGTGTGTGAGGGGACTGGGGGGTCGACACACACACACACCCCTCAATTGCCCCAGCTAATGCTGGCACCCATTTTACAGCTGGGTGAACTGAAGCAATGCAGAGTTAAGCGTCTTCTTGCTCAATGACACAAATTGTTTCGAGTCGGTCGAGAATCGAACCCCGGACCTTCCAGTCATGAGTCCGACGCTCTAACCACCAGGCTACAACCCCCAGGTAGCACTGTGCAGGAAACACAGGTAAAATAGGAAAGAAGTGACACTAGACGACTCTAAAACGACAAGATGTCACGGTACAAGTCATCAAAGAGTCGCCAAAAAGTAAATTTGAGGAGTTTTATTGTCTGCGACTCTGAAAAGACTCTGGGGCCGTAGACTCGTATCTGAGGCGTGCTGGAGTCGCTGCAGAATTGCATCTCGCATTTACTACAGCTCTATTTGGTCTACTTGAGTTAGTAGAAAGTTAAGCGCTAACAGTCGCCTCTCCGTCGCATTGCAGTCGTTTGAGTCGTTAAAATCGACTTCTGCAGCCTTGATTTACAGCAGTACTCAAATTCATAAATTGCCCCGGAGGCTCAGACATAGTCTCCTCCGCGAGTCCCGGCTATTACAGTCTGAATGCTAACCCGCGGACGCGTCGCTATCCATTGTCATGTAGAGCCGGCCCTCCTCATTGTCGCTATCATTGCCATCTTCATCACTAGAATCCGCCGTATAATTATTGTTGTCCTCTTCATCTTCAGCATCATCTACGGATAGTAAGCGAAGATTAACACCGGAGCGCAGCAGTCTGGGTGTCCGCTCGGCCGATTCTAAGTCGCTGCTCCGCACGCTAGCCGAATCGTCGAGATTTCCGTCATCGTCCTCTTTAGTATCGACTCTGCAGGCAACAGCAACAGCGACAGGAGCCTCTGAGTCGGCTACAACGCAGTCGGTGATGGTCTCGCACGATGACGATGTTGAATAATTGCCTACAGACGACCGGTTGTTAAGATCGCCCCTAGCAACTGGCACAGACGGACCTGTTGAATTGGACATTGCAGCCGCAATGCACGCGAAATTAACTCGCGGCCTGGGCAAAATATCGTCGAACGGACGCCGGCGACCGGCTTCCTCATCCGGGAACAGGTAGTAGCAGTAGCCGAACAGGTCCGACAGGGGCCGGTTGGCGGGAGCGGGCGCCGCGCTGGAGCGCCGGTAGCCGCCGCCGGAGCTGCTTAACTCAGACAGAGATGAGGAAGCCACCGATGCTAAAGATAAGGATTCGGGCGTTGCTATGGGCGCCTGGCCGTTCGAATACGGCATACTGGACGCTGACGGTGGCAAGCCGAAATTTCGAAGCACGGAGGCTGGCACAGTGTGCGAATGCGACATCATCGACAGCAGGGCGGAGGCCGAAGCTGCCGCCGGTTCGGCTGTCGAGCTGATGATCATTTTGTCACCTGCGGCGGCGCCGTTGGAATCGATCGGCGCACCCATAATCGACGAAGAAAGAAGGTCACTATCAATATCCGACTCTACCGACATTTGAGACGGCGACGAAGCCAAATTGTTTTGCTGAACAATTGAATAACTTCTTTTGTCCTCTGTCTCGCTGCCGGCCCCGCAGTCTGTCTGAATCCCTAGGCGTCGTTCGATCGAGGTCGCAGCAGCAGCGAAACTTTGCGCCGCGCTGGACGAAGTGTGCCTGGAGAGCCGCGCGGCGACGGCTGCAATCTGTCGTAGTCGGAGAGGACGGCGGCCAAGGCGAACTGGGCGTAGCCAAGCGAGTGATCGCGCAGCATAGACGGAGAGGCGAGTATCTGTAGAAATGGGTAAACGGCATGAGCAACTATAAGAGTCTCTTCAGGCTGAAAAGCCTCGTCACCTAATTAGTATTGAATAATTTTAACTTGCCTCGTCAAAATCGGTGCCGTCGGCTTTCAAAGCGTGAAACACCGGCTTGCCGTCGGTATTTCGAGCACGGACTACGTGCAGTACCCGGCCTGGCAACTGCAGAGCCGGATACGTCCTCGGCGACGCCGAGTCGGATGACGACATTGCGGCGTTGGTGTCGGCCAACTCGTCTCCAGGCGACGCATTCAGGGTATCCTCTGACTCTTGCAGTTGCTTGTGACGGCTATTGCAACAGCAGAGAGACAAACGGCGGCTGGCTGAAATTTATAGGAGAAAACGCCCACTTCACTCCCTGATGACTCGGACACACCCACCTCCCACCCTGGAGACTCGGACGCACCCACCTCACCCAACGACTCGGACACGCCCACCTCACTCCCTGATGACTCGGACACACCCACCTCCCACCCTGGAGACTCGGACACGCCCACCTCACTCCCTGATGACTCGGACACGCCCACCTCACTCCCTGATGACTCGGACACGCCCACCTCACTCCCTGATGACTCGGACACGCCCACCTCACTCCTGATGACTCGGACACGCCCACCTCACTCCCTGATGACTCGGACACGCCCACCTCCCTCCCTGATGACTCGGACACGCCCACCTCACTCCCTGATGACTCGGACACGCCCACCTCACTCCCTGATGACTCGGACACGCCCACCTCCCTCCCTGATGACTCGGACACGCCCACCTCACTCCCTGATGACTCGGACACGCCCACCTCACTCCCTGATGACTCGGACACGCCCACCTCCCTCCCTGATGACTCGGACACGCCCACCTTCCTCCCTGATGACTCGGACACGCCCAACTCACTCCCTGATCAGTGAGATCCTTACCAAGCCAATGTCCGCCAATGACGCTCCACCGGTGCGCTCGGCAGCCATTCAGAAGCCGCACCATTCTACGACGCAGCGTCGCAACCTGCGCCAAACCCAGTCGAGCGACGGCATCCCCGTCCGATGACAACGGCGTAGAGAACCGTCTGGCTAGCGTGGCCGCCTCCCGGCCGAGTAAACCACCGGGCGCGCGCCGCAAGCCGTTACGCGCGCGATCGGCTGGCCCAAGCCTCGCGCGCGCGCCACGCCCATCAAAGTGAGTATGACCGCGGCGCCGCGCCAACGCCATGACCGTGAGCATCACTTCAACGAAGCTCGACTCAACGTTTACATCGCCGCAGCAGCCGCCGCAGTCTCCAGTACGCGATGGCGCGCCAATTCGGCCGCCTAGTTGAATAGCGGCGCCAATTGACCCCGCGTGGCCCACCTCGGCGCCGCCATCAACGCCGGCCGGAAGCGGTATCGGCGCAACTCCGCTCTCCAGCTCGCTCATTGAAGGCATCCTCAGCGTACTACTAGCGCTAGTAGTAGTAGACGAAGCGACAGTAACGCTTGGCGCTACAACTACAAAAATATTCCGCGTGAAAGCGTCGTAGCCGGCAAAACAATTGCGGCTGGCGTAGGTTAACCGAAAGCGGGCGTCGCTAACGCCTTGTCGATTTAAACTGTGCCGAACTGCGCCGGTGACGCTACGGTTGCCATGACAACAACAGGCTTCGGCAACCAGTATTAGCTTGGCGCAGTACAAAGCCAATTCAATTTCGATTCTGTCGGTCGGATTGGCCAAGTTGAAGAATCGCGTGGCCGAGTAGATAGGCCGGCCGGACATGTAGTCCAGCACGCGCTTGGAGCCCTCCTAGGTTCGGACGGAGGATTAAAAGTACAAACAAATTACTCATAATACTTGGCGACAAAGCAATACTAAATTTTTTAGAAAATCTTACTTAGACTTCATTTTCAAGCCTCTTATCCTTGGCGCAATAAAAGTTTGACGTCTGAGAGCAACTATGAAGGCTATATAAAAACCAAAACTTAGGCCCTACAAAAAGCCACGACAAAGGCCCTATAAAAGCAACAGAAGGGTCCTAAAAGCTCACGCTAAGCTCCGATCGTTGCGAAGGCGCTGTTGCCTTCGCAGCAGCACCAGGCCGGCGGCCAGGTCGGAGGCCACCAGATTCAGATCGCGCGAACAGTGGCGTCAGTCGCAGCGCCGCGTCGGTCAGGCCGAACGGCAACGACGACGAAGTCGATCGTGAGGTAAACGGTGGGCAGCACAGCTGACGACGGCGTATGGACGTCGGCGGGGGCGGTGGAAGCGGTGGCAACTGGCCAGCGCAGCTTCTTGTTGCTGTCGCCAGCTGCAAAATTGCGAGGCGTGCGCGGCGGACGGCGGGGTGATTGTGAGAACACTGATGACATGGATTGTAGCAACCACTGTTCTATTCTTGTTGTCTGGTCTGTCTGTCTGTCTGTCTGTTTGTATGTCAGCAGAAGACTTTCTAATCGCACATTTCTCTCAACTCTGCATAGGAAATGACAATAGTTTCTTGAAAATACTAACTTATCCCCGTCGGCGTCAATCAGGTTGTCATGGTAACAGCTGCGACTATCGATGAGCTTCTTTCCGCGGCGGTCATGTTTTCGCGCGCCCAACGACGCCAGCGGCAAGGGTCGCAGCCGCAGCCGATGCAGCAGGCAGATCAGAGCGCCGGAAATCAGCAGAGCCACTGTCCAATCGATTGCAGATACGGCTGACAGGAGAGAGAAAAAACAGCGGGCGGTTGATTCACTTACTTACAGTAGAACCATACGCGTTTTGAATGATAATTTGTGAGGTCATATCAAATCTTGTCAAAGATATAATATTTCACGATTTTTTTCAATCTGAACCACCCTCCTCTCATTCTCAATATTACCCTCTTCTCACTCTCAGTGTCTATCTCACCCTCTTCTCACTCTCAGTATCCATCTCACCTTCTTCTCACTCCTCAATGTCTATCTTACTGTCTTGCTCACTTCTCAGTGTCTATCTCATCCTCTTATGAGTTGTCAATCTCAGCCTCTTCTCACTCTCCATCTCACCCTCTTCTTCCCTCTCGGTGTCTATCTCACCCTCTTCTCACTCTCAGTATTCAATCTCACCCTCTTCTCACTCTCAGTATTCATTTCACCCTCTTC
>NIVC01001972.1:0-51206 GCA_002269645.1 Macrostomum lignano
AAAAGTAACATGACGAGACGAGAGTGAGCACAGTAAGCCATAACTGTGTCATCGAAATGAGCAATTCATTGCTTTTTAGTAGGCAGTATAATTATTTTTATGCTGGTTTTTTTGTGCGCAGAGTGTGCTTAAGTTTGAAAATCGCACACTGAAATAGAAAAATTAGGTGCGGTCTCACAACTTATTTTTCCTTTTAAGCTTATTTGCATTCGATCTAAAAAACGAGACAATAGGTCAAGGCATTCTTGGACACAAGAGAAAGATGTGTAGACGTGTCTATATTCCCAGTTTTCTGAAGTAAGAGAAATTGCACTCTGAGTCTTAAAATCGCAGCCTGAAATTAGGTTTTGGGTAGGTCTACAGGGTGCGATGTTGCAGCGTGTCTCTCGCAAAAAAACTGTCATTTAATGTGTATAATGTATTTCATGAATAATAAGTAGGCTCAAGCCTTGTTATTATCACTAGGCCTACTAGGCCCTACTGCCAGGATGGAATTCTTGTATTTCTTAAGTCAAACGGAATTATGGATTTTTTTATGGCGCGCAAAATATTTTTTATTGGTCGCATTTTTTATTTTGGTACTTAGCACGTCGCAAAATGGTAAAACAATAAGACAATAACGAAAAATGCATTCTAAGAAAATGTAGTGATTTGAATTTTTGTCCAAATACATAATAAAATAAAGCAAAAAAAGCTTAAAATAAAGCAGTTTACTGCTAGTTTGTAAGGAATAAACAAATTTAATGCTTGTTCCTACAATTCGTACAACAGAAACTAAAGTGTCTGTAGAAGTGTTTGAATAAGTGTCGGCGAATGTTTCATATGTACTTTTCATAGAATTTTTCCAATTTTTACTTTTGTGCCTTACTTAGGCCTAGTTTTTAGTTTTTATTCTTTTTTCTTCGTGATCTTAACTAGTAGGATTATCTTTTGCAAAATCCAATATTTCAAGGGCACTTTTGCATATATTAGGAATTAGCAATTTTGTCTGAAATTCTGCAACGCATTTTTTCCGGATTTTTTAATGCAAAATCGCATTTTTTTCGCGCAATCGCATAACGCGTTGTTATTTTTTTGCAAGAATTCCATCCAGGGGCCTACTCCACCTGTCCACCATTATCTGTTATAGTACTGTCAAATTGACAGTTTTCTAAACAATAATTTTTTAGCATAGGCCTAGACTATTGACATTTTTTGCTATTTATTAGTTTGCAATTGCAGTATTTTGTAAAAATTAAAATTTTTGATATATTGAATAAAACCCTTGGGTTTAGTAATGCAAAGCCAAAGGCGCATGTCCAAGGTGGCCACATCTGGCTAGGCCTAAGGTCTATTCTAGCTCCTAGGATGTAGAAAGGAGTGAGAGGACTATTGAATTTTAATTCCTAGGAGCCTAAATGATTAATTTGACTAGGAAATCCAATAAGATTTGAAAAATTTAGTTTATATTGATTTTTTTTCTATCAGATCTAGTTTGTATGAATAAAATGATACTTCATTTATAAAAATTGATAAAGGGATAAAAAGTTATTACCTTTTTATGTCCTTTTTTGTCTATTTTTGTAATGCATCTTTCCCATAAGGCCCTGTGATCAATTGTGACCAGAAGGTAAAAATATCAGAGAAAAGTGTTTGTAACTTTTGATTGGCTTGATGGATATTCAAAATTTAAAGTGTAACTTTTACCTTTTATCTAAGAGAATAGGCAGAATGCCTTGACAGACAGAACATCTAGAAAAAGATAGGCAGAATGCCTTGGCAGACAGAACATCTAGAAAAAGATAGGCAGAATGCCTTGGCAGACAAAATGTCTGGGAGAGGATAGGCAAAATGCCTAGGATTGGACAGCACATCCTAGGGGAAAAAAGACAGCAATGTGCCCTTATTGAACAGCACCTTCTGGCTATTAAAAGGCAAAATGCCTTTAAAGAAAGAAAGCTGACTCAATGGCTTTTTTAGAACTAATATTCAATAGGCATATAAGCATGATAATGAAGCTCAAAGCAGAGGCAAGTTGCTTCTCTACTGTGTATTTTGCTTGTTTTATACTACAAATATCAAATTTTAAACAAATATTAGACAAGAATTTATTCTACATAATGATAGAATAATAAAAGATATTTTAAAGCATATCGAGGTGAATGATTTTATTAGAAAAATAGGGAAATTTTGTGAATAGAAAAAGTTCATAATTTGCACAGTATAGCAATATATGATTGTGCATAGAATAAGCAAGGTGTCTATAATAAGGCAAATTGAATAACTAATAACTAAAAAACACTGCTACTTTACCTTGTGGCCACATTTGTTTGTGGCCACCTTGTTCTGTTACCAGTAATGCTAGGTCTAATGATAGTATGCCTAAAAACTCTAGGCAGTCTAGTGAGATTTTTAAAGTTAGGCCTAATTTTTAGTATTTATTTCTATTTTATTTTATAAATCTCATTTGCATGAGTAAAAATATACCTTTATAGAAAAAATGGTCAAGTAATATAAAAATTATAAATCTTTTTGTATCTAAAAATTGATGATTCAATTTTTTCATAATATACTTGTATTTTGCTTAGGCCTATTGAAACTTGATTTTTTATAAATGTTTTTTTAACATTACTTTTTATTTAACTAATTTCTATTCTTAATATGATATTTTTTTAGCTTTTTTATCCTTTATCAATTGATAAAAAATTGAAATTCTTTTGTTATAAAATCACATAGCACTATTTGGATAACAGTTGTTTTGGTGACAAGATATTTTGGTGACAGTTATTTCAGTGACAAGCAAAGGTCAATTCGGTAATGAGAAAAAGACCTATTCAGTGAAAACCATTGTGGTTACAAATAGTAAATTATCTAGCCAATTATAACTGATATGAAACTTTAATTTTAGATGTTTTCTGAAATGAGAAAGTATTTTTTCATTTAATTTTGTTTATTTACTATTACAAAAATATGATCTTTTGAACTTGTATATTTTCCAAAGCCAGTGTGCTCTTGTCACAGTCAGTATTTTGTTATAAGGATCCTCTATATGTTTATGGCTTGTGTCTGAATATTCTAGGAAAATTCAAAATGATCTGCACAAAAAAACATTATAATTTGTTTTTTTTCTTAAATTTCCCAAATACAAATATAAATAATAAATATTTTGATGGATTTTTTCAAATATATAAGAAACATAAATCTTAACAAAAACTACAAACTGATGAACTGATATCTATGAAGTGCCTCGTGTCACTAAAATGACTAAAGTCACCAAATCTTCTATTTTTTACAAAAGGTTAACAATGTCTGCCACAGAATAAATTTGTCACTAAAACAACTATTTGTCACTGAAATCACTTGTCACTTAAACAACTGACACTGCATTATCCCTATGAAGTCGGGACTTTTGATATATAATCTCCTTTAGAAGACAGAAAATTATAAGTTAAAATTACTCTTAAAATCAAACTTCTAAATAGGACCACTTCTAAGTGCAGTATTTTAGCATCAAATCTTGTGTCTTGTAGGAATGCAGCTTATATTTATTTTTGTGGTATGATCATTTAAACGGTGAAATTATATTGAAGGGATCATATTTTGAAATTTTAGGAAATTATCAGTATATTAATCAATGAAAGTGAGAGGGTGCATATGGTCTGAATTCTGCACAAAAACAAGCAAAAAAACAAACTTGTTGCAATTGTCAGAAATGAGTTTCTGCTACTTTTTTGTAATATGATCCAAACATTACAAAATTGCTATTGAATTGATCTTGAAACGAAGTGTCACCCCTCTCACTTTTGTTATCCAATCCCCTTAATACAATTTCAAGCAAATTCACTATTTGAGGGATTCTATTCCAAAGTGAATATATGTGTAGCTTGTGAATTCGGAAAGTGAATATATAGTTTGTCTTTTTTGATCAAATTGTACAAAGAATACACTTTTGCAACAACTATGATTATTACAGTGGTATGATAAAGTGGCAACTGACCTTGCCCATATGCAAGGGGATTATATAACAAAACAGTGCAACAGGGGGAGTGGCATAATGAAAGAATGCCAAAATTTAATATCGCCAAAATAACCAAAACCCTTGCAAAGCTTTAAAGAAGTATGTTGTAGGCCTAAAGTTGTTAGTAAGAAGGGTGAGAAACATTAAGCAGATTTGTAGAGCTTTATCAGTAGAGGCTTAACAGAGGTTGTTTCAGTCTCTTTAAAGTTGGGTTTTGTTAAAATTCTTTCACTTTGAGGAACACAGCAACAGACTGCTTCTACTACCTTCTAGGGCAATTAAAGAAGTTTTTCTCTATGCTCTTGTTGCTAGGGTCCTGCGGGCCTCAAGTAGTGTGTTTTTTCACTTCTAGCCAGTCCCTTGTCTTTACACCTCTAGTCATCTTGGTGGTTTTCACACTTCTGACTCCCGATAGTCTGCAATTCAAAGGTGCAAAGGGGGTTATTTTGTTGTCAAACTTTCACAGACGCTTCTAAAGTAGTTTCACTTTAATTGCTTATTCTGATGCTAAAAGCATGGGTAAACACAAGCAAAAAAAACATGTTCAGGAAGAGGACGCAGCAGAGCCAGTGGTTGATGCTGAGCCTCAGGAGGCTGAGGTCGAGGAAGCTGCCGCTGCCCCGATGGTGCCAAGGTTCGCAGGCCCCAGGTGAGTGATTTCTGTGACTTCTGTGTGCACTTACATCCTTTGTAGTCCACTTGGCTGCTCGCTCAACTTTTGGCCTTGCTTAGAAGATTTACATGCTTTTAACTCTCCACTCAGTTCCCTCAGCTGGTCACTACCCCTACCCTCAGTTCCCTCAGCTGGTCACTCACCCTCAGCTGGTCACTCACCCTCAGCTGGTCACTCACCCTCAGCTGGTCACCAACCCTCCTCAGCTGGTCACTCACCCTCAGCTGGTCACCAACCCTCCTCAGCTGGTCACTCACCCTCAGCTGGTCACTCACCCTCAGCTGGTCACCAACCCTCCTCAGCGGGTCACTCACCCTCAGCTGGTCACTCACCCTCAGCTGGTCACCAACCCTCCTCAGCGGGTCACTCACCCTCAGCTGGTCACTCATCCTCAGCTGGTCACTCACCCTCAGCTGGTCACCAACCCTCCTCAGCGGGTCACTCACCCTCAGCTGGTCACTCACCCTCAGCTGGTCACCAACCCTCCTCAGCGGGTCACTCACCCTCAGCTGGTCACTCACCCTCAGCTGGTCACTCACCCTCAGCTGGTCACCAACCCTCCTCAGCGGGTCACTCACCCTCAGCTGGTCACTCGCAAGCACACCAGATTCCCCAACCAAACTGGCAGGTGAAAATGTCCTACGAGGAGCAGCTGAACTACGTGACGCCCATAGCCAATCCAATGGCCCCAAAGAAGGTGAACAAAAAGCTGCTCAAACTTATCCGCAAAGCCAAACGCGGCAAGAAAGTTCACCAAGGCGTGAAACTCATTCCTAAGCTGATTGTAAAGAAGCGCCAATCTGGCATTGTGGTTATCGCTGGTGACGTCACCCCGATCGATGTTGTCTCTCACCTGCCGTTGCTGCTGGAGGAGCACAGCGTACCTTATTGTTATTCGCCGTCTAAACGCGAAATTGGCGCCGCCTGCGGTTCCCGACGCGGCATCGCTCTGGTGTTCGTGCAGCGACACGACGATTTTGGCGACCTGTTCGACAAGATGCGCGACAAATTGCTTGAACTGCCGCTGCCCATCTCCTAAGATTGTCTGCTGGGAGTCTGGAGCTGTATTGTAGTTTAGTCCTGATTAAGAATTAAGACTATAGTCTATTTGCAAACATAAGTACACTCAGCAGCATGTTAAAGTTTCCATCCCGGAAAGCAGTGGTTAAATTTCCACTTGTTCACCACTGATTTGGTTGTGGAAACTTTTACACGTTGCTGGGTATGCTGTCTATGGGTCTATGGTTTCGATAGTACAATGGAGTTTTAATTGTTAACCCAGTCTAAGCTACTCGAAAACACCCCAAAGCACAGATTCTATATTACCTAGATGCCACTCCAGCATTCGCTAATGTATTTAGCGGCTGTCTCCGAGGTCCTGAAAACCCCGGGGTTTGTGCCATAGACACCAGCTGCTAATGCTTGAGAGCAGCAGAAGCTACAGTCTATGGTCCGAACCCCGGGGTTAGGGCTACAGACACCAGCTGCTGCTACTAATGCTTGAGAGCAGCAGAAGCTACAGTCTATGGTCCGAACCCCGGGGTTAGAGAGTTTTGGGCCGCAGGGATATAGGCCTCTAGACTCCTTCAACTCGGCTATTTCAGTTTTGGCCATAGACAAAAGCTAAAAAATGCCTCTAACTATGGTCGCGGTCCATCTAAGTGTGTCTTGTCTTAGTTTGTGCGCTTCTTTTCAACAATGGAATTCAATTAATGCTAGTTTATGACTCTTGCGGGTCAAATTATTTTCAAGATTGCTAGTTCAGTGCAACTTTTTCCTGTACAAATTGTTTAACAAAAATGCCTTTAATAGTTCCAATTAATAACTCTGTGCGCGTTTGAAAGCATTTTTTATTATAAAGAAGGTGCATTGCAATTACAATATTTGGTAGCTAAATACTTTAAAGCTGTGGCTATACAAACAATTCTGTCTGCTGGATTGGAATTCTGTTTCTTGTTCTGTTGTTTCTTTTTTAATTTCTATATTTAGCTAATGGCTTTGTTAATCTCAATACCCTCTCCATCACCCTCCGTACCCTCTCAATACCCTCTCCATACCCTCCGTACCCTCTCAATACCCTCCGTACCCTCTCAATACCCTCCCTAGCCTCGCGATCCCTTCCTTACTCTATCTGTAACCTCCCCTGTCCCTGCCCAATACCCTCCCTGCCCTCCCAATACCCTCCCTGCCCTCCCAATACTCTTCCGACCTATCCATACCTCTGTACCCTCTTAAATACCTTCACGACCCTCTGCATACTCCGTTACCTCCACCTACCCTCTTTACCCTCCCTCTACTTACCAAAACTTCACACCCTCAATCACCTTACCGTTCTCGTACCATCCCACTTCATTTTATTTCATCCTCTCATTCAATCCCGTGTCTGTGGCACCTCAACGACCCACCACCATTTATAGCCCTTTGCTTTCACTCAATATCGAACAAAAAACTGTAATACAGCCTTTTCTCCCTTATTTGCATGCGCACTTGAAAAATGTCCGACGAAGTGAATCCCAAAGCTTATCCGTTGGCTGACGCTGTGCTGACAGAGAAAATTCTCGAGCTGGTGAAACAGGCAGTCAGCTACAAGCAGATGAAGAAAGGCGCTAATGAAGCTACAAAAGCTCTGAACAGAGGCCTAGCCGAGTTCATAGTGATGGCGGCTGATGCTGAGCCACTGGAGATTCTGCTGCACCTGCCGTTGCTATGCGAGGACAAAAATGTGCCGTATGTGTTTGTCCGATCCAAGGTGAATCTGGGCAGGTGCTGCGGAGTCAAGCGGCCTGTCATCGCCTGCGCCGTACTGCAGAACGAAGGCTCGGAGCTGAAACCGCTGATCAACTCGCTGCAACAGTCTATTGAGAAGCTGCTAATCTGATGCGGAATATTAATTATGGCATTCATTAATTATTCATTACTTTTCAACTAATTGTTGCTATGAGGATGGGTTACTTAGTTTAATTTTGTGCGTTTTATGGGACAGTAATTGACAAGTTTATTAATACATTTAATAAAAATATAATTACTAACTAATGGCATTTCGATTCTAGCTAGCTGCGTCACTCGCGTTGTTGTTGGCGACTAAATATTGTGTACATTTTTGGAAACCTTTAGTCTGAATTGTTGTTTGCTTTTGTTAGTCTTTTTTATTTCGGTTCTGAACACGACCCTGGTTCGATTCCGTAAGCGGCCACACGGAGTGTACATGTCTGATGCAAGGACTACTTAACAACACAGGACGTTACACTTGCAAATATTGGCAGAATTCTCAGAGGCCGCTTTGAATGCATGTCTTTGGTTTTAGTGGCCTTTTTGCTTAGTAATTCGCATGGCAGCGCAGCATGATTTCGACTGTCAAAACATTGTCGAGACACATCTTAAGTGCTGCACTCCCTCACAGCGCATCTGTCCAACTACGAGTATATTCGATGAGGTTTATGTACAACCTCTGCGTCTTCGTGGGTGTCACGTCATTTGATAGCCAGAGGATACTCCAGATAAGCTAGCACGTACAGACATCCGCATTTGTAGCCCGGCTCGTTCCAATTTACAGTCTTCATCCATAATTTTTTCAACCAAGTAATTCGTCTTATCCAAATTGCATGTACACACATTTGGTGGGACAGTTGTGAATGTAACAACCACTTTACTAAGCGTCTTTTACTTTACTTGAAAGTCTTTACTAATCAAGGTTTTTTCGACGCTTTCATTTAGAGGGCTCCAGTCTCCAATCTAAGTAGACTCCAGTCTCTAATCTAAGTAGACTCCAGTCTCTAATCTAAGTAGACTCCAGTCTCCAATCTAAGTAGACTCCAGTCTCTAATCTAAGTAGACTCCAGTCTCCAATCTAAGTAGACTCCAGTCTCTAATCTAAGTAGACTCCAGTCTCCAATCTAAGTAGACTCCAGTCTCCAATCTAAGTAGACTCCAGTCTCCAATCTAAGTAGACTCCAGTCTCCAATCTAAGTAGACTCCAGTCTCTAATCTAACCGTAGGCTAAAAGGCTAAAGACTCCAGCTCCCAATTTAAGTAGTGATAAATAAACAAATAACAACCGCTGACTTTAAATACCTTAGCTACGCTCGTAAATCGTGTCATTTTGCGTTAGTAAAATGAATAGAAAAAGTGGAATAATTATAAATTTATATTTTGTGTATTTGCTAAATGTGAGTAATAAACAAATACGAGCTATTAGATATTGAAGGCTGCAGACGTAGGCAAAATTGCATTGAATAAATATAAAGCGGCAACTTGCAGCAGTTAAGTTGTCACGGCAAAAGTTGTAAAAAGCTTCGCAAGAAAAAAATAACAAAGCAGAATAAAAGTGGAGCTGGCAGCGAAGCAGAAGCAAAAGTTATCAATCAACTGTAACAAATCAAGCTCAAAAACAGATTAAAGTTCAAATATATCAGACTAGACAGGTGCTGAAAAAATTATAAATCATAAATAAAATAATTAGGCGCAGTACAATTTGCGCAACTAGCTACTAATACAAGCACTGTTTTAAGGCGTACGAGCATACAATGCGCATTTTAGCACCTAAATTTGCTGTGGCTATAAATAATAAATAAAATTTTGCTAATCGACTTACGAGTAATATCAGAATATTCAAATTGAGTTATAAAGGTAAATTGATTTAACGATAAAATTTCAAACTAAAGAGTTAGCAATAAATAAACAAATAAAGAACCAATGCAAAGTTATGAAGACCAAAAGGTCTGTATTAATTTTAGAGTTTATATTTCTATACCGCGATTCTGCGATATACTGCGATTCAATGAAGATCCACAGGTAAGTAAAATTTAAGGGCAACTCGATTACAATTAGTTCTGCAATCTTTTAAAGGTAAATATCAAAAACATAACATTTTATCCTCCCACACCATCCCGAATGTCCTCACACCATCCCGAGTGTCCCCACACCATCCAGAGTGTCCCCACACCATCCAGAGTGTCCTCACACCATCTCGAGTGTCCTCACACCATCCCGAATGTCCTCACACCATCCCGAGTGTCCCCACACCATCCCGAATGTCCTCACACCATCCCAAATGTCCTCACACCATCCAGAGTGTCCTCACACCATCCAGAGTGTCCTCACACCATCCAGTGTCCCCACACCATCCAGAGTGTCCCCACACCACCCAGAGTGTCCCCACACCATCCAGAGTGTCCCCACACCACCCAGAGTATCCTCACACCACCCAGAGTATCCTCACACCACCCAGAGTATCCTCACACCACCCAGAGTATCCTCACACCACCCAGAGTATCCTCACACCACCCAGAGTATCCTCACACCACCCAGAGTGTCCCCACACCATCCAGAGTGTCCTCACACCACCCAGAGTATCCTCACACCACCCAGAGTGTCCCCACACCACCCAGAGTGTCCCCACACCATCCAGGGTGTCCCCACACCACCCAGAGTGTCCTCACACCACCCAGAGTGTCCTCACACCACCCAGTGTCCTCACACCACCCAGTGTATCCTCACACCACCCAGAGTGTCCTCACACCACCCAGTGTCCTCACACCACCCAGAGTATCCTCACACCACCCAGTGTCCTCACACCACCCAGAGTGTCCCCACAGCATACCGAATGTACCCACATCATCCCGAGTGTCCCCAAACTATTTTGATGTTCCCACACCATCCTGAGTGTCCCCACACCATCCCAAATGGTGGTGTCTAAAGTTGAAGTAAAATTTCTCGCACCTGTTGCCCTCCATTCGAACGCAGCAAAGTGTCTGCGGCTTCATCATCAATACGGTCAAAAAAGTTCGTCACCCCTATTGCAACTACAAGCTGCACTAGTTGCATATATGGAATATTTAAATATGAATTCATACTGTCAATAATAGTTGTAAATGAATTTTCATAGCTGTCACGATTAAAAATACACAGCAAAATTGTATTGAATAAAAAGTATATGCATATGCAATCGTTTGTATTAAAACAGTTTTACTGGAATAGACGCACACACGGCATTATGATTGATAGGTTACCTTCACGGGTATTAACTAATCAACTGATCAATTCGCCGATATGTAGCGTAGGAAACTATCGGGCAATCCATTTTTGTTGCTACCCAAATGCTTTTTTATAGCTGAAGAAAAACAATTAAAAGCTTCAAATTTAGATCGCCTCGTTCAATATATGAGTTGTCGGGGTGATGGGATTCCCTATGTGTCCACCGATATGTAGCGTAGAAAACTTTATCAGGCAATATCGAAAAAACGTTACAATCGTATCTATGGCAACCGATTTGTTGCTATGCAAATAGCTATGGACAAAAAATGTTGCCATGCGGATGTAGCTTAAGAGAACGGGTGCACATCCGGTTCACTTGAACAGCTCCCGCTTAGCCCGGAAGTTCTCCTGCCGGATTCGGTCCTCTTCCTCCTTCTTCTGACGCTGGCGCTGCTCCTCGCGCAGCTCGGCCTCGTACTGGCCGCCAGCCGCGTGGATGCCGATCTTGGCCTTGAAGAAGTCCTTGGCGCCTCGCACGCCGACTTCGTCGACGCTGACAGCCTCCACGCCGACGTATTCGGCGTACCAGGCCAGCAGGTTCTTGTGCGAGTCCAGCTGGCCGGCAGCGGCCCGCCTGAACATGCTGAGGAAGCCGCGAAAGTCCAGCCGGTTCGAGCCGGCCGGGGGAGCCTCGAAGTCGCGCATCAGCGCCTTCAGGCCCAGGTAAGTCTGCGGCGCGCCCAGCCGCTCCATCATGCGGGTCAGGTCCTCGCGGCCAAGGTAACCGTCTCTGTCGGGAGGGGGTTAGCACCGCATGCTGATTGCCTGCCGTCTCACTCTATCTGTTCTACTTCTCAATCTACCTGTTCTACTTTTTAATCTACCTGTTCTACTTCTTAATCTACCTGCTCTAATTCTCAATCTACCTGTTCTACTTCTTAATCTACCTGCTCTACTTCTCAATCTACCTGTTCTACTTCTCAATCTACCTGCTCTACTTCTCAATCTATCTACTTTTTAGTCTACTTGCTCTACTTCTCACTCTACTTCTAAATCCATCTCTCTAATTCCTAATCTACCTGCTTTACTTATCACTCTACTTCTCAATCCACCTGTTCTACTTCTTAATCTACCTACTTCCTAGTCTACCTGCTCTGCTTCTCAATGTACCTGTTCTACCTCTCACTCAACCTGTTCTACTTCTCATTCTACCCCTTAATCTACCTGATCTACCTTTCACTCTACCTATCTTCTCAACTAATCTATCTACTCTACCTACTCTTACAGTAGCGACCCCGCATCAGTTCCACTTCTTGTCATTCACCCCCTCACCTGTCGCCATCGAACTCGTCGAAGGCCTCCTTCAATTTGACGACACCTTTGCGGCCAAACTCGGGGAACTCGGCGTAGGCGTTGAACTTCTTTGAGACGGGCATTCGCTTCCAAGTGACCTCGCCGTTGGGCCCGACGGACTCGATGTCGCAGCCGGCGGGCAGAGCCGCAGACGTCGAGCTTGAGCTTCGCCTACTAGAAGAGCCAGACGATGTCAATTCAGCTGGTCGCGCCTCCTGCTGCTGCTGCTGCTGAGCCTCCAGCAGCTCAGTCGGCGACTGCGGTTCCGGAGAATGGGCCAGCTTGGCTACCGCGGCCTGGAACAGCGGGGCTGCTGCGGGTGAGCAAACTCTACACAGTCTTCTGCTTTGGGTCTTCTACTTTTCAGTGTCTTCTGCTTTGAGTCTTCTACTTCTCAGTCTTCTGTTTAGGGTCTTCTACTACTCAGTGTCTTCTGCTTTGAGTCTTCTACTTCTCAGTCTTCTGTTTAGGGTCTTCTACTTCTAAGAGTCTTCTGCTTTGGGTCTTCTGTCCACTGCTAAGAGTCTTCTACTTTGGGTCTTCTGTCCACTGCTAAAAGTCTTCTGCTTTGGGTCTTCTGTCCACTGCTAAAAGTCTTCTGCTTTGGGTCTTCTGTCCACTGCTAAGAGTCTTCTGCTTTGGGTCTTCTACTTCTCAGAGTTTTCTGCTTTAAGCCTTCTACTCTCGGTAATCCAGAAATGATCTACAGTCACCCTAGTCCCCTCTACCTAAAATCCCCAAAAAACAAACTTACGTTAAACGACAACGAAAGAAAACTCAAGAACAAGGAAGCTTAATTAGCTTGCGGATGGCTTAGGGGCTCCTATGCAAAACGCACACAATAACAGGAGCAGATTATTTATAGACACACACACTCGCTCCGAGAGACACTGCATCCAAGCTACGCAGAGCAAGTTCCTATTTATATACTTCTGGCTGTGTACAACTAACTAAACTGCCCGTGGGCAGGGTGTGTGTGGGTGAGATACTGAGGAACGAAGGCTTAGCCGAAGTTCTAAACACACAGGGTGCCCCCCACTAACTTCTAGACCGTATAAAGCCTCAAAACCATATCAACGTGTTTATAGATATAGGCATAGCCGCACATAGCACGTCGGCTATTAAACCAATAACCAAAAGATTTAGCAAAACCGGAAACGGCAAGATTAATTATGAACCATAACTGGCCAGCTCGCATGACAGAAAGTTAATTTCTAATGGATTATCAATTGCTTAAATCTCTTCACAAAGTCACACGTAAACAGGTCTGAACAGTCATGGCAAAAGCAAATTCAACAGTAAACAGAAAAGAAATAAACTTCACCTACTATAAGGCTATAGCGAAACTGTTTCTAAGATAGATTTATAACACAAATGATCAAGCAAAAATTTAATTCAATTTCACATCGATCGATCGAGCATACATTTTAACTCCTCTATGAAGTTTTTAACGGATCGATAACAGGATATTGTATTTACATTTTAATTCTGACATTTACTCGATAAAAGCAGCAACTAAAACCATCGAGTTATACGTGAAAATATTCTTTGCCAGTGAAAGATCGGGAATCCAACTGTGATGTCTGGGAGATTTGGAAGTGAGATTTGGGAGATCTGGAAGTGACATTTGTGGGATTTGGGATGTGAGATTTGTGGGATCTGGGAAGTGAGATTTGTGGGATCTGGAAATGAGATTTGTGGATTGTGGGATCAGGAAATGAGATTTGTGGATTGTGGGATCTGGAAATGAGATTTGTGGATTGTGGGATCTGGAAATGAGATTTGTGGGATCTGGAAGTGAAATTTGTGGGATTTGGGAAGTGAGATTTATGGGATCTGGGAAGTGAGATTTGTGGTATCTGGAAATGAGATTTGTGGGATCTGGGAAGTGAGATTTGTGGGATCTGGGAAGTGAGATTTGTGGGATCTGGGATGTGAGATTTGTGGGATCTGGGAAGTGAGATTTGTGGGATCTGGAAATGAGATTTGTGGATTGTGGGATCTGGAAATGAGATTTGTGGATTGTGGGATCTGGAAATGAGATTTGTGGATTGTGGGATCTGGAAATGAGATTTGTGGATTGTGGGATCTGGAAATGAGATTTGTGGATTGTGGGATCTGGAAATGAGATTTGTGGGATCTGGAAGTGAAATTTGTGGGATTTGGGAAGTGAGATTTATGGGATCTGGGAAGTGAGATTTGTGGGATCTGAGAAGTGAGATTTGTGGGATCTGGGAAGTGAGATTTGAGGGATCTGGGATGTGAGATTTGTGGGATCTGGGAAGTGAGATTTGAGGGATCTGGGATGTGAGATTTGTGGGATCTGGAAATGAGGTTTTTGGGATCGGGAAGTGATATTTGCGAGATCTGGGAAGTGATATTTGGGGGATCTGGAAGTTAGTTTGGGAGATCTGGAAGAGAGATTTGGGAGATCTGGGAAGTGAGATTTGTGGGATCTGGAAGTGAGATATGCGAGATCGTTGGGGACCTGAGTGTGGAATTTATGGATCTAGATTGAATGGGGATGCAGAAGTACCTCGCCTAGAAAGCAGTCAGCGAAGCCTCATCATGTCAGGCCGCACTGCTTGACCCCTCGGCAGCGCAGTGCACAAAGTCGGAGCGCACGCAAATTTTCTCAACGGCCTCCTCAGAGTCGATCTCCTGACAGTCCCTGTCATCGGAGGGCGGCGCTTCAAACCGCCAGCTGAGCAGCAGGTGGCCGCGGGTGCCCGTAGCCAGCAGTAGCAGCGGCTGACGGCGACACGGCGAGGCGTCGAGGCCGTCGTCAAACCAGCTTGGCGCGGCCCAGGGCGCCGGCAGGGGCACGCAGAGCGGCTCCAGCAGCACCATCTGGAGCAGGCTGGACAGCCCGATGACTGACAGCGGCCTGCGCCAGCCGGGCCTGTGCAGGGCGAGGCCCAGTCCCACCGAGGCGGAGATGCCCAAAATGGCGAAGAATTTGGCTCCGTAGCCGCACAGCAGGATGTCCTGGGAGATGGGAGTTCGAGTTTACTTTGCGCTTGATTCACAATTTACTATTTTCGGTGACTGTCTAAAATGTGATACTTGCCTGTTACACTCGTGACCATCAAGTGTGATCGCAATTGGATCTTTAATAATAATGTGACCCTGCAATGTGACCGTCAAATAAATGGTCACTCTAGTGTGACCGTTAATGTGACCGTCAAAAGACAAAAAGACCGTCATTGTGACCCTTGTGTTAATTTAGGTAGATTTAGGAAAACATAAACGTCAAAAACGAACAAGCTGGTAGGTAGGAGTGACCGTGAGTGACGATAAAATGATTTGCATATTTTGACGGTCACATTAGAGGGTCACAAAGCCAAAATGTGACCGTCCCAGTTTTATCGCATTTAAAAATCGCATTGATTCTAAGAAATACATTCTAAGAATGGAAAATTCCATTATTGATTACTGAGATGCAAATTTTCCTATTGATATTCTTGAAATCGGAATTCCTGAACTTATTTTATGAATTAAGAATTCTCCCCTCGATTCTAAAAATGAAAAATTCCCCACTGATTATTAGATGGAAACTTTTCTATTGATTATAATAATGAAAAATTCCCTATCGATTCTACGAGCTATTAATGGACAGTTCCCTATCGATTCTAGGAATGGACAATTCCCTATCGATTCTACGAGCTATTAATGGACAATTGCCAATCGATTCCAGGAATGGACAATTGCCTATCGATTCCAGGAATGGACAATTCCCTATCGATTCCAGGAATGGAAAATTCCCCTATCGATTCCAGGAATGGACAATTCCCTATCGATTCCAGGAATGGAAAATTCCCCTATCGATTCCAGGAATGGACAATTCCCTATCGATTCAAGGAATGGAAAATTCCCTATCGATTCAAGGAATGGAAAATTCCCTATCGATTCCAGGAATGGACAATTCCCTATCGATTCCAGGAATGGAAAATTCCCCTATCGATTCCAGGAATGGACAATTCCCTATCGATTCCAGGAATGGACAATTCCCTATCGATTCCAGGAATGGACAATTCCCTATCGATTCCAGGAATGGACAATTCCCTATCGATTCCAGGAATGGAAAATTCCCCTATCGATTCCAGGAATGGACAATTCCCTATCGATTCCAGGAATGGACAATTCCCTATCGATTCCAGGAATGGACAATTCCCTTTCGATTTTAGGAACCGCAGACAGCCAGGGGGAGCCAGGATAATCAATGTCAGCGGCGGTAACCTACCTCAGACTGGAAGGTCCTCTCGTATTCGAAGGACTCCTCCATCACCAGCTTGCCGGCCTGGTGGTCACCGCCGTCGAGCACGCGGTGCCGGACAACTAGAAGAGACGAGCGGCGCTCTGACAAGCCAACGTGCGCCTTAATCGCCATGGTAACCAGCTGGCGGCACTCGGTGGCGGTAGCGACGGCCGGCCGGCTCCACCGCAGGAATCCCTTCAAAGGCCGCTGCCAAGTCAACCGATCGGTTAGTCGGATACTGCGACACCCGACTTCAACGACAGTCACCAGGGATTCACGACGAGTCAGTGCAGCGTAGTAAAACTGACGCTGATTGGCCAGCCGTGTTGGGCCGACGGAAATCAGGCGATTGCGGCGGAACAGATCGCCGGCGTCGCTGTGCAGAGTAGCGGCAGCGTCGGGCACTTGAAGCACCGGCGGCTGAGGCTGCGATTGGCACCATTGAGTTGAGGCGTTTGGCGATGGACGAGGCTGCGGCGGCAGCGACCAGAGCAGCAGACGGTTGAGGCTTGTGAGAAGCAGCACCTGGGGAATTGTCAGTGAGCAGAACTACAGAACTAGGCTCAGCTTCTCCTGACATGGCTCAGCTACTCGACAAGACTCAGCTTCTCCTGACATGGCTCAGCTACTCCTGACAGCTCAGCTTCTCCTGACATGGCTCAGCTTCTCCTGACATGGCTCAGCTTCTCCTGACATGGCTCAGCTACTCCTGACATGGCTCAGCTTCTCGACATGGCTCAGCTTCTCCTGACATGGCTCAGCTACTCCTGACAGCTCAGCTACTCCTGACATGGCTCAGCTTCTCCTGACATGGCTCAGCTTCTCGACATGGCTCAGCTTCTCCTGACATGGCTCAGCTACTCCTGACAGCTCAGCTACTCCTGACATGGCTCAGCTACTCCTGACGGTTCAGCTACTCCTGACGGTTCAGATACTCCTGACGGTTCAGATACTCCTGACGGCTCAGCTACTCCTGACATGGTTCAGCTACTCCTGACGGTTCAGATACTCCTGACGGTTCAGCTACTCCTGACGGCTCAGCTACTCCTGACATGGCTCAGCTACTCCTGACAGCTCAGCTACTCCTGACATGGCTCAGCTTCTCCTGACATGGCTCAGCTACTCCTGACGGCTCAGCTACTCCTGACATGGCTCAGCTACTCCTGACCTACCTAAGACACTCCTGACCTACCTTAGACATTACTGACCTACCTTAGGCACTCCTGACCTACCTTAGACACTACTGACCTACCTTAGGCACTCCTGACCTACCTAAGACACTAATGACCAACCTTACACACTTCTGGCCTACCTTAAACACTCTTGGCCTACCTTACACACTTCTGACCTACCTTAGACACTCCTGACCTACCTTAGATACTCCTGACCTATCTAAGACACTCCTGACCTATTATAGACACTCCTGACCTACATTTGACGCTCTTGACCTACATTAGACGCTCTTGAGCTACATTAGACACTCCTGACCTACCTAAGACACTCTTGACCTACATTAGACGCTCTTGAGCTACATTAGACACTCCTGACCTACCTAAGACACTCCTGACCTACTTTAGGCACTCCTGACCTGCCTAAGACACTCCTGACCTACCTTAGGCACTCCTGACCTGCCTAAGACACTCCTGACCTACCTTAGGCACTCCTGACCTGCCTAAGACACTCCTGACCTACCTTAGGCACTCCTGACCTGCCTAAGACACTCCTGACCTACCTTAGGCACTCCTGACCTTCCTAAGACATATGACACACGATAAAGTTAATTCAAGCCAGCGCAAGTCCTCGTATTTCCTACCTGAACGCGACCGCATGCGCCGCACACGTGGGCGGCCGTAGCTGATACCCTCTCGCCGTCAGTTAGCCGAATAAACGCCAACGGCGTTGCATCAACCGACGCCAGAGTGGTGCCGGCGTCGGCCAGAGACACTACAGCGTGCAGTCCGCCGCCAGCTGGCCCGGCAACCAGCACGGCCAGCTGGGAGTCCCGACAGTAGCCGTTCGCCCTGGCGTTGGCGTTGGCCCGGCCGGCCGGGGAGAAGCCGCTCACGTGAAGCCGTCGAAATCGAACCCGCTGAGTCGATGGTTCGAAATAGTCGAGTAGCAGCTCAGCGTCGGAACTGCTGAACGGGTTCGAGTGCACCGTCTGGCGGGAGGGAGGGGAGAGAATGGCATTTGTAATAATGGCGGATTAAAACATATCCAATAAAGTCCTTTCTGATTAACATGGAGCATTTCTTTGAAAACCATAAAACTGAGTACAGTTTAAACATTGATTCTTTAAAAACTTCAAATTTCCATTTGATTGTAACAATGGAAGGTTTATCAATTTTAAGAATAAAAAATTCCCTGTTGATTCTAGGAATAGAAAATTACCTGTCAATTCTAAGAATAGAAAATTCCCCGTTGATTTTAAGAATAGAAAATTCCCAGTTGATTCTAAGAATAGAAAATTCCCCACTGATTCTAGGAATAGAAAATTCCCCGTTGATTTTAAGAATAGAAAATTCCCTGTTGATTCTAAGAATAGAAAATTCCCAGTTGATTTTAAAAATAGAAAATTACCCGTTGATTCTAGGAAAAAATACCAAACGATTCTAGGAATAAAAAATCCCCATCGATTCTAGGAATAAAAAATCCCCATCGATTCTAGGAATAAAAAATCCCCATCGATTCTAGGAATAAAAAATCCCCATCGATTCTAGGAATAAAAAATCCCCATCGATTCTAGGAATAAAAAATCCCCATTGATTCTAGGAATAAAAAATCCCCATTGATTCTAGGAATAAAAAATCCCCATCGATTCTAGGAATAAAAAATCCCCATCGATTCTAGGAATAAAAAATCCCCATCGATTCTAGGAATAAAAAATCCCCATTGATTCTAGGAATAAAAAATCCCCATTGATTCTAGGAATAAAAAATCCCCATCGATTCTAGGAATAAAAAATCCCCATTGACTCTAGGAATAAAAAATCCCCATCGATTCTAGGAATAAAAAATCCCCATCGATTCTAGGAATAAAAAATCCCCATCGATTCTAGTAATAAAAAATCCCCATTGATTCTAGGAATAAAAAATCCCCATTGATTCTAGGAATAAAAAATCCCCATCGATTCTAGGAATAAAAAATCCCCATTGATTCTAGGAATAAAAAATCCCCATCGATTCTAGGAATAAAAAATCCCCATCGATTCTAGGAATAAAAAATCCCCATCGATTCTAGGAATAAAAAATCCCCATCGATTCTAGGAATAAAAAATCCCCATTGATTCTAGGAATAAAAAATCCCCATCGATTCTAGGAATAAAAAATCCCCATTGATTCTAGGAATAAAAAATCCCCATTGATTCTAGGAATAAAAAATCCCCATCGATTCTAGGAATAAAAAATCCCCATTGACTCTAGGAATAAAAAATCCCCATCGATTCTAGGAATAAAAAATCCCCATCGATTCTAGGAATAAAAAATCCCGTCTATTCTAGTCATGGAAAATTCCCCATTGATTTTAGGAATATAAAAGTTCCACTGATTCTAGTATACAAAAAGCCACAGGTATTTTTGAATATTGAAGACTGATTAAAAAAGGAAAAAATGAAGTAAATTAGTTCATGCAATTAACAGAACACAGAAAAATTGAATTTCTAGAAGCATAGCGAAGCTAAGAAAGTTATGAAAATTTGTAACATCTATTAAGCGCAATAGCAAGTGAAATGCAATGACAATTATAAAAAAAACTGTTTTCTCACCAACTAAACCTAACCACAAAATCACGCAAAAAGAGGCTGGCCTGATTGCTGGCCAAGCTAAAATGCCGTGCTAGTATAGAGATAGATAGATAATGTAGCCAAGCTGGCTTGCATTCCATGTGGCATAACATACACGCGAATATGCTTTCCACGGGAAAAATGTGGATAGATTTATCTAACATAAAACTCTGATGCAAAAT
The DNA here is from genome assembly GCA_002269645.1 of Macrostomum lignano. NCBI lineage: Eukaryota > Metazoa > Platyhelminthes > Macrostomidae > Macrostomum > Macrostomum lignano. The sequence continues at coordinate 20,218 of NIVC01001972.1, forward strand.
CAACAAATTAGTTTGATAAGCGTGCAGCCCGGAATGCTGGCACAAAAGGAAATGGTTATTAACTCAAGTAGGTAGGCACAGGGGTACCAAATATAGATAAAACAGGCAACGATTTCCTACACTTAAAGTTATTTTGATAAGCAGACAGATTGCGTTGCGCGCATCATCTACTGCTAGTAGAAATATGAGCATTTTTCTACAAAATATTTCAATTGAAAATTTAAAATACAACTTCCCCCCCCCCTATTCAGCCGCTGCTGGTAGGTCGGGTTTTGCAGCTTTGGAAGATGGCAACTCGCAACTCAACCATATAGCAGATTGGTCTAGACCTCAGCTTATTCTCTGTACAGCCTCTGAGTGCGTGTGCTCAGGAGCCATCGGTTAGTTAGTCAGTTAGCAATTGTGCATTGATTGGGGCTTTGGGAGCTGCCGCAGACAAAGGCGACTGTTTTGAAGGATGACGCAAGCAGCCTATTGATTGATTCAGATACTTCTTTAGTTACAGGCACAGATACTAGAATAACTAGATGGGCCAAATTTACGCGTAAACTACTTTCAGTTCAGTAGTAAGTTAAACAGAAGCATTTTAATGCATTTTTAAAGCCAAGACTCATTTATTGGCTCTTACCCCCAGTCTAAACCCTCCAACTGCGCCTTTCAACACTACCCCCCCCCTCCGCCCCGCCCCAATTTTTATTGCCTTTCTCGGAATTCCAGCCTAAATCTGCCATGTACATTTCAGAGGACTGGCTAATGTACATTATTTCTGAGCCAATTAGCAAGTTGTTTACGCCTGCAAGCTTGGGCTTCTAAACTTATCGAAGTCATTTCAGCTGCCTTTAATTCTATAAAATAGCGCATGAATTCTTTTTTGATACTGAACTTAAATTAGAAATCTGTTTTACTAAGTATATGTGCCTTTAGTGGCCCATCCAGTTATTCTAGTAGCTGTGGTTACAGGCAGTAGGGCCCTGTGCACCCTAGCGCACCTTAAGCGACATTGTCCCACAGCCCATTCCGCCGACTCCCCCGAGCAGGCACACACTCACACAGGAGTGTACAGCGGCCCTAACTTTATTTATCGTTAGGCATGTACACTTCACTGTGCCTTGGGGGTTGGTCTTCAAGGCCGTTAATTGCACGAGCAGAGCCAAGCTGAGATTTTAATTTAGCGCCAATGTGACTGCACTTAGGAATCGAGACTGGGCCGCTGGCACCTCAGAGCGCTTATTAACTGCTTACCAGGCCAACCAGCGTCCGCTCATGGTCTTCATCAGTTTCAGAGGCGCCATCGCTGGCAACGGCGCCAAGATCGGGGCCGAACGCCACCTCAGAGCAGGTGAGGTGGCTGTCGCCAAGCAGCCGGGCAACCCGCCGCCTAGCCAGCTCGGGCTTCTCTGCTGCACTGCCGTCAGCATTGCCTGGCGGATCCCGCAGGCCGAGCCGCCGGCCCAGCCGCAGCCAGAGCCCGTCGTCCTCGTCAATACGCCGGCGCCATCGGCTGCAGACCAGCCGACAGTTTGCCAGATCGCCGGGCGCCAGCAGGCCAAGCAGGCGATCCTGCAGCTCAGGCGGCAGCCGGGTGCCGCACAGCGGATCGAGCAGGCGGCTCAGCCGGGCGGAGCAGCTGTTGAACAGCTGTTGAAGCCCGGCTATGGACAGCTGGTCAACCGCTGCCAGCGCCTGCGACAACAGTGCCGCATCGCTGTTGACGTCACTGGAGGCGTTGTGATTGATCATCCTTGCCCAGCTGCAACTGGAGCCGATCTGGGATGCTTGCAGTGCTGCCACTCGCAGAATCTAATTATTCGCGACTCACCCACTAGGAGATGAAGCGATTTTACTGGGGCATGGGATACCACATGCGCAACACCCAGCCGATCCAGTCAAACCGAAAGGCGTAGAACTAATTATATGACGAGGCATTTAGCCTTAATAATACTGTTAAAGCTATTCCTGCCGTTTACCCAGTCAATTTTTGCGGTTTTCTTTCATTGATAAGCCAAATTTTAGGTCAAAAAGTAAGTCGCACGGCCGGTGTAAACTAGGGGGTTGCGCATGTATGATGAGGATTGAGGGGCGATTCTACTGGGGCATGAGGATTGAGGGGCGATTCTACTGGGGCATGAGGATTGAGGGGCGATTCTACTGGGGCATGAGGATTGAGGGGCGATTCTAATCGGGCATGAGGATTGAGGGGCGATTCTAAGTGGGCACAAGGATTGAGGGGCGATTCTAATCGGGCATGAGGATTGAGGGGCGATTCTAAGTGGGCACAAGGATTGAGGGGCGATTCTACTGGGGCATGAGGATTGAGGGGCGATTCTACTGGGGCATGAGGATTGAGGGGCGATTCTAATCGGGCATGAGGATTGAGGGGCGATTCTAAGTGGGCACAAGGATTGAGGGGCGATTCTACTGGGGCATGAGGATTGAGGGGCGATTCTAATCGGGCATGAGGATTGAGGGGCGATTCTAAGTGGGCACAAGGATTGAGGGGCGATTCTAATCGGGCATGAGGATTGAGGGGCGATTCTAAGTGGGCACAAGGATTGAGGGGCGATTCTACTGGGGCATGAGGATTGAGGGGCGATTCTAATCGGGCATGAGGATTGAGGGGCGATTCTAATCGGGCATGAGGATTGAGGGGCGATTCTAAGTGGGCACAAGGATTGAGGGGCGATTCTACTGGGGCATGAGGATTGAGGGGTGATTCTACTGGGGCATGAGGATTGAGGGGCGATTCTAAGTGGGCATGAGGATTGAGGGGCGATTCTAATCGGGCATGAGGATTGAGGGGCGATTCTAAGTGGGCATGAGGATTGAGGGGCAATTCTAATCGGGCATGAGGATTGAGGGGCGATTCTAAGTGGGCATGAGGATTGAGGGGCGATTATAAATGGGCACAAGGATTGAGGGGCGATTATAAATGGGGATGAGGATTGAGGGGCGATTCTAATCGGGCATGAGGATTGAGGGGCGATTCTAAGTGGGCATGAGGATTGAGGGGCGATTCTAATCGGGCATGAGGATTGAGGGGCGATTCTAAGTGGGCACAAGGATTGAGGGGCGATTATAAATGGGGATGAGGATTGAGGGGCGATTTTAATTGAGGATTGAGGGGCGATTCTAATTGGGCATGGGGATCGAGGGGCGATTCTACTGGGGCATGAGGATTGAGGGGCGATTCTAATCGGGCATGAGGATTGAGGGGCGATTCTAATCGGGCATGAGGATTGAGGGGCGATTCTACTGGGGCATGAGGATTGAGGGGCGATTCTAATCGGGCATGAGGATTGAGGGGCGATTCTAAGTGGGCACAAGGATTGAGGGGCGATTCTACTGGGGCATGAGGATTGAGGGGCGATTCTACTGGGGCATGAGGATTGAGGGGCGATTCTACTGGGGCATGAGGATTGAGGGGCGATTCTAATCGGGCATGAGGATTGAGGGGCGATTCTAAGTGGGCACAAGGATTGAGGGGCGATTCTAATCGGGCATGAGGATTGAGGGGCGATTCTAAGTGGGCACAAGGATTGAGGGGCGATTCTACTGGGGCATGAGGATTGAGGGGCGATTCTAATCGGGCATGAGGATTGAGGGGCGATTCTAATCGGGCATGAGGATTGAGGGGCGATTCTAAGTGGGCACAAGGATTGAGGGGCGATTCTACTGGGGCATGAGGATTGAGGGGTGATTCTACTGGGGCATGAGGATTGAGGGGCGATTCTAAGTGGGCATGAGGATTGAGGGGCGATTCTAATCGGGCATGAGGATTGAGGGGCGATTCTAAGTGGGCATGAGGATTGAGGGGCAATTCTAATCGGGCATGAGGATTGAGGGGCGATTCTAAGTGGGCATGAGGATTGAGGGGCGATTATAAATGGGCACAAGGATTGAGGGGCGATTATAAATGGGGATGAGGATTGAGGGGCGATTCTAATCGGGCATGAGGATTGAGGGGCGATTCTAAGTGGGCATGAGGATTGAGGGGCGATTCTAATCGGGCATGAGGATTGAGGGGCGATTCTAAGTGGGCACAAGGATTGAGGGGCGATTATAAATGGGGATGAGGATTGAGGGGCGATTTTAATTGAGGATTGAGGGGCGATTCTAATTGGGCATGGGGATCGAGGGGCGATTCTACTGGGGCATGAGGATTGAGGGGCGATTCTAATCGGGCATGAGGATTGAGGGGCGATTCTAATCGGGCATGAGGATTGAGGGGCGATTCTAATCGGGCATGAGGATTGAGGGGCGATTCTAATCGGGCATGAGGATTGAGGGGTGATTCCACTGGGGCATGAGGATTGAGGGGCGATTCTACTGGGGCATGAGGATTGAGGGGCGATTCTAATCGGGCATGAGGATTGAGGGGCGATTCTAAGTGGGCACAAGGATTGAGGGGCGATTCTACTGGGGCATGAGGATTGAGGGGCGATTCTACTGGGGCATGAGGATTGAGGGGCGAATCTACTGGGGCATGAGGATTGAGGGGCGATTCTAATCGGGCATGAGGATTGAGGGGCGATTCTAAGTGGGCACAAGGATTGAGGGGCGATTCTAATCGGGCATGAGGATTGAGGGGCGATTCTAAGTGGGCACAAGGATTGAGGGGCGATTCTACTGGGGCATGAGGATTGAGGGGCGATTCTAATCGGGCATGAGGATTGAGGGGCGATTCTAATCGGGCATGAGGATTGAGGGGCGATTCTAAGTGGGCACAAGGATTGAGGGGCGATTCTACTGGGGCATGAGGATTGAGGGGTGATTCTACTGGGGCATGAGGATTGAGGGGCGATTCTAAGTGGGCATGAGGATTGAGGGGCGATTCTAATCGGGCATGAGGATTGAGGGGCGATTCTAAGTGGGCATGAGGATTGAGGGGCAATTCTAATCGGGCATGAGGATTGAGGGGCGATTCTAAGTGGGCATGAGGATTGAGGGGCGATTATAAATGGGCACAAGGATTGAGGGGCGATTATAAATGGGGATGAGGATTGAGGGGCGATTCTAATCGGGCATGAGGATTGAGGGGCGATTCTAAGTGGGCATGAGGATTGAGGGGCGATTCTAATCGGGCATGAGGATTGAGGGGCGATTCTAAGTGGGCACAAGGATTGAGGGGCGATTATAAATGGGGATGAGGATTGAGGGGCGATTTTAATTGAGGATTGAGGGGCGATTCTAATTGGGCATGGGGATCGAGGGGCGATTCTAAGTGGGTATGAGAATTAAGGGGCGATTCTAATTAGGCATGAGGATTGAGGGGCGATTACTAATTGGGAATGATAATTGAAACGTCATTTTAGGGGGACATGAGGATTGAGAGCATGCTTGGGCGCAACCTTGGGATTCACTCGGCCGTTTCTATTGGCAACACACACATGTAAGTCGCTATTGGACGGAGTAGTAGTCACGTGACTGCTCTCAGCCAATAGCGACTTACATGTGTGTGTGTTGCCAATAGAAACGGCCGGGTGATTCCCAAAGTTGCGCATGTATGAGAGAGGCAATTCTAGATGGGCTTTAGGACATGAGTTATCAAGTCTAAAGGAGATTCTAGTCCCATTAGTTTAGTAAGTATTTATTACTATATTCAATTCATTTTAATAGAATACAATTATAATATATTACAAAATGAAACTTATATAGCTCTTTCTTCATATACAAAATATTCACTAATTTTTCTGCTCTATTTGATTTTTCATAGAATTTATATATATTATTTTAACAATTGTATAATATCATATCAGGCAAAGAAGAAAATGATGAAGTACTAGTTCAAAATGTAATGCATAATAAGCATTGAGTGATATTATATGATCTACATATAAGTTTTGCATTTGAGTTGGCAGCTATCTAGGAGGAAATAAGCATTAAACCTGGCCTACTGGTTAATCCACTCAGCTTTAGATATACTATTATATTTTTATTATATAAGGTCATATAAATCAATTTTATTTAAATATATATAACTCTAGGTATAATCAATTGTATTAGGCCTGTATCATTTTATCATTTTCTAAGCTTACAAAAAGAATATTAACAAGTGTTTGTTTGCAATTAAGTAACTTATTATTAATGTAATAAAATGTTAAGCTCTACTTAATATTAATACTAAGGACAAGGTAATTAGGCCCTAGAGTTCTATTTATAGCTATAGGCCTTAGCTATAACCGTAAGAAATTAATAGATATCAAGGTTTTTAAACAGAATATAATATTTACAATTATCTATAATGGCTAAAAGATTGGGTTATAAAAATGCATCTTTTAAATATAAAATAGGCCCTAGCAGACAAATTATTTATTCTAGCATATATTGCCAAAAGATGATGGCACTCATTATTTGTACATGTGGAAATAGTATTATTATTATTTACATAGTAAATAAATACTAGTTTTATATACTGTATAGTACTCATAGCTATAGTCTAATTATTTTTAACCTCAGGTCGAATCCATCTTTTTGAAGGCAAATGAGTTCTATTAGGTTAAAAGGTTGAAATACCTTTTATACTTTACTTTACTAATAGTAATATTAATAATATTTCATATGATACTAAGACTTGGCGTATTCAGCGTATATTTGGTCTGCCTTGCAACAGTTGGTGTACATTCAACATATGCTGTGTAGGCTGCAAATATGTGGCATGATGTGTAGAGATGTTCTCAAAGCGAATTTTCTGTCGAAATCAAAATCAAAATCAAAATTTTCCAAAATCAAAATTCTTAAAAACAAAGTTTAGTACAACCAACACTCATTTTTCTACTTTCAATTTACTGCTCATGCAAAACAAAATACATGTATGTTTAGCAGAAGTTCATTTATTTTCAGCCACTAAATAAATAGAATCCCTCATTGCCACTTTTAAATGCAAAAAAAATTTTCGATGCAAAAACCATATACTGAGTTGTACATGTATAAAATGTACAATTAAAATGTACATGTATCACTGCATGACTAGCAATAACTGAGATTGTATAAAAGATAATGCATGTACATGTATGGTAAATGTACATATATATATACTATAAAATGCAAAAAATATGCAATATTCGACGTGCATTACGGTATATTTGGTGTATATATGGTTACATTTGGCGTACATAGGTAGCCCTGCCTGAATTTCATTCCGGTGTACACATGCCACCTTCCTGACTTACTGACTATGGCATCCAGGGCGGACCCTTAGAAAATTGGGCTAGCTAGAGCTAGGCCAATTGGATTGCGCACAACCCTTAGACAAGCCGCCAAAAAGGCAGCCAGGGCAAAAATAGTCAGAGACCATCTTTATGTTTAAAGATAATTAAAAAATTCATTATGAAATTAAAATATATAAAGATAATATTGAGTAGCCTAGTCCTTGATAAGATTATTTATATGGCATTTATTTTATATACCGTGTAAATAATACTTGCAATATTTACACAATACTTAGTAAATAATGACTAGGGTCTAACTAATAGTAGACAAAATGATTTATACCTGTGAGGCTATGACAGATTATTAAATTTTATATTATGTTAATAATTAATAGGCCTTAGACCTATGTTTTGTATTTTGTATCATTTGTAGCTTGCCTATAGCAATAAGGATACTAGTTGTACCTGTACCAGAACCAGGGTATCAGGCCCTAACAAAAATGGTCACTTATATTTATATTTGGATAATTACCACAAATTAGGCCTACCACAATAGTATAGGCCTAATACTAGATAGGGTAGGCTAGAATGGGGTAGGCCCTAGGCTAGCCAAAAATAGGGTTTGGGATTTGGGTACATTTCTACCATCACAATGTCCATAGGCCTAATTTCCAAAAAAACCTTTTTATTATAAAGAATACAACTAGGCCCTAGTAGGCTCTATTATATTATATATGTATACATATATATTATATTTATTATATATAAAATATTATTTAATTGTTAATATAACACACTTTTTTACCAAAAGGCATTAAGCAAGCTTTGGACTTTGATTAGAAGTTGAACTCTTAGTCTTAGGTCTAGGATTTAGAATAGGCCTAGCCAGCTAGCCTATTATAGGGGATTAGACTAGACCTAGCATGCACTAGCACCAATGATGCTGCAGCTGCAATGATGATGCTGATAGGCATGAACCACACGTGATACAGTAACGCAGATTTACGGGACACTGGCCTAGGGCCCTAGGGTTTCACGAGTGAGTGTGACTCACCCCTCTTTATCAGGGTCAGCGCACCATCAACTTAAGGATTAAACTGAAAGATTATGTACAAAAAATTACTTAGCGTTTTTAAAATAAAAGTTTATTACTAAATCCGAGAAAAACTTGCCTCAATTTAAAAAATGTTGTTTTAGTTTGCACGTACGGTCATTTGAATTATCAATCGAGAATGGAGAAATAGGAGATTTCACAGCCTAGCACAACAGAAAGACAGCTTGTTCATTCCCAACTTAAAAGTTTCTATGATAAGTCTAGCCACAATAGCTTCTCAATCGACGCAATTTAAAAACCATGAAGTTCATCAGTTGACAATAACTTTATATACGAGCTATGATGGGAGTACGAAAGTTGCCCATGGGAAATTTTCAAAGACCCTATATGGTATCTGATATATTGCTTTAAAACAATTTACTTATTTGCGTAATTTTGTTCTTCATACTTTTAATCAATGTTATGGCTATTAGATTAAAAAACGAATACATGCATAGTGTACATAGAAGTTACAAATTTAGAGCGGGAAGGATTTTAATAGGCATAAGTCATGTCATCGACAGTGTGCCAGCCGTTAATTGACACCGCACTCAAAAGTGCGTTATTGGCTCGGTCTGCAGGCCCGTCAGCTCTGGCTCCGGCTTTTCGCCCTTCTCAGTTGGCAACGGTTGGAACACGCGCAGGTGAATGAACTCCGAGTCGCCAATGCGCACCTTGGCAAAATAATTGGTGCCAGCAACTACCTGGCTGGCGAGCAGAACCGGTTCGAACTGGTCCACGGATCGGCCTAGGCGGCTCTTGACCTCGGCTTGCATGGCTGTCAGTAGAGTAACTTCCTCCTTTGTAGGCTTCCTTGGTTCGCTAACTCCACCGCTGAGTTGTGTGGCCATTTTTTTCAGTGGCTGGGGATCAGGAACTGCAACAAGAGGCAAAGGAGTCGATGTATGCAGTTTACAATACAATAATCTGAATCGACACACTGCACACATTTAGAGCCATACAAAATGAGGCTAAAATTTCTCCTGATCACCATTCTTTTTGAACATCAGTTGCGTAAACTGATGTCTCATTTGATGGGTCTTAGTTCATCAACATGAAAATTATCTGCTGCTATTGACGCAACTTACCTTAATGCTGGGCGTCAAGAATTCAAATCAGCTGGCCGTTCCGCAGTGACTTCAATTGCTAATCTATTAAGTTGCTCTATATTTATACAGAACTTTCATGTCCGTCAGCGTGGGCGAATGGAGCCAGTTGAAATTTCGATTGAAATCAGCATGTCTTGACTGAATGCTGCTGCGACTAAGCCTACAAGTAAGAATTCAGCTATTAGCACACAGCTACATTGATCTGTCACAGCATCTCAGTGTCAATGCAAGCTGCAGTGCTACTGTAATTTCTCTTTCAAAGCTTCGCGGGGTTAAACGCTGCCTGACCCCAAATTAGGTAAAATTGACGTGTTGATATCAGAGGTTGCAATTTCCGGTTAGTTGGAAAGGATAGAAAATTGCAAGCTAATAAAGTTAATCAGTGTTTACGGATGCGATTGGGTTTTTTTCTGGCATATTCGACTTCCAAGAAATGCTAAAGTCACACTTTCCTGGCTGATGCCTGAATCAGCGAATACCTGAGGCAATTTAGTTAACAGACGCGTTTGATTTGAACTCTTTTTTTAATGGGTTTTTGATTAAGGGAAAATTCGCCTTTTGGTGATTAACAACTTGAGGATCTTGGACGCACAAATTAGTGGTAAACAGCTTGGGTCTATCTATCTATCTATCTATCTATCTATCTATCTATCTATCTATCTATCTATCTATCTATCTATCTATCTATCTATCTATCTATCTATCTATCTATCTATCTATCTATCTATCTATCTATCTATCTATCTATCTATCTATCTATCTATCTATCTATCTATCTATCTATCTATCTATCTATCTATCTATCTATCTATCTATCTATCTATCTATCTATCTATCTATCTATCTATCTATCTATCTATCTATCTATCTATCTATCTATCTATCTATCTATCTATCTATCTATCTATCTATCTATCTATCTATCTATCTATCTATCTATCTATCTATCTATCTATCTATCTATCTATCTATCTATCTATCTATCTATCTATCTATCTATCTATCTATCTATCTATCTATCTATCTATCTATCTATCTATCTATCTATCTATCTATCTATCTATCTATCTATCTATCTATCTATCTATCTATCTATCTATCTATCTATCTATCTATCTATCTATCTATCTATCTATCTATCTATCTATCTATCTATCTATCTATCTATCTATCTATCTATCTATCTATCTATCTATCTATCTATCTATCTATCTATCTATCTATCTATCTATCTATCTATCTATCTATCTATCTATCTATCTATCTATCTATCTATCTATCTATCTATCTATCTATCTATCTATCTATCTATCTATCTATCTATCTATCTATCTATCTATCTATCTATCTATCTATCTATCTATCTATCTATCTATCTATCTATCTATCTATCTATCTATACTAAAATGCTGTCCTTTTATCCAACATCTTTATTTTCTCATGCTGACTGCAGTGCAGTTTCAGGCAGCATAATAATAATATGTAAGCCGGTTTGGCACTTCACACTGCACCGATGGACAGAAAAAATCGCATGCAGCGGAGCCGACTGAAATCGATACTCAGACACATCTACAAGACAGAACACGGGCAAGAAAGACAGGCAAGGCGAGAAACGAGCATATCAAGCGTTATTGAAGAAAATTTTGTCATTTCCCTGATTCCCGTTGTGTTTATTCGTCAGGGCAGTCGTGAATACAGTATCCTGTAGGATGCTGCAGTGCAGCACCGTGTGAGCCAGACGAAGCCGAATCCGTCTGATTAGGATGTACAGGAAAGCCTAGCATTGGATAAAAAATCTCATGCCCTTTGCTTCGCTAAATTCTACGTAAAACAAAGTGCAACTGGTCCGTACACACAATCCCAACCAACTTTATTACCCAATGACCCACAATCCCAACCAACTTTATTACCCAATGTACGCACAATCCCAACCAACTTTATTATCCAATGTACCCACAATCCCAAACAACTTTATTACCCAATGTACGCACAATCCCAAACAACTTTATTATCCAATGTACCCACAATCCCAACCAACTTTATTACCCAATGTACGCACAATCCCAACCAAATTTATTACCCAATGTACGCACAATCCCAACCAACTTTATTATCCAATGTACCCACAATCCCAAACAACTTTATTACCCAATGTACGCACAATCCCAAACAACTTTATTATCCAATGTACCCACAATCCCAACCAACTTTATTACCCAATGTACGCACAATCCCAACCAACTTTATTATCCAATGTACCCACAATCCCAACCAACTTTATTACCCAATGTACGCACAGAAACCCCAACCAACTTTATTACCCAATGTACGCACAGAAACCCCAACCAACTTTATTACCCAATGTACGCACAGAAACCCCAACCAACTTTATTACCCAATGTACGCACAGAAACCCCAACCAACTTTATTACCCAATGTACGCACAGAAACCCCAACCAACTTTATTACCCAATGTACGCACAGAAACCCCAACCAACTTTATTACCCAATGTAAGCAAAGATTTTGCCCGCAACCAATCATGTGCTGCAATGTGCTGCTGCGTGCTGCTGGTATACTTTACGCATTAAAATCGACCAAACTCCTTACCACTGAAGCACACAAAAAATTGGATGTACAGTTTACACTCGAACTCTAGACTGCTAACAATGTACTCCAGTCTTTACATTTCACCCCATATCTAATATTCATGCTCATGCATAGATCATGCTACCCTCATGATGAAGGTTCTTGGAATCTAGTTCTGCATTTTATTATCTTTGGATTTAATTTTCCGTGACCGCCAGCCAGGACTTGTTTTGAAAAGATTGAAAGAGCATAGCAACTCAGGAGCAGAGCAACTCAGGAAATTAATTCGCTAATGGGTCACGCTTCAATGTGGGCGTGAGGATTTTCAGTTTTTTATTAATAAATATACATAATCTTGGAGATCCGCGTCCAATTTGAGCCACTTCTAGGCCCCGTTTTTTTTCTCACAACTCCTTCCTTTTATCGCTTCCCAACTTTCTCGGGGAAAAATAATAATTTTAATAGCAGCTGGCGGCCCAAGCTAGTCCTGAACAGATTTATAATGAACAGCAGCGGGTGGGGGCAATGAATCTTGATCAGCCCAAACCGAAGGGGATATTTCTTTGCAAGGCAATTTCCAATCTTATGCAGACCTGCTCGTATATTTGATGAAGCGCAGGTGAGCGCCAAGGCTAACAATATGGTGGCATAATCTGTCATTTTGCACCGGGCCACTTGCAGTATATATAGTCTGGCTTTTAATTTCTTGCCTGCATGGCTTATTCAAACTTTTTTCTTCTCTTCTCTCTTCTCTTTAATAGACATTCAGCTGTAAACAGAGGAGATTATAGGACCGAAACGAACGCCATTGGGCTGTAGTGGTAGGCTCTGCCTGCTTTCTCCTCTAACTCTCATTTATTCTGCAGTGCTTCTGTCGTTGCGCCAGTGATTGATAATCTGCTTCCTGCTGCTATACTAGGGGGTAGCGTGCTAATTTTACTTCATCATGGGCTAATTTTTTACGACCGGGAATGCCCGGAGAATGGAGTCGAGAAAATTCAAAAGCAGCTGCTAGCTGTAGAAGCGGGGTTGGTTTCAGTGTTTATTTTTATATGGTTATATGAAAAAATAGTTTGATTTAGCAAAGTTTCAGGTGAAAGTTTGATTGAATAACAAACAGTCAGTGTTGCAGATCAAATCAATGTAATGCATGTATTAGAATATTAGACACACGACTTGGAGGTCGGTGGTTCGATTCCCGATCCTACTCGAAACAATTTGTGTCCTTGAGCAAGACACTTTACTCTGCATTGCTTCAGTTCACCCAGCTGTAAAATGGGTGCCAGCATTAGCTGGGGTAATTGAGGGTGTGTGGCGACCGCCCAGTCCTTGGACTGAACAGCCGTACGCAGCCTTCAGATGCGCCGCGCAATAGCTGCGGCTGAGCTGTCGGTTGCACATCTGGCCTAGTTGGAGAGGGTGTATTATTATATTATGATTAGAATATGCATATATTCTACATGCTAAATAGAAAACAATGACTACAGCAGCAAGCACAGAGATATTTTTCCCAAAAATCTTTTCGATGCATTTACAAATAGAGTCAGGCGATCGGATCCGCCAGTTTGATCCGCCCCCTCTCCCCTGGTTGTCAGGGAGTCAGACAATCGTAGAACGCAGATGGAAGGAGGAATAGAAAAAAGCAGTAGTACTCGTAGTTGTTTCAACAAAAAGAGACAATCCAGACCTTGTTGGCAGCTGCAGCAGCTGCGAGCCGAGCTGTGTAAGCACGCGTGGTAGAAAGAGGATTTCAAAGCTGTTAGCTAATCACCCTGTTTTTCTGCATGGCTGAACTCCACACTGCCTGTTCCTGTTGCGATTAACTCTCTGTCTTTCCGGGAAATACGTATATAGGCTTCGTTTCGAATTCAACTGGGTGGCTGGTCCGATGAGAATAACTCGAACTATTTATCCACTGCGTGAATTATAGGCACATTATCATCCAATCTGAAGAAGTTGAAACTTTCACCTGTGGAACCTCACTGGCACATTAGGTGTATTCACGTGAAACTGCATCGGACCGTGAACTGGGAAATGCGTGAGTTTCGGGAAAGACAGGGAGGAGTGGACAAGCCAAAGGGCCGAATTTATTTCAGAAGTGCTATCCATTTTCAGTAATTATACATGCACCTGTTAGGTAAGGGTCACTTAACAGTATCTTCCTCGCTTCTGATATTTCTGATACATTTTTACGCACGCATTAGCTGATAGAAAATTCAATTTCGCTCCCTCTGCCTCCTCCCGGGCTTATCACTCCATCCTCGTTACATCATAGTGTACGTAGGTCGTTTCTTTCCTTTCTATTGACACACCAAGCCACTCCGCTTTCTCACTGTGCAGTGTACATAGGTTGTTTATTTCCTTTCCATTGACACACCACCCCACTCCGCTTTCTCACTGTACAGTGTACATAGGTTGTTTATTTCCTTTCCATTGACACACCACCCCACTCCGCTTTCTCACTGTACAGTGTACATAGGTTGTTTATTTCCTTTCCATTGACACACCACCCCACTCCGCTTTCTCACTGTACAGTGTACATAGGCCGCTTATTTCTTTTCCATTGACACCATTGTCTACTGTAGGGCGTATGCCGATTATTAACAGATAGTCCAATAGACGTGTCTAAGCTGATATCTAAATTTACAAAAAGCAGACAATTGAAAAAATGGATTCAATAATGAAATTCTAAAAATAAGTGCATTAAATTATCAATACGAGTAAAACTCAAACTCAAAGCATTGTTCTCCAGACATGATTATTATTGGGTGTGAAACTGTACTATGACCCAGTGTATATTCCCACTGTATATTCTCAAAGCGTTAAAAAGGCTCAACTAAAAGTCCTAGGCAGATGGGATGGCGACAAGTTACTTTTATTAATATTCCAAGACTACTATTCCCCAGCAGACACAGGGCACAGGGAGATTACGAGCTGAAAGATTAGGGAATAAACTTTGTTTTACTCATAGTCCACCATAAAATTGATTGAAGAATAAAAATCAGCACAATCTGCCTGCCGGTTTTGGAAAATGAATTTAGTCAAGAGCTCCCCGACCCATCCAAGCGGTAAGTAAGACTTCCGTCTTCAAAGGTCTTAAGGTCTGGGGGGGGAGCTGCGGGAAAGCTAGAGCAAAGAGATGTTGCGTGTCTCAATGGTCTAGTTAGTTAAAGTCAATTAGCCGCTATTGAGGACCCCTGACGAAAATACTGCACATATCTTTAGCCCTGTGTGGGAGGTTGGAAGCCGAAACTATGCCAAAAGTTCCATATTTTGAAAATCACTTTGGATCCGATTCTATTCCTCATCAAGCACAGGGGCCGCGTGTTCTATCTTGGGGACATGTTGTCAAAAAATCCTTCTAAAGGAGATTAAAGAAGAAGACAAAGAGAAGCCGAGTCAAAGCAAAGAGCGAGGATATTCCGAGACGGTCGCACTTCCGCTGCCCCAGAGTGTAGGGACAATCTCCATCTACTTATACCCCTGATTAGATCCGCAATTCTTCTTGGGTTCCTGGAGTTCTCGAATGTGGCAAGTCCTGGGCGAGTCCGAAATCGAATAATACGCCAATTCCCTGGGCGGCTCCTCAAAGGCTCGAATGGAATGAACGCCTGTTCAGTGCATGCAGAAGAAATGTATGACAGTTCTTTTAGATAATACTATATACACAGTTGAGCCCTATCAGTGCGTTTCACGAATGTTTGTTGCTTGTACATACAAGCTAGTAAAAGTACAATTGCACAAGCTGCAAAACAACAACAACAACAACAACAGGGCGCGCTTCAAGGCCAGGTCGCGGATGAACGCCACGCCGCCGGCCGAATCCGGAACGCTGGCGTCAGCCAGCAGGCAGTCGACGAAACGCCGAGTGCGCGCCTGCCCCCGCCGGTAGGGTGTCTGCAGCGTTAGCAGCAGCACCTCTTGCACCGGCTCTGGGCAGTCCGACTCGGCGTGGATGATGTGGCCTGCCAGCTGGAGTCACCGACGGCGCAACAGGTCGCTTGGACGGACCAGGTGATACAAAGCCGGGTTGGTCACTCGCTCGTAGCCGATCTTGAAGGCGGCGCGCAGCAGGCTAGCATGCACCGCATCAACTTTTTGCTCGAGCGACTCCGTCAGCGTCCAGGTCTCGGCGTTGTACAGCAGGACGGTCTCGATCACCGCCTGGAACAACGCCGGCGCCGCCCTCTGGCGGTCAGGTAAGGCCTCGGACTGCAGGACTGCCCTCACAGAACGAAAGGCAGCCCAGGCAAGCCCGCGGCGACGCCGCAAATCCTCGCGGACGCCGGGAACCAGACCGCCGAGGTAGACGAACTGCTGACAACGCGGAAGCTGTAAAAAGAACGATTGTAACCACGAGGCATGTGGAGCTGTAGGCATGTGGATGATGTGGCGGGCCAGCTGGAGTGCTACAGCTGGTCGCTTGAACTGATCAGGCGATTGATCAGGACTGAGTATGCGTCACACTACCCAGAAGATAAAATTATTTCTAATACATTATACAGCGCGAAACAAATGTCTGTCCTAGTAAGCACTAGCGCATTTAATTCGGCGAAGAACAATAGTGGAAGATGTGGCGTCTGCTTGCTCACTGTCAATAAGAACAGGGAGAGACAAGTGCTGGCGTACTTGCTTTGCAAATACTCGAATTAGGAATCTTACTCCGCGCAAGGGAGAAACAGATAGCATCCGACGTGTCGTATTATCAGAGCTGCAAAAACCTTCATAAGTGCAACTCAATGCACTCATCTTGAACCCTTTGCACGCAGAAACAATGGGTCTACATACTTCCCACAGCCCTTTTTCTCTTTAAATAACTTAGGAACTCATTTCTTCCTGCTTGCGAAGCTGATGCTGCAATCCTTATCTAACCCTTGTCTCCAATTGTGTCGATAGCCTAACAATCTCACCACCCTAATCTACTCCTTTCCTCCAGTTGTGTCTATGGCCTGACTCTCACCACCCTAATCTACTCCTTCCCTCCAGTTGTGTCTATGGCCTGACTCTCACCACCCTGATCTACTCCTTCCCTCCAGTTGTGTCTATGGCCTGACTCTCACCACTCTGATCTACTCCTTTCCTCCAGTTGTGTCTATGGCCTGACTCTCACCACCCTGATCTACTCCTTCCCTCCAGTTGTGTCTATGGCCTGACTCTCACCACTCTGATCTACTCCTTTCCTCCAGTTGTGTCTATGGCCTGACTCTCACCACCCTGATCTACTCCTTCCCTCCAGTTGTGTCTATGGCCTGACTCTCACCACCCTGATCTACTCCTTCCCTCCAGTTGTGTCTATGGCCTGACTCTCACCACTCTGATCTACTCCTTTCCTCCAGTTGTGTCTATGGCCTGACTCTCACCACCCTGATCTACTCCTTCCCTCCAGTTGTGTCTATGGCCTGACTCTCACCACTCTGATCTACTCCTTTCCTCCAGTTGTGTCTATGGCCTGACTCTCACCACCCTGATCTACTCCTTCCCTCCAGTTGTGTCTATGGCCTGACTCTCACCACCTTGATCTACTCCTTTCCTCCAGTTGTGTCTATGGCCTGACTCTCACCACCCTGATCTACTCCTTCCCTCCAGTTGTGTCTATGGCCTGACTCTCACCACCCTGATCTACTCCTTCCCTCCAGTTGTGTCTATGGCCTGACTCTCACCACCCTGATCTACTCCTTTCCTCCAGTTGTGTCTATGGCCTGACTCTCACCACCCTGATCTACTCCTTCCCTCCAGTTGTGTCTATGGCCTAACTCTCACCACCCTGATCTACTCCTTCCCTCCAGTTGTGTCTATGGCCTGACTCTCACCACCCTGATCTACTCCTTTCCTCCAGTTGTGTCTATGGCCTGACTCTCACCACCCTGATCTACTTCTTCCCTCCAGTTGTGTCTATGGCCTGACTCTCACCACCCTGATCTACTCCTTCCCTCCAGTTGTGTCTATGGCCTGACTCTCACCACCCTGATCTACTCCTTCCCTCCAGTTGTGTCTATGGCCTGACTCTCACCACCCCGATCTACTTCTTCCCTCCAGTTGTGTCTATGGCCTGACTCTCACCACTCTGATCTACTCCTTTCCTCCAGTTGTGTCTATGGCCTGACTCTCACCACCCTAATCTACTCCTTCCCTCCAGTTGTGTCTATAGCCTGACTCTCACCACCCTGATCTACTCCTTCCCTCCAGTTGTGTCTATGGCCTGACTCTCACCACCCTGATCTACTCCTTCCCTCCAGTTGTGTCTATGGCCTGACTCTCACCACTCTGATTTACTCCTTCCCTCCAGTTGTGTCTATGGCCTGACTCTCACCACCCTGATCTACTCCTTCCCTCCAGTTGTGTCTATGGCCTGACTCTCACCACCCTGATCTACTCCTTTCCTCCAGTTGTGTCTATGGCCTGACTCTCACCACCCTGATCTACCCCTTCCCTCCAGTTGTGTCTATGACCTGACTCTCACCACCCTGATCTACTCCTTCCATCCAGTTGTGTCTATGGCCTGACTCTCACCACTCTGATCTACTCCTTCCCTCCAGTTGTGTCTATGGCCTGACTCTCACCACCCTGATCTACTTCTTCCCTCCAGTTGTGTCTATGGCCTGACTCTCACCACCCTGATCTACTCCTTCCCTCCAGTTGTGTCTATGGCCTGACTCTCACCACCCTGATCTACTCCTTCCCTCCAGTTGTGTCTATGGCCTGACTCTCACCACCCCGATCTACTTCTTCCCTCCAGTTGTGTCTATGGCCTGACTCTCACCACTCTGATCTACTCCTTTCCTCCAGTTGTGTCTATGGCCTGACTCTCACCACCCTAATCTACTCCTTCCCTCCAGTTGTGTCTATGGCCTGACTCTCACCACCCTGATCTACTCCTTTCCTCCAGTTGTGTCTATGGCCTGACTCTCACCACCCTGATCTACTCCTTTCCTCCAGTTGTGTCTATGGCCTGACTCTCACCACCCTGATCTACTCCTTCCCTCCAGTTGTGTCTATGGCCTGACTCTCACCACCCTGATCTACTCCTTCCCTCCAGTTGTGTCTATGGCCTGAAAAAATTTGCTAGCATCCGAAAGGTCATTAAGGTCAGCTCGCAGACAAACCAACTCTTAGTTGCTTTTTAGCGCTTGAGGAATGGAACTAAATGTTTACTATGCCTTAATGATCAGAGTTTAAATCACTACAAAGTACGTCATTCACGCGACGGTATCAGCTTTATATTTTTGTACTTATTAAGGTTTAAAAAACCTTGTAATTTCGTGTTTACAATAGATTAATCGGGTATTACGTATTTTCAATACTGGTTGGTAATACATGGGATTCTTTTATGTTCTCAGCACAGACAGGTATTTTACAAGCAAAATAGTTTTGCCGATTCTTTCTACTCAGTAGGCAAATCTTCCGTCTCGAAATCAGTCTCTATGCGCGGCGTGCTGCAGAATACAGACTGGCGGATTAACCCCGCTATCTGGCAGTCTGCGACCCGCGCACCTGACGTTATTTAATGCCGCTAATCCCACTTGTCAGCCGGTCCGACGCCCTCGCCTACTTCCAAATGAAATTTAGAAATTGATTTTTTGTCGAGTCAGCGACTGTGAAATCAGACTCGGGTCAGGTTGAGCCAGAAAAGCTTCTTTGAGCGTCACCGGGAGGCCACTCGAATAGGTGCGTTGTCTCAATTATTCCCCATCCCTGAGAGGCCGCCCAATCCCAAAGCGCTGGCAACCCATCCAGGCTTGACAATCCTTATTGGTTGTGCCTTGAAGCCAGCCCCTCTCGCCTCTGTGGGGATAAAACAGATCGACTTGGCTGCAATCCGACCCCCTCTTCGCTAGATCATCAGTCCCCTATATCCCTTAACGCACAGATTCATCCGGTAGAGACTCGACCTCGGCAGCAAAAATGCAATGCAGCGTTCTGGCGCCAATGCTGGCGCTTCTGATGGCGGCGCTTATCTGTGCATCGTCCACTCGAGCTGACGTGAGTCACTTCTGACCTCTCACTTTTGTCTTTAATATTCTTACCAGTGAATGCCAAGTTGCACCGGTTCGATACTGCCTGATCACCTTTGTAGTCGCTTCATCACCACGGTGCGTCAGACCAGGAGCTTCAAGATCAAACCGAAAAGAGGGCCTACTTTGATCCGATGGGATACGGCAAGAGGGCCTACTTTGATCCCATGGGATACGGCAAGAAGAAGAGGGCCTACTTCGATCCCATGGGATACGGCAAGAAGAAGAGGGCCTACTTTGATCCCATGGGATACGGCAAGAAGAAGAGGGCCTACTTCGATCCCATGGGATACGGCAAGAAGAAGAGGGCCTACTTTGATCCCATGGGATACGGCAAGAAGAAGAGGGCCTACTTCGATCCCATCGGATACGGCAAGAAGAAGAGGGCCTACTTCGATCCCATGGGATACGGCAAGAAGAAGAGGGCCTACTTCGATCCCATGGGATACGGCAAGAAGAAGAGGGCCTACTTTGATCCCATGGGATACGGAAAGAAGAAGAGGGCCTACTTTGATCCCATGGGATACGGAAAGAAGAAGAGGGCTTACTTTGATCCCATGGGATACGGAAAGAAGAAGAGGGCCTACTTTGATCCCATGGGATACGGCAAGAAGAAGAGGGCTTACTTTGATCCCATGGGATACGGAAAGAAGAAGAGGGCCTACTTTGATCCCATGGGATACGGCAAGCGCAGTACTTAGCAAAATCATCATTTGAGACAGCAAATTTGAATTTATTCAGCTTGTCAACCAACAAATACAAAAATGTCCAGATATTGACTTCGTCCTTGAAACTGTTAGAAGCGAGGAGCGACGAGCCGTGAAAGACTCTGACTCGTCTTTGTTTCTGGCTCAACAAAGACTTCTCTAAGTTGCGCCACAGTTTTCTAGCTCTTTGTTCAGAGTGTATTAAACCAATGAAAGATTTCGAAATATAAAAAAACAACAAGGCACTTTTATGTAGCACAAATAAGCCTTGATGGCTTGATCCTCAAGTGTGCACTGTAAAAATGCAATTAAGGATTCAGTTAGTTAATCATGGCATTGATGTCGTTTGCATATGCCTGACGATTAGACAGTTAGATTAACATTCTATGCTACTCAAGACGAGTAGTATTTCAACAACTGTGTTAAAAGTATCGACAAGAAGCTTATCTCGTATTAATATTTTACTGAGCAGCATCAGAGATTCACAAGTAACCAAATCTTGCACGAAAAAGCAGAAAGTCGTTCCGTTTCGAAGATTTTTTGAAGAAACTTGATGAAGCCAAATATGTAGCAATTTCTTGACTTGAAATCGCTTTCAACTTTTCTTCTTTGGCTTTGTCTTTTCTGTGCGTCTTTCTGCCAGCTGCACGAAGTGTTTTCGCCTTTGTGTCCTCAGTTGATGTCGCCCTTTCTGGGTCCATCTTTAGGCAATCCTGGCATTATGGGTATTAAAGGCTTAGAGTGGGCTGAAACACGCCAGTTTGTCTCTAAGGTGCGGAACAGAGAGGCTAAACAGGATTACCTATTGCCAATCAAAATGATTGAGACTTCCCTGCATGTCTGACAGTAACCTGGCGGACAACTGCTTGAAGTGCGATGGTTCATTAATCCAGAAATTAATGAATTTCTCTCTAGTTTTAGTTCCTCTCTGTCTGTCTGTCTGTCTGTCTGTCTGTCTGTCTGTCTGTCTGTCTGTCTGTCCGTCTGTCTGTCTGTCTGTCTGTCTGTCTGTCTGTCTGTCTGTCTGTCTATCTGTCTGTCTGTCTGTCTGTCTGTCTGTCTGTCTGTCTGTCTGTCTGTCTGTCTGTCTGTCTGTCTGTCTGTCTGTCTGTCTGTCTGTCTGTCTGTCTGTCTGTCTGTCTGTCTGTCTGTCTGTCTATCTGTCTGTCTGTCTGTCTGTCTGTCTGTCTGTCTGTCTGTCTGTCTGTCTGTCTGTCTGTCTGTCTGTCTGTCTGTCTGTCTGTCTGTCTGTCTGTCTGTCTGTCTGTCTGTCTGTCTGTCTGTCTGTCTGTCTGTCTGTCTGTCTGTCTATCTGTCTGTCTGTTTGTCTGTCAGTGTCTGTCTGTCTGTCTGTCTGTCCGTCTGTCTGTCCGTCTGTCTGTCTGTCTGTCTGTCTGTCTGTCTGTCTGTCTGTCTGTCTGTCTGTCTGTCTGTCTGTCTGTCTGTCTGTCTGTCTGTCTGTCTGTCTGTCTGTCTGTCTGTCTGTCGGTCTGTGAGAGTGTGTGTCTGTCTGTCTGTCTGTCACTTATTTCCTGTTTCTCTAAGATGTCTTCCCATTAGCATAAAGCATACTACTATGAAGTAGCACAGAGCATGCTCCCCTAACTTGTTACAGAGCCAGTTTTAACCACCCAATGGAATCAAGAAACCGCCTACTCTATTGCTAGCAGCTATAAGACCCCAATCAACTCAAACCCAGGCACTCCAGCTTCCCGAAGCCCAGCTCACTCCCAGCCCCAAGATGGACAAGCCCGGCATTCGCTACCAGAAGCTGCGCGAGCGAGCGCAGAAACGCGACAGCGTGGACTCACGACAGTCAAGCGACGCGAGCTCGGGCAGTCAGACCCAACTGCTCGGAGCCGCCACGGCCGTCGGAGCTTCGGGAACGTCGACAGTGGAGACAGCAGTCACGGAACAACAGCAGCAGCGAATCCAGGTGCCCTCGGTTCAGGTTGAGTCAGCGGGCGCCTCGTCCGCCAGCCTGCGCTCCCCAGTAGCCGGGGGCGGCGCGGCCTCCCAGTCTCCAGTCGCTTCATCATCTTCATCTCCTTCTGGAGGCTCGAACTCAGGACCTATGCAGGACCAACAGCCGCCACAGCCGCCGCCGCCGCCGCCGCCACTTCAACAGGAGGACAGCGTCCGCTCGGAGGAGGGCACCGTGGCTACCGAAACTACAACCGACGAGGCGGGCGGAGGCGGCCGCGTGCTGCAGCACTGCTGCAGGGGCGAGTGGGCCAATGTGGAGGCGCAGCTGAGAAAAGGCGATTTCCATCCGTGGGAGCTGACAGAGGCTGAGGAGGTTGGATGGGAATAATTGTTGCTGTTGTCATTATTGGTATCGTGTCTCATAGATTTTGGCTCATAGGTCCTGGCTAATAGGTCATAGCTAGTCCATCGAAAGTCATACATAGTCATAAGTCATACTCACAAATCTTGGCTCATAGATTAGCTCATAGATCGTAGCTTATAGGTCATAGTTCATCGATCGTCGCTCATCTACCGCAGCTCATAGATGGTGGCTCATAGCTCGTGGCTCATAAATCGTGGCTCATAAATCGTGGCTCATAAATCGTGGCTCATAGATCGTGGCTCATAAACCATCGCTCATAGGTCGTAGCTCATCGATCGTAGCTCAACGATCATGGCTCATAAAACATTGTTCATAACTCATACGAGCGTAGCTCATAGATCGAAGCCCATAGATCGTCGCTCATAAACCATTGCTCATAGCTCATAGCTCATAAATCAGAGCTCATCAATGACAGCCCAGATATCATAGCAGCACTCTTAACACAGCGACTCCATGAAATGTTTTTTACGGCGAGAAATGAAACAGCCGTTTGTTTTAATGCTTCTCCACCAACAACTCGATGGACTATCAAAAATGAATTTCAGGGCAGCGGCGAGACGCCCCTCATGATGGCCTGCCGCGACAACAAACTGGTGATTGTCGACAGACTGCTCGAGAGCGGCGCCGGAGTTTTCGAGAAATGCTCGGTCAGCTCTACTGATTCTGCACTCTCCCTCTCGCACTCTCCCTCTCGCACTCTCCCTCTCGCACTCTCCCTCTCGCACTCTCCCTCTCGCACTCTCCCTCTCGCACTCTCCCTCTCGCACTCTCCCTCTCGCACTCTCCCTCTCGCACTCTCCCTCTCGCACTCTCCCTCTCGCACTCTCCCTCTCGCACTCTCCCTCTCGCACTCTCCCTCTCGCACTCTCCCTCTCGCACTCTCCCTCTCGCACTCTCCCTCTCGCACTCTCCATCTCGCACTCTCCCTCTCGCACTCTCCCTCTCGCACTCTCCATCTCGCACTCTCCCTCTCGCACTCTCCATCTCGCACTCTCCCTCTCGCACTCTCCCTCTCGCACTCTCCCTCTCGCACTCTCCCTCTCGCACTCTCCCTCTCGCACTCTCCCTCTCGCACTCTCCCTCTCGCACTCTCCCTCTCGCACTCTCCCTCTCGCACTCTCCCTCTCGCACTCTCCCTCTCGCACTCTCCATCTCGCACTCTCCCTCTCGCACTCTCCCTCTCGCACTCTCCATTTCTCACTCTCCATTTCGCACTCTCATTTCACACTCTCATTTCACACTCTCCATCTCGCACTCTCCCTCTCGCACTCTCCCTCTCGCACTCTCCCTCTCGCACTCTCCCTCTCGCACTCTCCCTCTCGCACTCTCCCTCTCGCACTCTCCATCTCGCACTCTCCCTCTCGCACTCTCCCTCTCGCACTCTCCCTCTCGCACTCTCCCTCTCGCACTCTCCATTTCTCACTCTCCATTTCGCACTCTCATTTCACACTCTCATTTCACACTCTCCATCTCGCACTCTCCCTCTCGCACTCTCCATCTCGCACTCTCCATCTCGCGCTCTCCCTCTCGCACTCTCCCTCTCGCACTCTCCCTCTCGCACTCTCCCTCTCGCACTCTCCCTCTCGCACTCTCCCTCTCGCACTCTCCCTCTCGCACTCTCCCTCTCGCACTCTCCCTCTCGCACTCTCCCTCTCGCACTCTCCCTCTCGCACTCTCCCTCTCGCACTCTCCATTTCTCACTCTCCATTTCGCACTCTCATTTCACACTCTCATTTCACACTCTCCATCTCGCACTCTCCCTCTCGCACTCTCCCTCTCGCACTCTCCATTTCTCACTCTCCATTTCGCACTCTCATTTCACACTCTCATTTCACACTCTCCATCTCGCACTCTCCCTCTCGCACTCTCCATCTCGCACTCTCCATCTCGTACTCTCCATCTCGCACTCTCCATCTCGTACTCTCCATCTCGCACTTTCCATCTGGCACTCCTTGAACTCAGTTTAAGACAAATTTTAATTGGCCCATGAGGTTGGTTTTCGCTGCTGATACCCTGTCTCACTGGGAACGGAATCTTTACAACAAAAACCAATTTCTTCGATAGAAAAAATGTCTACCCTTAGCACAACAAAGGTTCTGGTCCCCATTCAAATTGCAACTCCCCCAGTGTCCCGTTGCCATTGACAACCCAGCGCACACACAACAATAATGCATTATAAATCTCTGTAGCACAGTCAAATAAAGTAGAGTGATGAGGTAGGCTAGGCAACATATAAAGCCAGTTCATAAGGTTTCTAGGAATTGGTCCGCTGGGATTTGAAGCCAAGGGCTTATAGAGAGCAAGGCTTGTGCACCGGATGCTCCGTGAGTTGCTGCCTTGGCACTGAATGGTAAAGGTAACAGAATTTATGGGTGCTTTGAGAAAGGCATTGTGTGCGTTTCTCAATAGCTGTATTTCTTTTCAATTTAGTTCTACAAGAGCCGGTTCGCATCCATCACTTTTTTTAATTCTTTCAGATTCTCAGATTCTAAGCTGGTTTTCACAATAGTAGAAGCTATTTATTTGGACCCATGATGCTTGGGATCTGTACGTGACATCATTGATAACTTTAGCACTCATTTAAGCTGTTTTCTTTCAAATAAGGGGTTGTAGTCTAATGGTCGGACTCAGGACTTGAAAGGTCGGGGGTTCGATTCCCGATCCCACTCGGAACAATTTGAGTCTTTGAGCAAGATATATGACTCTGCATTGCTTCAGTTCACCCAGCTGTAAAATGGGTGCCAGCATTAGCTGGGGTAATTGTGTGTTGGCGTACTGAAGTCCTTGGACTGAACAGCCGTACGCAGCCTTCAGACGCGCCGCGCAATAGCTGCGGCTGAGCTGTCGGTTGCACATCTGTCTATTGGGGCAGGCGTAATCAATTATTACCATTTATTATTAAACATTATTTCTTTAAAAATATAAAATAATAAAAATACCCAAAATTTTCGAAGTACTGCATCACGAGCGCAATCTCTCTGTCACTGTATTTCAGGACGGTCGAACGGCCCTGCACTTTGCTGGCCAATACGCCAAGGACGACATCATCAAGCTGCTGCTGGCCAGGAAAGCCGACCCAAATCAGACTGGAGGGGTGAGAGATCGCAACACATTACCGCCAGGAGCTTTAAAGATTACCGGTTTACATTTGCGGGTCAAATATTGCTCAAATCAATGTGCAGTTAATTCAGATCCACAGTTGCCACAAATAAGGACCAACCTTAGGGTGTACACTGCCTGACAGAGGGTGTACACTGCCTGACAGAGGGTGTACACTGCCTGACAGAGGGTGTACACTGCCTGACAGAGGGTGTACACTGCCTGACAGAGGGTGTACACTGCCTGACAGAGGGTGTACACTGCCTGACAGAGGGTGTACACTGCCTGACAGAGGGTGTACACTGCCTGACAGAGGTGTACACTGCCTGACAGTGAGAAAGTTAGGCCCGCTGTACACTCTGAGTGAGTACACGCCTGCTTACATATCCTTGTACATGTGCGTTCTCAGAGGTTAGCGGAATGGATATAAATGATTGCCAGCTGCTACAACTCTTATTGTAGTCTGCTCTGATTGGACGCGGGACAGGCGGATGAGTTGTGACGTCATTCTCTAAATTATAGTCCCTCTCTACCCTTCCTTGTCGCCTATTGGCTAGCAAGCATTCCAATCGAAAGGTCATACCCAGCGCCATCCCAATACTGCCCACCGCAGCCCCTGGAGCAGACGTCACTGCACTACGCCTGCCAGAGGTCCCAGTCCGCACTGCCGGCCGTATTGACCCTCATAAAGGTGACGAAAAACGGCCGATTGGTGACAGATAAGGTAAAAAACATATCTAATCTTAAGGTAGAATTGTTGGTAAAAACATGATATAAAAGTGCCCATCCACCCCAGCCTGGCAACATCCCACTGTACTACGCGGTGGACAGCGGCAACGCCTTAGTGATGAAGGAGCTGCTGGACCGGGACACGGATGTGCAGGTGCGCTGGCGCCACGGGGCGTCTGGCAACACCGCCCTGCACGTGGCGGCCGGCAAGCGCGACCTCGAGATGGTGAAGATTCTGTGCGACTCTGGGGCCGACATCAATGCGCAGAATGTGAGGTTGCTGGGATAGATATGATGGAGTTTTTCAGGCATCTAAGCATTTAAGATGCACTGTACTAGCGACAAAAATTACCGATGTAACAAGTGCAGACTACGCGCTCCTTTGTAGAATGCCGGTCAGACTCCGCTCCACATTAGCGCCAATGAAGGCGACGAGGCTGTGGTGCGGTTCCTGCACTCCAACAAGGCCGATGCCAGCATTCTGGACAAGGTGCTGCTGTTTATACGTTTGTTTAGGGCTGGGGAACTAGTTCGAAGGGAAGAGGCGTATAGAGGATCCAGGTCTCTCCGTTGGGCTTTATCTGGAGTCCGAAATTGACGCTAAGTCCACAAGCTCCATCCCAGCTCCATCCCAGCTCCATGCAAGCTCCATGCAAGCTCCATGCAAGCTCCATGCAATCTCCATCCCAGCTCCATCCCAGCTCCATCCCAGCTCCATCCAAGCTCCATTCCAGCTCCATCCCAGCTCCATCCCAGCAACATTCCAGCTCCATTCCAACTCCATCTCAGCTCCATCCCAGCTCCATCCAAGCTCCATCCCAGCTCCATCCCAGCACCATCCCAGCTCCATCCCAGCTCCATCCCAGCTCCATCCAAGATCCATTCCAGCTCCATCCCAGCTCCATCCCAGCAACATTCCAGCTCCATTCCAACTCCATCCCAGCTCCATCCCAGCTCCATCCAAGCTCCATCCCAGCTCCATCCCAGCTCCATCCAAGCTCCATCCCAGCTCCATCCCAGCTTCATCCCAGCTCCATCCAAGCTCCATTCCAGCTCCATCCCAGCTCCATCCCAGCAACATTCCAGCTCCATTCCAACTCCATCCCAGCTCCATCCCAGCTCCATCCCAGCTCCATTCCAGCTCCATTCCAGCTCCATTCCAACTCCATTCCAACTCCATCCCAGCTCCATCCCAGCTCCATCCCAGCTTCATCCCAGCTCCATTCCAGCTCCATCCAAGCTCCATTCCAGCTCCATCCCAGGTCCATTCCAACTCCATTCCAACTCCATCCCAGCTCCATCCCAGCTCCATTCCAGCTCCATCCCAGCTCCATCCCAGCAACATTCCAGCTCCATTCCAGCTCCATTCCAGCTCCATCCCAGCTCCATCCCAGCTCCATTCCAGCTCCATTCCAGCTCCATCCCAGCAACATTCCAGCTCCATTCCAGCTCAATTTTAGCTCCCACTAAGCTCTGTCCAAGGCTTTTGCTAGAGCCTGAAGTTGACGCTCAGAGGCTCATATTCTAGCGCAAAATTTGGCATATGATTTTGAGTGAGTCAGAGCTTTAGTTTCCAACCGAAAGAATACAGTTAACCCAGTTGGCGGTGTCCTGATTGAAGAAGTGAAACTTCTAGATAAGATCGATAAATCCTCTTGGACTCTTTTCCAACGCCCCTACAGCAAGACCGCAGCCCTCTGCACATGGCGGCCGAACGTGGCCAGACAAAAATAGTGGAGCTGCTAATTGACAAGTTCAAATGCAACGTGCTGGCCCGCACCAAGGACGGCAGCACTTTGATGCACGTGACCTCACAGTCGGGATTCCCCGAGACTACCATGGCCTTTCTTCGACGCGGAGTGCCGCTGCACATGCCGAACAAGAGCGGCGGAGTCTGCCTGCACGCGGCGGCCAAAAGCGGTCACGCCAGCGTTGTCCGCAGCCTCCTGGAGAAGGGCGCCAACGTGAACGCGGTGACGAAGGACCGGCTGACTGCGCTGCATGAAGCCGTGGCCAGGGGCCACCCGGCCGTAGTGGAAACCCTACTCGGCTTCGGGCGCAGGTTCGTGCTGGAGCACTACAATTAGTCCGTGAAGTGCAATTAGCCTGTGGAATGCAATTAGTCTGTGGAATGCAATTAGTCTGTGGAATGCAATTAGTCTGTGGAGTGCAATTAGCCTGTGGAGTGCAATTAGCCTATGGAATGCAATTAGTCTGTGGAATGCAATTAGTCTGTGGAGTGCAATTAGCCAGTGGAGTGCAATTAGCCTGTGGAGTTCAATTAGTCTGTGGAATGCAATTAGTCTGTGGAGTGCAATTAGCCTGTGGAGTTCAATTAGTCTGTGGAATGCAATTAGTCTGTGGAATGCAATTAGTCTGTGGAATGCAATTAGTCTGTGGAGTGCAATTAGCCTGTGGAGTTCAATTAGTCTGTGGAATGCAATTAGTCTGTGGAGTGCAATTAGCCTGTGGAGTGCAATTAGCCTATGGAATGCAATTAGTCTGTGGAATGCAATTAGTCTGTGGAGTGCAATTGGTCTGTGGAATGCAATTAGTCTCTGGAGTGAAATGGGTTTGGACTATGAATAATAATAATAATAAATAATTGATTACACCTGCCCCAATTGGGCCAGATGCGCAACTGACAGCTCAGCCGCAGCTATTGCGCGGCGCATCTGAAGGCTGCGTACGGCTGTTCAGTCCAAGGACTGGGGGGTCGCCACACACCCTCAATTACCCCAGCTAATGCTGGCACCCATTTTACAGCTGGGTGAACTGACGTCGAAAATTTAATATAACAAGAACCATACAGTAGTTTGTGAAACCCCCACCCCTCAATAACACAAATTGTTCCGAGTGGGATCGGGAATCGAACCCTCGACCTTTAAGTCGGAGTCCGACGCTCTAACCACTAGGTTACACCGCCCTATAAAGCACCACAAAAAGTCAGGATTGTCCTTATTAAACAAAGTGTATTTGAGATGGAATTTTCAGTACTAGTTGTCAAGGTTGGAAAACGGCCTCCGGGGCTTGAATGGTTGCTATCAGTGTCAAACTGTGGTAGGTCTCAAATGTCCGGAGAGCCAACGATAAGGCTTGTTGTACGATCTGCTCCCATGAATTCTAACTCGCCGAGTGTGTGCATGACTGACAATGACAAGGTCAGGGGTTAATGTACATCTTGTGTGAGCGCGGCCTGAGTACGTATTCCCCAACTACCTCATTACTCAACAGGTGGACGTCAAGGGCGGCGAAGACGAAGATACTCCGCTGCATCTGGCGGCTCGGACCAGCGGCGGCGAGCGCTGCGCCGAGATGCTGCTGAAGAGCGGCGCCAACGTCAACAAGGCCAACCGGCTGGGCCAGACGCCGCTGCACACGGCGGCCAAAGGCGGCAACGTCGACATGCTGCTGGCGCTGCTGGCCGAGGCCGGCGACCCGACTCGCGTCTGCCAGCAGGTGAGAATTTCCTCCGACTCTGAGACTGATCCTTCGTTTAGTCTTTAGTCTATATGGGGTTGCAGTCTAGTGGTTAGAGAGTCGGGCTCACGACTTGCAGGTCGTGAGTTCGATTCCCGATCCATCGGAGCAATCTGAGTCCTTGAGCAAGACACTTACGAAGTACTCTGCATTGCTTCTGTAAAATGGGTGCCAGCATTAGCTGGGGTAATTGAGGGTGTGTGGCGACCCCCAGTCCTTGGACTGAACAGCCGTACGCAGCCTTCGGATGCGCCGCGCAAATAGCTGCGGCTGAGCTGTCGGTTGCACATCTGGCCAATTGGGCAGGTGCAGTCAATTCCTGTGCAGCTTGCAGTGGCACGGTGGCACAACAGGAACTGCACTCGCATTGCTCCTACAGTGTAGACTTTCTCATCGCTATGGGCCTTAAACCGTCTTCATATTTTGCACTTTACACTGATTGCATGCTTGACCCGAAAATGAGTCAGACTTTCGTTAACACTGAAATGACCTACTACGCTTGTATTTGGGTGTTTGGTAAGCGTTTGTAGTTCACTGGCTATGCGGAGAGATTTGCACCCAGCGAATATTTAAGTATTCAAAGAAATGCCTTCTATTCAATTTGACACCTTGCTAGGGCAACAGTCCGCTGCACCTGGCCGCCAGACACTGTCGCTATCGGTTGCTAAGGCAATT
>NIVC01001973.1:0-22500 GCA_002269645.1 Macrostomum lignano
GTCTGTCTGTGTGTCTGTCTGTCTGTCTGTCTGTCTGTCTGTCTGTCTGTCTGTCTGTCTGTCTGTCTGTCTGTCTGTCTGTATGGTGTCTGTCTGTCTGTCTGTCTGTCTGTCTGTCTTCTGTCTGTCTGTCTGTCTGTCTGTCTGTCTGTCTGTCTGTCTGTCTGCCTGTCTGTCTGTCTGTCTGTCTGTCTGTCTGTCTGTCTGTCTGTCGCCTTGCTGTATAAAGCATTCTGTTTCACGTCTGTTTGCCTGTAAATCAAGCCAATGCAGGCAGCCTGTTTCATTCTGTGTCCTCAGTCAAGTGCTTGTCGTATCTTACGTTGGAATTTCTGAGCGTCTTGAACTGCATGCAAGCCCAGAGCTACCTCAGAAATCAATGATGAAGCTCCCTTACCAGTCTCACACTCAAACCCAGTCAGTTCATTCATGGAGGCCCTAATTTTATTGCTCATGTTGTATTATTAATAGTCATGTCGCCATTATTTCAGTTCATTCACTGCACCGTAACTTTTCCAGTCTTGTACACACTTCGACTTCGACTTGTTGCTCATTCATCAAGTCTGCCTGGTTGTTAAAAGAAATTTATTGATCTATTTTTTCCATTCTACGCCCGCTGCACCAACCTAGATTTTTTCGCAATCATTGTAAATAATAAATTTGATTTTCTGATCTTCTGTACATTTTTCCGTATGGAAGCATTCAATGCTAAATCAGACTTGAAATTCTGTCTTACAGAAAGTGCAATGTGCTCAAACTATTAATGATAAGCGCGCACAAACACGCATGGGTATACACAATCACAATTATTGAAAAATATATATTATTGAACGATGGGAATTATTTTGTAAAAATAAAATATCGATTTTATAAATCGAATGCTGTTTATTTTATTTATTTCGTTGTATAATTGAAGCTTCTGTGACTGTATTGTATAACTTGTGAGAAAGGACAGCAGATGGGTGAGAGGCTGGACACACTGACAAAAAGCTAAGGCAGTTGAAGCGTTTACGAGCGGTACAGATGAGGCATGTTCGCAGCCAAGTGTTTCCAGAGAGTCTGGGAGAGTACACGTACGCAAGGAGTTGTGCAAATAAACTTACTTTTGAACAATACATATATTATTGAAAATAATAACTATGTATGCTTCGTACTCTACAGTCACAAGGCAGCGGAGAAAGAGAGTAGAGAAAGAGCAGCAGAGGGAGCGGAGAAGGAGAAGAGAAGTGTTTGGAAAAGGAAGCGGAGTAGAGCGCGGATGAGGAAGAGAAGGCAGCGGAGGAGAGAGCGGAGAAGGAGAAGAGAAGGGGCGGAGGAGAGAGCGGAGGAGAGAGCGGAGGAGAGAGCGGAGGAGAGAGCGGAGAAGGCAGCGGAGGAGAGAGCGGAGAAGGGAGAAGAGAAGGGGCGGAGGAGAGAGCGGAGGAGAGAGCGGAGGAGAGAGCGGAGAAGGGAGAAGAGAAGGGGGCGGAGAAGAGAGCGGACGAGAGAGCGGAGAAGGGAGAAGAGAAGGGGCGGAGAAGAGAGCGGAGGAGAGAACGAAGAAGAGAAAAGAGAAGCAGCGGACGAGAGAGCGGAGAAGGGAAAAGAGAAGGCAGCGGACGAGAGAGCGGAGAAGGGAGAAGAGAAGGGGCGGAGGAGAGAGCGGAGAGGAGAGAGCGGAGGAGAGAGCGGAGGAGAGAGCGGAGAAGGCAGCGGAGGAGAGAGCGGAGAAGGGAGAAGAGAAGGGGCGGAGGAGAGAGCGGAGGAGAGAGCGGAGGAGAGAGCGGAGAAGGAGAAGAGAAGGGGCGGAGAAGAGAGCGGACGAGAGAGCGGAGAAGGGAAAAGAGAAGGGGCGGAGGAGAGAGCGGAGGAGAGAGCGGAGAAGGGAAAAGAGAAGGGGCGGAGGAGAGAGCGGAGGAGAGAGCGGAGAAGGGAGAAGAGAAGGGCGGAGAAGAGAGCGGACGAGAGAGCGGAGAAGGGAAAAGAGAAGGGGCGGAGGACAGAGCGGAGGAGAGAGCGGAGAAGGGAAAAGAGAAGGGGGCGGAGGACAGAGCGGAGGAGAGAGCGGAGAAGGGAAAAGAGAAAGGGTCATTAGTGAATGAGTGCAGAGCTAGGTGCACTGACACAGGACAAGAGCAAATACCTGTAAAACTAATCACACGGCTAAGCACAGACAGAACGCAAGAAGCAGGTACAATCAGCTCATTAGTAAAGTGACGCAGTTCGCAAGTGTCACGTGGTCGATTCTGTTAAGTAATTGGCGCACAATGCACTAAGAAAATTTTCTAATCTCACTCTAGTACATATCCCTATATATAGATAAAAGATAAAATAATTATTAGTAAGACAATTACCAAGTTATCAGACGCCTCGCTCTATACTGTAAAACGCATTTTAATCAGTCTTTCTGAATAGAAAAAAATCTGTAGCTTGTATAACTAATTCTTTAAATTATGTACACTGGTTTGTGTGTGTGCCGGGGCGTGTCTTTTGCGACTATGGTAATTCTACGGTAACTATGGTAACTACGGTAACTATGGTAACATGGTAACGTTTTTAAAAGCAAAAGCTAAAAGTTGTATAACGAGTGAATAAAGTTGCTCATCCTTAACTGGCTGGCGCTATTTCATGGATTGCGCTACTTCATGGATGATGCTATTTGGTGTGGCGCTATTTAGTGTGGTGCTATTTAGTGTGGTGCTATTTAGTGTGGCTCTATTTAGTGTGGCGCTATTTAGTGTGGCGCTATTTAGTGTGGCGCTATTTAGTGTGGCGCTATTTAGTGTGGCGCTATTTAATGTGGCGCTATTTAGTGTGGCGCTATTTAGTGTGGCGCTATTTCATAGATGGTGCTATTTAGTGTGGTGCTATTTAGTGTGGTGCTATTTAGTGTGGCGCTATTTAGTGTGGCGCTATTTAGTGTGGCGCTATTTCATAGATGGCGCTATTTAGTGTCGCGCTATTTAGTGTCGCGCTATTTAGTGTGGCGCTATTTAATGTGGCGCTATTTAGTGTGGCGCTATTTAGTGTGGCGCTATTTAGTGTGGCGCTATTTCATAGATGGCGCTATTTAGTGTGGTGCTATTTAGTGTGGTGCTATTTAGTGTGGAGCTATTTCATAGATGGCGCTATTTAGTGTGGCGCTATTTAGTGTGGCGCTATTTAGTGTGGCGCTATTTCATAGATGGCGCTATTTAGTGTGGCGCTATTTAGTGTCGCGCTATTTAGTGTGGCGCTATTTAATGTGGCGCTATTTAGTGTGGCGCTATTTAGTGTGGCGCTATTTAGTGTGGCGCTATTTCATAGATGGCGCTATTTAGTGTGGTGCTATTTAGTGTGGTGCTATTTAGTGTGGCTCTATTTAGTGTGGTGCTATTTAGTGTGGCGCTATTTAGTGTGGCTCTATTTAGTGTGGCGCTATTTAGTGTGGCGCTATTTAGTGTGGCGCTATTTAGTGTGGTGCTATTTAGTGTGGTGCTATTTCATAGATGGTGCTATTTAGTGTGGTGCTATTTCATAGATGGCGCTATTTAGTGTGGTGCTATTTCATAGATGGCGCTATTTAGTGTGGTGCTATTTAGTGTGGCGCTATTTAGTGTGGCGCTATTTCATAGATGGCGCTATTTAGTGTGGCGCTATTTAGTGTCGCGCTATTTAGTGTGGCGCTATTTAATGTGGCGCTATTTAGTGTGGCGCTATTTAGTGTGGCGCTATTTAGTGTGGCGCTATTTCATAGATGGCGCTATTTAGTGTGGTGCTATTTAGTGTGGTGCTATTTAGTGTGGCTCTATTTAGTGTGGTGCTATTTAGTGTGGCGCTATTTAGTGTGGCTCTATTTAGTGTGGCGCTATTTAGTGTGGCGCTATTTAGTGTGCGCTATTTAGTGTGGTGCTATTTAGTGTGGTGCTATTTCATAGATGGTGCTATTTAGTGTGGTGCTATTTCATAGATGGCGCTATTTAGTGTGGTGCTATTTAGTGTGGTGCTATTTAGTGTGGCGCTATTCGGTGTGGCGCTATTTAGTGTCGCGCTATTTAGTGTGGCGCTATTTAGTGTGGCGCTATTTAGTGTGGTGCTATTTAGTGTGGTGCTATTTCATAGATGGCGCTATTTAGTGTGGTGCTATTTAGTGTGGCGCTATTTAGTGTGGCGCTATTCGGATGGCGCTATTTAGTGTTGCTCTATTTAGTGTGGCGCTATTTAGTGTGGCGCTATTCGGTGTTGCGCTATTTAGTGTTGCTCTATTTAGTGTGGCGCTATTTAGTGTGGCGCTATTCGGTGTGGCGCTATTTAGTGTTGCTCTATTTAGTGTGGCGCTATTTAGTGTGGCGCTATTTAGTGTGGCGCTATTTAGTGTTGCTCTATTTAGTGTGGCGCTATTTAGTGTGGTGCTATTTAGTGTGGCGCTATTCGGTGTGGCGCTATTTAGTGTCGCGCTATTTAGTGTGGAGCTATTTCATAGATGGTGTTATTTAGTGTGGTGCTATTTAGTGTGGTGCTATTTAGTGTGGTGCTATTTAGTGTGGTGCTATTCGGTGTGGCGCTATTTAGTGTCGCGCTATTTAGTGTGGCGCTATTTAGTGTGGCGCTATTTAGTGTGGCGCTATTTAGTGTGGCGCTATTTAGTGTGGCGCTATTCGGTGTGGCGCTATTTAGTGTTGCTCTATTTAGTGTGGCGCTATTTAGTGTGGCGCTATTCGGTGTGGCGCTATTTAGTGTTGCTCTATTTAGTGTGGCGCTATTTAGTGTGGCGCTATTCGGTGTGGCGCTATTTAGTGTTGCTCTATTTAGTGTGGCGCTATTTAGTGTGGCGCTATTTAGTGTGGCGCTATTTAGTGTGGTGCTATTTAGTGTGGCGCTATTTAGTGTCGCTCTATTTAGTGTGGCGCTATTTAGTGTGGCGCTATTTAGTGTGGCGCTATTTAGTGTGGCGAATACGTACAAGTACTCAACGGCTAATCACGGGGGATTTATTACGCTACTTTTCACACCAGGTCGCTTCGCTGAACTCCACCTGTGGTCCCGCCGCTGTCCACAGCTGGTTCCGCGTCCGAGGACCAGCTAAATGAAACTTTTTTATTGGCAATGGGCTCGAGCGAAGTGTACGCTAGCCGGCTGGGATTCAGGGTCACCTCCTCTTTCTGGAGATGCGGTTGCTGCACTGGAGGCTGCGGAGGCTGCAGCGGTGGCTGTTGGGACTCCAAGCTGGTGCCAATTGAAGCATTGGAAACTGTTGAAGAGGGGCCTGAGCCTCCGAAGCGACCGAATCTGCGGCTCTGCATTGATCGCTTGCTCCCGCGGCGTCTGAGTTTGGCTAGAATGGGATTTGAGGTGACAGAATGGGATCTGAAGTGGGATCTGAGGTGACAGAATGGGATCTGAGGTGACAGAATGGGATCTGAGGTGACAGAATGGGATCTGAGGTGACAGAATGGGATCTGAGGTGACAGAATGGGATCTGAAGTGACAGAATGGGATCTGAAGTGACAGAATGAAATCTGAGGTGACAGAATGGGTTTTGAGGTCACAGAATGGAATTTGAGGTGACAGAATTGGATCTGAAGTGACAGAATGGGATTTAGGGTGACAGAATGGAATTTGAGGTGACAGAATGGAATTTGAGGTGACAGAATGGGATTTGAGGTGACAGAATGGGTTTTGAGGTGACAGAATGGGTTTTGAGGTGACAGAATGGAATTTGAGGTGACAGAATGGGATTTGAGGTGACAGAATGGGATTTGAGGTGACAGAATGGGTTTTGAGGTGACAGAATGGGATCTGAAGTGACAGAATTGGATCTGAAGTGACAGAATGGGATTTAGGGTGACAGAATGGAATTTGAGGTGACAGAATGGAATTTGAGGTGACAGAATGGGATTTGAGGTGACAGAATGGGATTTGAGGTGACAGAATGGGTTTTGAGGTGACAGAATGGGATCTGAGGTGACAGAATGGGTTTTGAGGTGACAGAATGGGATCTGAGGTGACAGAATCGGATCTGAGGTGACAGAATGGGATTTAGGGTGACAGAATGGAATTTGAGGTGACAGAATGGAATTTGAGGTGACAGAATGGGATTTGAGGTGACAGAATGGGATTTGAGGTGACAGAATGGGTTTTGAGGTGACAGAATGGGATCTGAGGTGACAGAATCGGATCTGAGGTGACAGAATGGGATCTGAAGTGACAGAATGGGATCTGAGGTGACAGAATGGGATTTGAGGTGACAGAATGGGTTCTGAGGTGACAGAATGGGATCTGAGGTGACAGAATGGGATCTGAGGTGACAGAATGGGATCTGAGGTGACAGAATGGGTTTTGATGTGACTTATCTGTCCCAATTTTCTGTCACACACCGCACCCCAGTCTCTCCAACCTCTACCGCACTCTCAATGCTATGCAGACTGGAAGCATTGTAGACCCCCATCATGCATCAAGCGCGTGCACGCTTCACATCAGTCGGAGCTAAAAATAGAAACAGCGCGTGCCTAGATGTGCGTGGATCAATAATGAAAATTGTATTCTCATGCCAAGGTAACACGCATACGCCCGTATTTGCTCCAGAGTACAGGCGGCTGAGGGCTACAGTTGCTCGCTCGAGCACGTGGTGGGTGATGCCAGTTTGCCAGCACTAAGTTTTTTGCATTGTAAATTTGCCAAGCATAGGTTTAGCCCATGGTTTTGCATCTACTGCCTTCTCCGCTGCCTTCTTCGCTCTCTTCTCCGCTCTCTTCTCCGCACTCTTCTCCGCTCTCTTCTCCGCTCTCTTCTCCGCTCTCTTCTCCGCTCTCTTCTCCGCACTCTTCTCCGCACTCTTCTCTTCTCTCTTCTCCGCTCTCTTCTCCGCTCTCTTCTCCGCTCTCTTCTCCGCTCTCTTCTCCGCTCTCTTCTCCTCACTCTTCTCCCTTCTCCGCACTCTTCTCCGCTCTCTTCTCCGCTCTCTTCTCCGCTCTCTTCTCCGCTCTCTTCTCCGCTCTCTTCTCCTCACTCTTCTCCCTTCTTTGCTCTCTTCTCCGCACTCTTCTCTGCACTCTTCTCTGCTCTCTTCTCCGCTCTCTTCTCCGCACTCTTCTCCGCTCTCTTCTCCGCTCTCTTCTCCACTCTCTTCTCCTCACTCTTCTCCCTTCTCCGCTCTCTTCTCCGCTCTCTTCTCCGCTCTCTTCTCCGCTCTCTTCTCCTCACTCTTCTCCCTTCTCCGCTCTCTTCTCCGCTCTCTTCTCCGCTCTCTTCTCCGCACTCTTCTCCCTTCTCCGCTCTCTTCTCCGCACTCTTCTCCCTTCTCCGCTCTCTTCTCCGCACTCTTCTCCCTTCTCCGCTCTCTTCTCCGCTCTCTTCTCCGCTCTCTTCTCCACACTCTTCTCCCTTCTCCGCTCTCTTCTCCGCACTCTTCTCCTCACTCTTCTCCCTTCTCCGCTTTCTTCTCCGCACTCTTCTCCTTTCTCCGCTCTCTTCTCCGCACTCTTCTCCTCACTCTTCTCCCTTCTCCGCTCTCTTCTCCGCTCTCTTCTCCGCACTCTTCTCTGCTCTCTTCTCCCT
Source organism: Macrostomum lignano (assembly GCA_002269645.1). Classification (NCBI taxonomy): domain Eukaryota; kingdom Metazoa; phylum Platyhelminthes; family Macrostomidae; genus Macrostomum; species Macrostomum lignano. Next base: position 7,516 of record NIVC01001973.1, read on the forward strand.
TCTCCGCTCTCTTCTCCGCACTCTTCTCCGCACTCTTCTCCGCTCTCTTCTCCGCACTCTTCTCCCTTCTCTGCTCTCTTCTCCGCTCTCTTCTCCGCTCTCTTCTCCTCACTCTTCTCCCTTCTCCGCTCTCTTCTCCGCTCTCTTCTCCGCTCTCTTCTCCGCACTCTTCTCCGCTCTCTTCTCCGCTCCCTTCTCCGCTCTCTTCTCCGCTCTCTTCTCCGCTCTCTTCTCCGCTCTCTTCTCCGCTCTCTTCTCCGCTCTCTTCTCCGCTCTCTTCTCCGCTCTCTTCTCCGCTCTCTTCTCCGCTGCCTTTTCCGCTTCTTTTCCAAACCCCAGTCCGCTCTCTTCTCCATCAGTTCTCAATAAGCACCCATTTCTTATCGCACTTTCTCACAGTGCAGAAACTTTTCAAGTGCAATTTCGAAATCAGTGAGTGTTTTATCGCTGCGCTGCAAGAATCACGTGCTAAAATAGCTTCTGTATGAGTTCACTATTGACAAAGTCTTTTGCCTTACCTACTTTTATGCTGGCAAGAAGCCAAAAATATAATACCTGCTGATTTTTTATCTGTTATTTCAGTGTACAATGTGCCGTCGGCTTCTATTTTTGAAGCTTTATAAGAAAGTTTAAACAAAGTCTTTTTTTCTGATGATTTTTGTTTGCTAAGCAGAAAAGCTGAACTGAGCTACAAAAACAGTTTTAGCAAAGGCTGAAAATAACTTGAGGGTGAGAAAGAGGGTGAGAAAGAGGGTGAGAAAGAGGGTGAGAAAGAGGGTGAGAAAGAGGGGGAGAAAGAGGGTGAGAAAGAGGGTGAGAAAGAGGGTGAGAAAGAGGGTGAGAAAGAGGGTGAGAAAGAGGGTGAGAAAGAGGGTGAGAAAGAGGGGAGAAAGAGGGTGAGAAAGAGGGGGAGAAAGAGGGTGAGAAAGAGGGGAGAAAGAGGGTGAGAAAGAGGGTGAGAAAGAGGGTGAGAAAGAGGGGGAGAAAGAGGGTGAGAAAGAGGGTGAGAAAGAGGGTGAGAAAGAGGGTGAGAAAGAGGGTGAGAAAGAGGGTGAGAAAGAGGGTGAGAAAGAGGGTGAGAAAGAGGGGAGAAAGAGGGTGAGAAAGAGGGGAGAAAGAGGGGAGAAAGAGGGTGAGAAAGAGGGTGAGAAAGAGGGTGAGAAAGAGGGTGAGAAAGAGGGGGAGAAAGAGGGTGAGAAAGAGGGGGGGGAGAAAGAGGGTGAGAAAGAGGGTGAGAAAGAGGGTGAGAAAGAGGGTGAGAAAGAGGGGGAGAAAGAGGGTGAGAAAGAGGGTGAGAAAGAGGGTGAGAAAGAGGGTGAGAAAGAGGGTGAGAAAGAGGGTGAGAAAGAGGGTGAGAAAGAGGGTGAGAAAGAGGGTGAGAAAGAGGGTGAGAAAGAGGGTGAGAAAGAGGGTGAGAAAGAGGGTGAGAAAGAGGGGGAGAAAGAGGGGGAGAAAGAGGGTGAGAAAGAGGGTGAGAAAGAGGGGGAGAAAGAGGGTGAGAAAGAGGGTCACAACAAGAAGATCACAATAAAAGGGTGAGATTCTCAAGGTAGATTTACAGAGAGAGCAGGAATAGCCAGTTAAAGAGTTTGGACACCACCTGTTTCTAATTTTTAAGCAGCATTAAATTTGAGTGCACCCTACACAGAGAGAGGCACACAGAAAGAGAGAGAGAGAGAGAGAGAGACCTATTTCTCATATTTTAGTTCGCGTCTCAATTCAACGAGCTGTCGGAATTGAATGGAAATTTCCACAGTGTGGCTTGACAATGCATGCTGGTCGGTTGATTTCATTCTTATCTCTCTGCTGGACTGGCTTCTCTCTGTAAGTCTGAGGTCGCTGCTGGACTCTACAAAACTATAGCTTATAGATAGATAAAAATAGAAATTTCTAGATTTAACCAGATTTAGTTAGCTTCTACTACATGTAGCTATAGAGTTTGTCGGATAGACTGCCAGTTGCACTACTTAGTTAGTAGGATAGGTTGAATTAGATAAGGATATATTAAATAGATAGTGGGACTTGTTTTCTGATATTCAGCGAAAAACTAAATCCAGAATCAAGCTGCGGTATTAGAGAGTCTCTAGCTGGGGTATTAGAGAGTCTCTAGCTGGGGTATTAGAGAGTCTCTAGCTGGGGTATTAGAGAGTCTCTAGCTGGGGTATTAGAGAGTCTCTAGCTGGGGTATTAGAGATTCTCTAGCTGGGGTATTAGAGAGTCTCTAGCTGGGGTATTAGAGAGTCTCTAGCTGGGGTATTAGAGAGTCTCTAGCTGGGGTATTAGAGAGTCTCTAGCTGGGGTATTAGAGAGTCTCTAGCTGGGGTATTAGAGAGTCTCTAGCTGGGGTATTAGAGATTCTCTAGCTGGGGTATTAGAGAGTCTCTAGCTGGGGTATTAGAGAGTCTGCAGCTGGGGTATTAGAGAGTCTCTAGCTGGGGTATTAGAGATTCTCTAGCTGGGGTATTAGAGAGTCTCTAGCTGGGGTATTAGAGAGTCTCTAGCTGGGGTATTAGAGATTCTCTAGCTGGGGTATTAGAGAGTCTCTAGCTGGGGTATTAGAGAGTCTCTAGCTGGGGTATTAGAGAGTCTCTAGCTGGGGTGTTAGAGAGTCTGTAGCTGGGGTATTAGAGAGTCTGTAGCTGGGGTATTAGAGAGTCTATAGCTGGGGTATTAGAGAGTCTGTAGCTGGGGTATTAGAGAGTCTGTAGCTGGGGTATTAGAGAGTCTGTAGCTGGGGTATTAGAGAGTCTATAGCTGGGGTATTAGAGAGTCTCTAGCTGGGGTGTTAGAGAGTCTGTAGCTGGGGTATTAGAGAGTCTGTAGCTGGGGTGTTAGAGAGTCTCTAGCTGGGGTATTAGAGAGTCTGTAGCTGGGGTATTAGAGAGTCTGTAGCTGGGGTATTAGAGAGTCTGTAGCTGGGGTATTAGAGAGTCTATAGCTGGGGTATTAGAGAGTCTGTAGCTGGGGTATTAGAGAGTCTATAGCTGGGGTATTAGAGAGTCTGTAGCTGGGGTATTAAAGAGTCTATAGCTGGGGTATTAGAGAGTCTGTAGCTGGGGTATTAGAGAGTCTATAGCTGGGGTATTAGAGAGTCTCTAGCTGGGGTATTAGAGAGTCTCTAGCTGGGGTGTTAGAGAGTCTGTAGCTGGGGTATTAGAGAGTCTGTAGCTGGGGTATTAGAGAGTCTATAGCTGGGGTATTAGAGAGTCTGTAGCTGGGGTATTAGAGAGTCTCTAGCTGGGGTGTTAGAGAGTCTGTAGCTGGGGTATTAGAGAGTCTGTAGCTGGGGTATTAGAGAGTCTATAGCTGGGGTATTAGAGAGTCTCTAGCTGGGGTGTTAGAGAGTCTGTAGCTGGGGTATTAGAGAGTCTGTAGCTGGGGTATTAGAGAGTCTATAGCTGGGGTATTAGAGAGTCTGTAGCTGGGGTATTAGAGAGTCTGTAGCTGGGGTATTAGAGAGTCTATAGCTGGGGTATTAGAGAGTCTATAGCTGGGGTATTAGAGAGTCTCTAGCTGGGGTATTAGAGAGTCTGCAGCTGGGGAATTAGGGAGTCTGTAGCTGGGGAATCAGAGAATCCCTAGCTGAGGAATCAGAAAATAACCGCCACTCACTCGAACGCTGTTCGGTATAAGCTGGCGTTTTCATTCCATTCGTTCGCAGAATCTCAAGCAGCTCGAATCTGAATGCGCTGATGTCGCCTTTGATTTCGTTCAGGTCGTCTTCCGTGACGCCCTGCTTCTCATCGGATCTCTGCCGGGCTGCCAGGTAGCGCTTGACGAGGGAGCGCATGACCGACTGAGGAAGAATGCGAGTTGCGTAAGCGCTTATTGGGATATAGCATGAGTCTAACATGGATCTAACATGGATTGAGCATGAATCTAACATGAAACTAACATGAATCTAGCAGGTATCTAACAGGAATATTACAGGGTCTATCAGGGATCTAACAGGTATCTAACAGGTATCTAACAGGGACCTAACAGGAATGTAACAGGAATCTAACAGGAATCTAACAGGGATCTGGAAGGGATCTAACAGGAATCTTACAGGAATCTAACAGGAATCTAACAGGAATCTAACAGGGACCTAACAGGAATCTAACATGAATCTAACAGGAATTTAACAGGAATCTAACAGGAATCTAACAGGAATCTAACAGGAATTTAACAGGAATCTAACAGGAATCTAACAGGGATCTGGAAGGGATCTAACAGGAATCTTACAGGAATCTAACAGGAATCTAACAGGAATCTAACAGGGACCTAACAGGTATCTAACATGAATCTAACAGGAATTTAACAGGAATCTAACATGGACTTAACAGGAATGTAACAGGAATCTAACAGGAATCTAACAGGAATCTAACAGGAATCTAACAGGAATCTAACAGGAATCTAACAGGAATCTAACAGGAATCTAACAGGGACCTAACAGGTATCTAACATGAATCTAACAGGAATTTAACAGGAATCTAACATGGACTTAACAGGAATGTAACAGGAATCTAACAGGAATCTAACAGGAATCTAACAGGTATCTAACATGAATCTAACAGGAATTTAACAGGAATCTAACATGGACTTAACAGGAATGTAACAGGAATCTAACAGGAATGTAACAGGAATCTAACAAGAATCTAACAGGAATCTAACAGGAATCTAACAGGAATCTAACAGGAATCTAACAGGAATCTAACAGGAATCTAACAGGGACCTAACAGGTATCTAACATGAATCTAACAGGGACCTAACAGGAATCTAACATGAATCTAACAGGAATTTAACAGGAATCTAACATGGACTTAACAGGAATGTAACAGGAATCTAACAGGAATCTAACAGGAATCTAACAGGAATGTAACAGGAATCTAACAGGAATCTAACAGGAATCTAACAGGAATCTAACAGGAATCTAACAGGAATCTAACAGGAATCTAACAGGAATCTAACAGGAATCTAACATGGATCTAACATGAAACTGACATGAATCAGGCTGGTATCTAACAAGAATCTTACAGGGTCTATCAGGAATCTATTGTAACAGGAATCTAACAGGGACCTAACAGGTATCTAACAGGAATCTAACAGGAATCTAACAGGAATCTAACACGAATCTAACAGGAATCTAACATGGATCTAACATGAAACTAACATGAATCAGGCTGGTATCTAACAAGAATCTTACAGGGTCTATCAGGAATCTATTGTAACAGGAATCTAACAGGGACCTAACAGGTATCTAACATGAATCTAACAGGAATGTAACAGGAATCTAACACGAATCTAACAGGAATCTAACATGGATCTAACATGAAACTAACATGAATCAGGCTGGTATCTAACAAGAATCTTACAGGGTCTATCAGGAATCTATTGTAACAGGAATCTAACAGGGACCTAACAGGTATCTAACATGAATCTAACAGGAATGTAACAGGAATCTAACACGAATCTAACAGGAATCTAACATGGATCTAACATGAAACTAACATGAATCAGGCTGGTATCTAACAAGAATCTTACAGGGTCTATCAGGAATCTATTGTAACAGGAATCTAACAGGGACCTAACAGGTATCTAACAGGAATCTAACAGGAATCTAACAGGAATCTAACAGGAATCTAACAGGAATCTAACAGGAATCTAACAGGAATCTAACATGGATCTAACATGAAACTGACATGAATCAGGCTGGTATCTAACATGAAACTAACATGAATCAGGCTGGTATCTAACAAGAATCTTACAGGGTCTATCAGGAATCTATTGTAACAGGAATCTAACAGGGACCTAACAGGTATCTAACAGGAATCTAACAGGAATTTAACAGGAATCTAACATGGACTTAACAGGAATCTAACAGGATCTAACAGGAATCTAACAGGGATCTAACAGGAATCTAACAGGAATCTAACAGGAATCTAACAGGAATCTAACAGGAATCTAACAGGAATCTAACAGGGACCTAACAGGAATCTAACAGGAATCTAACAGGAATCTAACAGGGATCTAACAGGAATCTAACAGGAAACTGATTAAACTCTAACCGGGATACTGTAACACGCATACAAAAGGCAGCTTTTAGACATTACCTGATAGCGAATTTCTTTTTCATTGACTTTCCTAACAATATTCTGAAAATAATTAATAAAAAACAATACTCAGGTTTCGTCAAGCCAATAAATTTATTGATAGGATTTGACAATTAGCAATGAAAAAAGTGTGAATTTTTGCTTGCCCGAATGCTTTGCCACTTGCTGCGCTGATGTTTCTTAGAACAGGAGCACAGCTTGTCCTTCAGCCAGTACAGCGCGTACAGGAAAGTCTTCGGACTGGGCACGATGTTGAACGGCACTGGCAGGGTGCCGCCCTCTTCGAAGTAGCTGATCCACAGCTTGCTGCGGGCGAACTTCCACTCTGTGTCCGATTGCATCTGCGGGGGCGGGGGCAGGGGAGACACTGCTTGACAGGGAGGTGTCAGATGGGTGAATTCCCTGTTTGAGAGGGAGGTGTCAGATAGGTGAATTCACTGTTTGAGAGGGAGGTGTCAGATAGGTGAATTCACTGTTTGAGAGGGAGGTGTCAGATTGGGTGAATTCACTGTTTGAGAGGGAGGTGTCAGATTGGGTGAATTCACTGTTTCACAGGGAGGTGTCAGATGAATGAATTCACTGTTTCACAGGGAGGTGTCAGATGAATGAATTCACTATTTCACAGGGAGGTGTCAGATGAATGAATTCACTGTTTCACGGGGAGGTGTCAGATGAATGAATTCACTGTTTCACAGGGAGGTGTCAGATGAATGAATTCACTGTTTCACAGGGAGGTGTCAGGTGAATGAATTCACTGTTTCACAGGGAGGTGTCAGGTGAATGAATTCACTGTTTCACAGGGAGGTGTCAGGTGAATGAATTCACTGTTTGACAGGGAGGTGTCAGATCATTAAAAATCACGGTTCGACAACAGATATCAGGGATTAGTTAGGATTACAATCTTAGGATTTATAAAACAGTTTTCAACTTCAGTTTGGTTCGTCTGCCAGTGGGTTATCCTCTTTTCAAAGAGATGCAAAAGTCTTATTTCCTTGGCTATATTGGCTTCGAAGTAAATATTTACAAAACCGCTGCATTTGAAGACTTAGAAAAAAGGTCAAATGTTGAGAGGTAAAGAGGCGCGAAAGCTTTTTTGATTCAAGGTGAAGACATTATGATCAACCTTTTAAAAGGTGTTTAGAAGCTGGAATACCTTTATCTTTATTTTATGCGATGTGATGAAGCATGCTGATTTTTGTACCGTTTATAAGACAGTGAAGAAAAAGGACTGATAAACTCCTGTTGAGGAATAAACAGTTTCTGTAGATAGTGTATAGAAGATAGATAGATAGATAGATAGATAGATAGATAGATAGATAGATAGATAGATAGATAGATAGATAGATAGATAGATAGATAGATAGATAGATAGATAAATAGATAGATAGATAGATAGATAAATAGATAGATAGATAGATAGATAGATAGATAGATAGATAGATAGATAGATAGATAGATAGATAGATAGATAGATAGATAGATAGATAGATAGATAGATAGATAGATAGATAGATAGATAGATAGATAGATATATAGATAGATAGATAGATAGATAGATAGATAGATAGATAGATAGATAGATAAATAGATAGATAGATAGATAGATAGATAGATAGATAGATAGATAGATAGATAGATAGATAGATAGACAGGTCACGCACCGCGATAAACTCATAGCTGCAGTTCATCATGGCGATGAGCATGTTCAGCAGGACAACAAACGTGATTGCTGAGAACACGCCGTACATCAGTTTGCCTGCGGAAATGAAGAAAATGAACGGTTTTGCCTTTTTGATTGCATATATTACTAGCAGTAGTTTACAAAACCAAGAGCAAATAAATTCACAACTGTGTCAGCTAAAAATGCTGATATATATACCTTAAGCAGCAAACCCGCAGTTGCATTTCTACTGCAATTTCTGTTTCTTCAAATTCCTAGGAATCGAACTTGGGTCTCAATTTCAATCCATAGTATTCACGGATGCCCGGTCAAATAGGACTGAACCTTAATGAGCTTAGTTTCAGCTTGGTACAGAATCTCTAATCTAATCTAATCTAATCTCTCTCACCCAGGGTCTCTAGTCTAACCTCACTCTCTCACCCAGGGTCTCTAATCTAATCTCACTCTCTTACTCAGAATCTCTAATCTAATCTCACTCTCTCAACCATGGTCTCTAATCTATTCTCAACTTTTTTCTTAGAGTCATTAATCTAAAATCACTCTCTCACCCAGGATCTCTAATCTAATCTCACCCAAAGTCTCTAATCTAATCTCACCCAAAGTCTCTAATCTAATCTCACCCAAAGTAATCTAATCTAATCTCACCCAAAGTCTCTAATCTAATCTCACCCAAAGTCTCTAATCTAATTTCACCCGAAGTCTCTAATCTAATTTCATCCAAAGTATCTAATCTAATCTCACCCAATATATTTAATCTAATCTCACCCAAAGTCTCTAATCTAATCTCACCCAAAGTCTCTAATCTAATCTCACCAAAGTCTCTAATCTAATCTCACCCAAAGTCTCTAATCTAATCTCACCCAAAGTCTCTAATCTAATCTCACCCAAAGTATCTAATCTAATCTGACCCCAAGTCTCTAATCTAATCTCACCCAAAGTCTCTAATCTAATCTCACCCAAAGTCTCTAATCTAATCTCACCCAAAGTATCTAATCTAATCTGACCCCAAGTCTCTAATCTCAATTATTCTCTCATCCACCCCCGCCAACCTAAATCTGCCACCTACACAATCCTATGATAGAGTAAGTCAATTAGCATGCAACCATTGGCTCTGTGGAAAAACACGAATCATATCTTATTTATTTGTCCCGTCAACCACCCAACTGCAAGATTAAAATTAACAGTTACGGCATTTACTTTTATTGGTAGGAAAAAAGTCATCTGAGGACATGAACTGGATGTGCATTGCTTGCTATTATTTCTGATAAGTTGCAGAAAAGCACCGGAAACAAAAACTGCTTTTATAAACACTTTAAAGCGTTTACGAAACTAAACAGTAGCTGCGTACAGTCACTGCAAACTTTGAACCCTGATCTTATAAGCCTAATCATCAAATATTTATCATCAGAATTTCTCCGTGTCCCTAACCAGACATTGAATATTAGAACACCATGACAGTTGAAAATGTCCATCCATGGAGTGGGTTGACCTAGCTTGTTCATTACTAATGTAAACAAAGGGCATGTTAATTATAGCAATCCAAGTTTTAGTGTGACGAAACTCGCATATTTATCAACTTGAACAGGATGACAAGGCCTTATGCAGCGGTGCGATATTTTCGAGTGGTCAGTGCTGGGAATTTCTAGAATATCTTGGCACTACGGAAGCTGGTACTGCTTCACAGCGCTATGAAGAACTTGCCTCTGCTGTTGCAACAGTTTTCTGTTATCGTTCTTCTTATCAACGGACTTGTTCTTCAGCATCATCAAGTGGCTGCTAACTCGTCGGTGAGTTGAACAGACTGACAGAGAGTCAGGGGTTTAGAGAGTCAGGGGTGGAGAGAGTCAGGGGTGAAGAGAGTCAAGGGTGGAGCGAGTCAGGGTGTAGAGAGTCAGGGGTTTAGAGAGTCAGGGGTTTAGAGAGTCAGGGGTGGAGAGAGTCAGGGGTGGAGAGAGTCAGGGGTGAAGAGAGTCAAGGGTGGAGCGAGTCAGGGTGTAGAGAGTCAGGGGTTTAGAGAGTCAGGGGTGGAGAGAGTCAGGGGTGAAGAGAGTCAAGGGTGGAGCGAGTCAGGGTGGAGAGAGTCAGTGGTAGAGAGAATCAGAGGTAGAGAGAGTCAGAAGTAGAATAGAGTCAGGGTTGGAGGGAGTCAGGGGTGTATAGAGAGTCAAGGGTGGAGAGAGTCAGGGGTAGAATAGAGTCAGGGTTAGTGAGAATCAGAAGTGGAGAAAGTCAGAAGTGGAGAGTCAGGCGAGAGTCAGGAATGAAAATAGTCAGGGTGTAAAGTCAGGAGAGTCAGGAGACTGAGATTCAGTGGAAATATGGAATTAGTTAAAAGTCAAATTTTTTCTCTGGAATAAATTTGAGACAGAAACAGAGTCTCAGGAGGGAAAAGTGAGACAGGAGCTGAGAGTCAGCAGGGAAAGTGAGACTGAGAGTCAGTCAGCAGGGAAAGTGAGACTGAGAGTCAGTCAGCAGGGAAAGTGAGACTGAGAGTCAGTCAGCAGGGAAAGTGAGACTGAGAGTCAGTCAGCAGGGAAAGTGAGACTGAGAGTCAGTCAGCAGGGAAAGTGAGGCTGAGAGTCAGTCAGCAGGGAAAGTGAGACTGAGAGTCAGTCAGCAGGGAAAGTGAGACTGAGAGTCAGTCAGCAGGGAAAGTGAGACTGAGAGTCAGTCAGCAGGGAAAGTGAGACTGAGAGTCAGTCAGCAGGGAAAGTGAGACTGAGAGTCAGTCAGCAGGGAAAGTGAGACTGAGAGTCAGTCAGCAGGGAAAGTGAGACTGAGAGTCAGTCAGCAGGGAAAAGTGAGACTGAGAGTCTGAGCTAAAATGTTTCTAATTCACACCTGTTGCGTACAATAGGCCAGGCTGGTCCTCCGTCTGATCAGTTATGAAAATTTGGCCAACCTGAGAATCAGCGGAGCTAGCTGCGACTCAATGAGGTCGCCTTGCGATCCGTCCTTTGATGTTACCGCCATCTGGGGCGGGTGAGTACATTGAAAACTGTCTATGACCCAAGGTTTGCGCTCCCAATCGACTTTCAAGCCAAAGTATCCTGATTCGATTCCGTGCACGACCGAAAAAACAGTATTTTTGAATGAAATTAGATTCAACTTATTCATTCAGACCAGACATTCGAGTCACTAGCCCCTGTCTAAGCAACGAGGAGCGAGTCTACTTCCCAGACGAAGTGTCAAGACTGCCAGAGCTAGCCAAACCAATCAAAAGTCGAGACGGTCCGATGCCCGTAAGATTTTTATCATTTTTCATTTAGAATAAATTTTTAGAGGCTATGAAATAGGTGTCTAAATTCAGCTGAACAATAACAAATGGGGTGGGCGCAGTGAGGGGCAAGAAAAAAGGGGGGAGTGGAAATAACGGGGGAGTGGGGGCGCAGTGAGGGTAGGAAATAACGGAGGAGTGGGGGCGCAGTGAGGGGCAAGAAATAACGGAGGAGTGGGGCGCAGTGAGAGTAGGAAATAACGGGGAGTGGTGGGCGCAGTGAGGGTAAGAAATAACGGGGGAGTGGGGGCGCAGTGAGGGGCAAGAAATAACGGGGGTGGGGGCGCAGTGAGGGTAGGAAATAACGGGGAGTGGGGCGCAGTGAGGGGCAAGAAATAACGGGGGAGTGGGGGCGCAGTGAGGGTAGGAAATAACGGGGAGTGGGGGCGCAGTGAGGGTAGGAAATAACGGGGGAGTGGGGCGCAGTGAGGGTAGGAAATAACGGGGAGTGTGGGCGCAGTGAGGGTAGGAAATAACGGGGGGGGGCGCAGTGAGGGTAGGAAATAACGGGGGAGTGGGGGCGCAGTGAGGGTAGGAAATAACGGGGGAGTGTGGGCGCAGTGAGGGTAGGAAATAACGGGGGAGTGGGGGCGCAGTGAGGGGCAAGAAATAACGGTGGAATGGGGTGGGCTATCTGAGGACACTTTCAATGCCTCTTTCTTTTACAGAGCTGGGCCGAGGTCCGCATTAGCATCTCAGACTGTCTGTACTCTTCGCCAACAGATTTAATAGCAAGGTTCCAATTGAATATCACCATCCCAATCGCCGAGTTTATCCCTACTAAGACGACTACTACCGTTGCCATGGATACCAACAGTAGTTTAAGCGTTAATCAAGATATTGGAAGCTTTAGTAAGGGCCAGCTGGTTCTTCACCCATCCTCAATGAAAGGTAATCCAGCCGTACTGTCGATGCAGCCAATTCATTCTCCAGAGTCAATCAGGTGAGAAAAAGCTTTGGATGTCGAAGCAAAGTTACTGACTACGAGACACCAGCAGTTTAAAAATATTTATTTTTTTTCCAAAAAAAACAGAATGCGCATCTCAGTCTGGATCGAGTGCAGTCCCGGATTCTACGGCAGAGGCTGCGACGTGCGCTGCGAACCGCAGCGAGGCTGCTGCTGCGATTCGGAGGGTCTGTTGCGATGCGATGAAACAATTGGTGAGATCGGTGTGCTATGTTTTTAGCTAGGCTACTCTGTGGGGGTGATGGGCGGAGTGAGGTGGGTGGTCTTGAGGGGTAGGAATCGACGCGGAGTGAGGTGTGTGGTCTTGAGGGTAGGAATCGACGCGGAGTGAGGTGGGTGGTCTTGAGGGGTAGGAATCGACGCGGAGTGAGGTGTGTGGTCTTGAGGGTAGGAATCGACGCGGAGTGAGGTGGGTGGTCTTGAGGGGTAGGAATCGACGCGGAGTGAGGTGGGTGCATTCTGAGGGGTAGAATCAGTTAAATCAGGGGTTGGCAAGCTTTTTTAATTTAAGGGCTAGATATAGAATCTAGCACATGACTGCGGACTAGAGAGGGGAGAAAGAAGGGGAGAAAGGAAAGTAGATGAAAGACCCAAGGGCGCGATAGAGAGGCTTCGCGGGCCGGAGGTTGTCGACTCCTAAGTAGAATAACGAGTAGTTCATACGTAGAAATTTTCATATTTCCGCAGACTGCTCAGCCCAGCTGGCCACGAAACCGGCATTCCCAACCAGCGGACCCGGAGGCGCGGGATCAAGCAATGGCAATTCCGACAATCGAAACAGAGATGAAGCTGTGAGTTGAAGATTTGTGTAAATTCGTTGAAGTCAGTCGCAACAGTTCAACGTTAAAAAATTTTTTCGCTTCAGACCAGCGTTCTTTTCATAGCCGTGATGGCCTCCTCAATGACCAGCATTTTCATATTGGCTGTCATTGCTCTTGTGGCCATCAAAATGTGCAAAGCGTCGGAGAGGTGAGAGCGAAGCGCCTCTGTAGCTGGCGCCCCCTCTGTAGCTGGCGCCCCTCTGTAACTGGCGCCCCCCTCTGTAGCTGGTGCCCCTCTGTAGCTGGCGCCCCTCTGTAGCTGGCGCCCCCCTCTGTAGCTGGCGCCCCTCTGTAGCTGGCGCTCCTTCTCTGTAGCTGGCGCTCCCTCTGTAGCTGGCGCCCCCTCTGTAGCTGGTATCCCCTCTGTAGCTGGCGCCCCCTCTGTAGCTAGCGCCCCTCTGTAGCTGGCGCCCCCTCTGTAGCTGGCGCCCCTCTGTAGCTGGCGCCCCTCTGTAGCTGGCGCCCCTCTGTAGCTGGCGCCCCCCCTCTGTAGCTGGCGCCTCCCTCTGTAGCTGGCGCTCCCTCTGTAGCTGGCCACCCTCTGTAGCTGGCGCTCCTTCTCTGCAGCTGGCGCCTTCCTCTGTAGCTGGCATCCTCTCTGTAGCTGGCATCCTCTCTGTAGCTGGCGCCCCTCTGTAGAGGGCGCCCCCTCTGTAGCTGGCGCCCCCTCTGCAGCTGGCGCCCCTCTGTAGCTGGCGCCCCTCTGTAGCTGGCGCTCCCTCTGTAGCTGGCGCCCCTCTGTAGCTGGCGCCCCCTCTGTAGCTGGCCACCCTCTGTAGCTGGCGCTCCTTCTCTGTAGCTGGCGTCCTCTCTGTAGCTGGCATCCTCTCTGTAGCTGGCATCCTCTCTGTAGCTGGCATCCTCTCTGTAGCTGGCATCCTCTCTGTAGCTGGCGCCCCTCTGTAGAGGGCGCCCCCTCTGTAGCTGGCGCCCCCTCTGTAGCTGGCATCCCCTCTGTAGCTGGCGCCCCCTCTGCAGCTGGCGCCCCTCTGCAGCTGGCGCCCCTCTGTAGCTGGCGCCCTTCTGCAGCTGGCGCTCCTTCTGTAGCTGGCGCCCCTCTGTAGCTGGCGCCCCTCTGTAGCTGGCGCCCCCCTCTGTAGCTGGCGCCCCTCTGCAGCTGGCGCCCCTCTGTAGCTGGCGCCCCTCTGTAGCTGGCGCCCCTCTGTAGCTGGCGCCCCTCTGCAGCTGGCGCCCCTCTGTAGCTGGCGCCCCTCTGTAGCTGGCGCCCCTCTGCAGCTGGCGCTCCTCTGTAGCTGGCGCCCCTCTGTAGCTGGCGCCCCTCTGTAGCTGGCGCCCCTCTGTAGCTGGCGCCCCTCTGTAGCTGGCGCCCCTCTGCAGCGGATGCGCACATGTAGCTACTGGATCTCAATTTAAATTTCAGCAACGCCCTTATCATCAGCCGCCTGGTGTCTCAAGACGCTTTAGTGTCATCCGTAGACGCAGACAGCACCGTGCTGAACCTCAGACGTCAGCAGAATCACTACCAGCTGCAGCACCAGAATCTGGGCTACTTCAATCCAGCCTCGTACAACACTCTCACCTCCCAGGTGACCAATTTGTCAACTATTGTATCCACCTCGGCGGTGCCTGCTAATAACAGGACCGACTCTGGGGTGTACGAGGACCCTCAGGAGCCGCCAGCTGGTGACCCCAGCGAGACGCCGCCGCCGCCGCCCCGCCGCCGCGGCCGCTGCAGTCCAGACAGAGCGAAGACATTCAAAGGATGCCTCAGTCGAAGAGTTACAGTCGCAAAGCTGCTGCCAAAGAGTAGCACCCAAATTCCTTAGAGTTTTCATGACTACAGACTGTTTAATCTGTCAAATCTCAAAATCTCAGATTTCGTGTATTGATAAATTGATCAATGTTCTTCTATCTAGAACAAAAACAGCAAAACCAACCTTGCGTTTTTGCACTTCAATTATGCGTATATATGTGCCGAAAATTGTTAACTGTATACTCGAAGCTTCGAAAATATTTATGATAAATATTTATTTGTTATAAATGCTGCCTAAGTTAATTGTTGTCAATAAATCTAGTAAATAAAAAATTTGTTTCAAAGTTTGATTGTAGCTCGTACCTTGTACCTTGTACCTTGTACCTTGTACCTTGTACCTTGTACCTTGTACCTTGTACCTTGTACCTTGTAA
>NIVC01001973.1:25000-40000 GCA_002269645.1 Macrostomum lignano
GCAACTCTAAGTAGTTACAATGGTTGTGTGCTTGTTTAGATCCGATTTGAATCTAAAAAAGTAGAATTAGTACTCGTTCTCGCTGCCTTCACTCCCCTCACCGCCATGACAAATCTCCCACTGATCTCTCTCTGACCTCTCTGACCTCTCTCTGACCTCTCTCTGACCCCTCTCTGACCCCTCTCTGATCTCCCTCTGACCTCTCTGATCTCCCTCTGACCTCTCTGATCTCCCTCTGACCTCTCTGATCTCCCTCTGACCTCTCTGATCTCCCTCTGACCTTTCTCTGACCCCTCTCTGATCTCCCTCTGACCTCTCTGATCTCTCTCTGACCTCTCTCTGACCCCTCTCTGATCTCCCTCTGACCTCTCTGATCTCTCTCTGACCTCTCTCTGACCCCTCTCTGATCTCCCTCTGACCTCTCTGATCTCCCTCTGACCTCTCTGATCTCCCTCTGACCTCTCTGATCTCTCTCTGACCTCTCTGACCTCTCTCTGACCTCTCTCTGACCCCTCTCTGATCTCCCTCTGACCTCTCTGATCTCCCTCTGACCTCTCTGATCTCCCTCTGACCTCTCTGATCTCCCTCTGACCTTTCTCTGACCCCTCTCTGATCTCCCTCTGACCTCTCTGATCTCTCTCTGACCTCTCTCTGACCCCTCTCTGATCTCCCTCTGACCTCTCTGATCTCTCTCTGACCTCTCTCTGACCCCTCTCTGATCTCCCTCTGACCTCTCTGATCTCCCTCTGACCTCTCTGATCTCCCTCTGACCTCTCTGATCTCCCTCTGACCTCTCTGATCTCCCTCTGACCTCTCTCTGACCTCTCTGATCTCCCTCTGACCTCTCTGATCTCCCTCTGACCTCTCTGATCTCCCTCTGAACTCTCTCTGACCCCTCTCTGATCTCCCTCTGACCTCTCTGATCTCTCTCTGACCTCTCTCTGACCTCTTTGAGCTCTCTCTGATCTCTCTCTGATCTCTCTCTGAGCTCTCTCTGATCTCTCTCTGACCTCTCTCTGACCTCTCTGATCTCCCTCTGACCTTTCTCTGACCCCTCTCTGATCTCCCTCTGACCTCTCTGATCTCCCTCTGACCTTTCTCTGACCCCTCTCTGATCTCCCTCTGACCTCTCTGATCTCCCTCTGACCTCTCTGATCTCCCTCTGACCTCTCTGAGCTCTCTCTGAGCTCTCTCTCTGATCTCTCTCTGATCTCTCTCTGATCTCTCTCTGAGCTCTCCCTGATCTCTCTCTGACCTCTCTCTGACCTCTCTGATCTCCCTCTGACCTCTCTGATCTCCCTCTGATCTCTCTCTGACCTCACTCTGATCTCTCTCTGACCTCTCTCTGACCTCTCTCTGATCTCTCTCTGACCTCTCTCTGACCTCTCTCTGATCTCTCTCTGATCTCTCTCTGACCTCTCTCTGACCTCTCTCTGACCTCTCTCTGATCTCTCTCTGATCTCTCTCTCTCTCTCTGGTCTCTCCCTGATATCCCGGTGATCTTGTCTCTCTACCAACCATAAACGGACACATCAAACAGCTAGCAGTCAGTGCAAGCCAACTCACTTTGAGAACACTCTCCCCCTTGTTACGCAGTACTGATACTTCTCCAGATCCTGGCCCGTGATGCCAAACCACCAGCGGTTGGACTTGCAGTATTTGTTCCTCTCGTAGGCGTAGAACCAATACAGCTGGTTGAATCCGCAGGCGAAGCTGCACAGCACCAGCAGCACTACGAACAGAAACTTTAAAATGTCCGACAGCATCCGTCCCAGAGAGATCTGCAGCGGCCCCAGATGCGGGTTCACCGTGAAAATGTACACCAATTTGAGCATAGAGAATATGTTAGCTGTGGCGAACAGGCACTCCGAGATCAAGGTGGGATCGTAGGCGTCCCAGTGCTGGCGGTGCACGCTGCGGAGCTCAGGCCTGCGCTGCACCTGGCGAGAGTGGAATGGGTGTGAGATTCCAGAGTGAGATTCCAGTGTGAGATTCCAGTGTGAGGTTCCAGTGTGAGATTTTCGGTGCAAGATTCCAGTGTAGGATTTCCAGCATGAGATTCCAGTGTAAGATTCTAATGTGAGATTCCTATTGTGAGATTCCAGGGGGAGATTCCAGTGTGAGATTGAAGTGTGAGATTCCAGTGTGAGATTCAGGTGTGAGATTCAGGTTTGAGATTTAGGTGTGAGATTCCAGTGTGAGATTTCAGAGTGAGATTACAGTGTGAGATTCCAGTGTGAGATTCCAGTGAGAGATTCTAGTGTTAGATTCCAGTGTGAGATTCCAGTGGGAGATTCCAGTATGATATTCTAGTATGAGATACCAATGTGAGATTTCCGGTATGAGGTTCCAGTGTGAGATTTCCGGTGCAAGATTCCAGTGTAGGATTTCCAGCATGAGATTCCAGTGTAAGATTCTAATGTGAGATTCCTATTGTGAGATTCCAGTGTGAGATTGCAGTGTGAGATACCAGTGTGAGATTCCAGTGTTAGATTCCAGTATGAGATTCTAGTATGATATTCTAGTATGAGATACCAATGTGAGATTTCCGGTATGAGATTCCAGTGTGAGGTTACAGTGTGAGATTTCCGGTGCAAGATTCCAGTGTAAGATTTCCAGCATGAGATTCCAGTGTAAGATTATAATGTGAGATTCCAGTGTGAGATTCCAGTGAGAGATTCCAGCCTGAGATTCTAGTGGGAGATTTCCATTGTGAGATTCCTATTGTGAGATTCCAGTGTGAGATTCCAGTGTAAGATTCTAATGTGAGATTCCAGTGTGAGATTCCAGTGTGAGATTCCAGTGTGAGATTCCAGTGTGAGATTCCAGAGTGAGATTGCAGTGTGAGATTCCAGTGTGAGATTCCAGTGTGAGATTCCAGTGAGAGATTCTAGTGTCAGATTCCAGTGTGAGATTCCAGTGTGAGATTCCAGTGTGAGATATCCATTATGAGATTATAGGGTGAGATTCCAATGTGAGCAATGTGCTTAGTCAAGTGGCATAGAACAGCTAAGTGCAATGCAGAGGACCAGTGAACAAGGTGAGGTTTTAATTGAGACGAGAATAAGAGCGAAATTTATTATTCCCAAGCAATTACTCGCATAGCACCTCCACCCCACTGCGCCAGCTCTTCAGACTGCCCCAGACTGCTTATTTGGAAACCAGAGTCACAGACAGAGAGGACTAGCCTGCCCCCAGTGATTGATCGACCCCAACAACAATGCTCACACCAAATATAATTTTCCAGCCTCAAGCTTAACGACATTAACTTTGTGTGCGATGCTGTGCATGCAGGTATGGCACTAATAATCAGTACAGAGGTTGAGCCCGAGCTCGCAGTTGCAACCGGACGCAACCTTCACAATCATCAATATTCACAATCCTCAATATTCACAACCATCAATATTCACAATCCTCAATATTCACAACCATCAATATTCACAATCCTCAATATTCACAACCATCAATATTCACAATCCTCAATATTCACAATCATCAATATTCACAATTCTCAATGCTCACAATCCTCAGTATTCACAATCCTCAATATTCACAATCCTCAATATTCACAATCCTCAATATTCACAATCCTCAATATTCACAATCCTCAATATTCACAATCCTCAATATTCACAATCCTCAATACTCACAATCTTCAATATTCACAATCCTCAATATTCACAATCCTCAATATTCACAACCATCAATATTCACAATCCTCAATATTCACAATCATCAATATTCACAATCCTCAATGCTCACAATCCTCAATATTCACAATCCTCAATATTCACAATCCTCAATATTCACAATCCTCAATATTCACAATCCTCAATATTCATAATCCTCAATATTCACAATCCTCAACATTCACAATCGTCAATATTCACAGTCCTCAATATATTCCCCGTCCTCAATATTCACAATCCTCAATATTCACAATCCTCAATATTCACAATCTTAAATACTCACAATCCTCAATATTCACAATCCTCAATATTCACAATCCTCAATATTCACATTCCTCAATATTCACAATCCTCAATATTCACAATCCTCAATATTCACAATCCTCAATATTCACAATCCTCAATATTCACATTCCTCAATATTCACAATCCTCAATATCCTCAATATTCACAATCCTAAATATTCACAATCCTCAATATTCACAATCCTCAAATTCACAATCCTCAATGCTCACAATCCTCAATATCCTCAATATTCACAATCCTCAATATTCACAATCCTCAATATCCTCAATATTCACAATCCTAAATATTCACAATCCTCAATATTCACAATCCTCAATATTCACAATCCTCAATATTCACAATCTTCAATATTCACAATCCTCAATATTCACAATCCTCAATATTCACAATCCTCAATATTCACAATCCTCAATATTCACAATCCTCAATATTCACAATCCTCAATATTCACAATCCTCAATATTCACAATCCTCAATATTCACAATCCTCAATGCTCACAATCCTCAATGCTCACAATCCTCAATATTCACAATCCTCAATATTCACAATCCTCAATATTCACAATCCTCAATATTCACAATCCTCAATATTCACAATCCTCAATGCTCACAATCCTCAATATTCACAATCCTCAATATTCACAATCCTCAATATTCACAATCCTTAAAATTCACAATCCTCAATATTCACAATCCTCAATATTCACAATCCTTAAAATTCACAATCCTCAATATTCACAGTCCCCAACATTCACAATCCTCAATCGCTCAGTTTCATAACCTCGTTCACACTTGTCTCTCAGTTTGTCACAGGACAAAATAAGCTAAGAGAGAGATATATATATTGAGTCATCCACTTAGCGACAACTTTGAGTGGCATGAGGTGGAATTAGATTCAATCAGATACTGACGCATCCAAGCAGCCTGAGCTCAATCGAGTCTATCCAGCAGTATTTTCAAAGCCTCATTCCACATTCAGAAAGAGTTGTTTTCAATTTTCTAAATTATTGCCAAAATAGGAGGCGCAGAATGACCAAGACCTACAGGAAAGACTCACTGTTGTACTTTCTTGTGGACCTGTTCTCAATAGTCTCCGTCTACATTAAACATGTAGGCTTAGTAGTAGCTACTATTTTATTATATGCGTCATTTTAATCAGTAAATCCGTGATTCAAGATTTTTAATCAGTAATAATATGCATGATGAACTTTGTAATTAATAGCTGAAAGTGCACAAACGGCGGGAGCCTTACCATGTACCAAGCCACGCCGCGAAGTGTGATGGTTGCGATGTACAGAGAATTGGTGGCGAAATCCAACAGGTTCCACATATCGGTGACGTAGGCCTTCGCGCCTTCGCTCCACAGCTGCTTCACTTCTTGCCAAACGAAACCTGCATTGAAACAGTGAGTATGCTGAGTCAAGGTTCTTTTAATATGCCGTTCCCCAAGCTTCACAATTCACAATATCTCGATCCACAATATTAAAAATCCCCTAGCTTCACAATCCCTAACGTTCAAAATCCTAAGCTTAACAATCCCCAATATTCACAATCCTCAGTATTCACAATCCCCAAGCTTCACACACGCTTCACAATTCCCAAGCTTCACGCAAGCTTCAGAATCCCTATGCTCCACAATCACCAAGCTTCACACAAGCTTCACAATTCCCAAGCTTCACGCAAGCTTCATAATCCCTATGCTTCACAATCCCCAACATTCACAATCCTTAAGCTTCACAATCCCTAATCTTCACAATCCCCAATATTCACAATCCCCAATCTTCACAATCCCCAAGCTTCACAATCCCCAAGCTTCACAATCCCCAACATTCACAATCCCCAAGCTTCACAATCCCCAATATTCACAATCCCCAAGCTTCACAATCCACAACATTCACAATCCCCAAGCTTCACAATCCCCAACATTCACAATCCCCAAGCTTCACAATCCCCAACATTCACAATCCCCAATATTCACAATCCCCAAGCTTCACAATCCCCAAGCTTCACAATCCCCAACATTCACAATCCCCAAGCTTCACAATCCCCAACATTCACAATCCCCAATATTCACAATCCCCAAGCTTCACAATCCACAAGCTTCACAATCCCAGAACTGAGACTCCTGAGCACACACAAGCGCCAATACTGTACTCAGGCACGCACTCAGACACCCGCTCACACAAGGTTTACAGCGGACCTTTGACTGTCTAATCGTCGGGCATGTACACCCTGTGCCTTGGGGTTGGCCCTCGTCGGGTGTGAACCAGAAGTCTGCACTTCCTGACAGCAAGTTGTGCTCTCTGCATCAAAACTCAGTGAATCTGGAACTAAATCCTCTGTGAACATCTCTATCACCTCAACGCTATAGAAGCTATGATGAAGCCAAAAAAAGTGAATAAAAAAGTCAGAAGAAATCAGTAGAGCAAACCACGGATCGACTCGTTTCCCCCCACTTTCGAATTTTCGAACTTCCCGCAGCCCCGCTGGGAATCGGCTGGCCAAATAGCAGATGCTGAAGCTGGATGCTGGCCTACGCAACATCAATTCGGTTAGAGAGAGAGGGCACGGCGAGAGAGAGAGTCAGCTCGAACTAATAAAGTTCAGCTCGGCAGTTCAAAAATCCTACTACAGATTATATTTAAAATGGCTCGGTAAGGCCCGTATAAAATATTTCCCTCTCCAAGTAATGCGGGACATTGGAGTTTACTATGAGTGAAGTTTCAATTGTGAATGTTGGGGATTGTGAAGCTTGGGGATTGTGAAGCTTGGGGATTGTGAAGCTTGGGGATTGTGAAGCTTGGGGATTGTGAATGTTGGGGATTGTGAAGCTTGGGGATTGTGAAGCTTGGGGATTGTGAAGCTTGGGGATTGTGAAGCTTGGGGATTGTGAATGTTGGGGATTGTGAAGCTTGGGGATCGTGAATGTTGGGGATTGTGAAGCTTGGGGATCGTGAAGCTTGGGGATTGTGAAGCTTGGGGATTGTGAAGTTAGGTGATTGTGAATGTTGGGGATTGTGAATATTGGGGATCGTGAAGCTTGGGGATTGTGAATGTTGGGGATTGTGAAGTTAGGTGATTGTGGATGTTGGGGATTGTGAGACTTGGGGATTGTGAAGCTTGGGGATTGTTAAACTTGGGGATTGTTAAACTTGGGGATTGTGAAGCTTGGGGATTGTGAAGCTTGGGGATTGTTAAACTTGGGGATTGTTAAACTTGGGGATTGTGAAGCTTGGGGATTGTGAAGCTTGGGGATTGTGAAGTTAGGTGATTGTGAATGTTGGGGATTGTGAAGCTTTAGGATTGTGAAGTTAGGTGATTACGAAGCTTGGGGATCGTGAATGTTGGGGATTGTGAAGCTTGGGGATCGTGAAGCTTGGGGATTGTGAAGCTTGGGGATTGTGAAGTTAGGTGATTGTGAATGTTGGGGATTGTGAATATTGGGGATCGTGAAGCTTGGGGATTGTGGATGTTGGGGATTGTGAGACTTGGGGATTGTGAAGCTTGGGGATTGTGAAGCTTGGGGATTGTGAAGCTTGGGGATTGTGAAGCTTGGGGATTGTGAAGCTTGGGGATTGTGAAGCTTGGGGATTGTGAAGCTTGGGGATTGTGAAGCTTGGGGATTGTGAAGCTTGGGGATTGTGAAGCTTGGGGATTGTGAAGCTTGGGGATTGTGAAGTTAGATGATTGTGAATGTTGGGGATTGTGAAGCTTGTGTGAAGCTTGGGAATTGTGAAGCTTGTGTGAAGCTTTGGGATTGTGAAGCGTAGGGATTATGAAGCTTGCGTGAAGCTTGGGAATTGTGAAGCTTGGGGATTGTGAACAACGAGGATTGTGAATATTGAGAATTAGTGAAGCTGGGGATTGAGAACACTGGAATTAAAAGTATCAAATATTGGAAATTGAGACTATTGAAGATTGTAGAAAACGACAAAACAATGGGAGCTGAATATTAGACTCACAGTTAGAAAAAATGAGATATGGCAAAGTGAAAATCAATGCACAAAGTAATAGAAGACATGCAACCGAAATCCGGAGCAAGGCTTATTTATTTAAAAACATGTGCATAAGACGAACTACCAGAAACCAGTGCAAAAAGTAGCAAATGAAAATATGCTTTCTTCGAGGCCTAAAAGTGTCCGCAGCCACAGATTTCAGACGCTAATTAATAACACTAATTCATTTATACAGGCGTATGTATATCACACTAATCCATCACTGTATATCACACTAATCCATCACTGTATTACCCTAATCCATCTCTATCACACTAATCCATCTGTATATATCACACTAATCCATCTCTATATATCACACTAATCCATCTCTATTTATCACACTAATCCATCTCTATGTATCACACTAATCCATCTCTATATATCACACTAATCCATCTCTATATATCACACTAATCCATCTCTATATATCACACTAATCCATCTCTATATCACACTAATCCCTCTTTATCACACTAATCCATTTTTAAATCACATTAATCAATCTCTGTATCACCCTAATCCATCTCCATATCACAGTAATCAATCTCCATATCACACTAATCCATCTCTATATGATAATAATCTAGACCTCACGTTAATCCAGTATCATATTACACTAATCACACTAATCCATCAGTGAAACACTCACCCAGCACGTAGACAACGATAATCCACTCCACTACTGACGGAGGCGAGCCTCTCTCGGCCAGCTTAGCTTCCATTGTGTCCAACAGGACGTCCTCGATGCGCACGGCAGCCAACACTAGAAATCCCAAAAACAGCAGGTACGAAGCGCTGTGACAGATGAACTTTATAAACGGTTTCCTCATCTGTTGGCCAAGCCGTGAGCTGGGGACGAGCAGATAGACGAGAGCCAGCAGAGGGAACACCATAGCGTACGCTGAGATCATGCTGACTTGAAAGAACAGCGGTTTTCTCCGGAAACCCGGCAGGCCTTCGTACCACAGTGCCGCGAGTAGCTGCTGACAGTGCGGATGGGCCACGAACTGCAGTTTTTGGATTTGGGTTGGAGGGTCAGTTTGGATGACCGCATCGAATGACCTTGGAGAGGGGGGGGGGGCTGCAGAAGCCTCCAAATTTACATACCGAGGGACTTGAGTACTGTAGCAGTGGCTTATCTACCAAAGGATTTGAGTACTGTAGCAGTGGCTTATCTACCGAAGGACTTGAGTACTGTAGCAGTGGCTTATCTACCAAAGGATTTGAGTACTGTAGCAGTGGCTTATCTACCGAAGGACTTGAGTACTGTAGCAGTGGCTTATCTACCAAAGGATTTGAGTACTGTAGCAGTGGCTTATCTACCAAAGGATTTGAGTACTGTAGCAGTGGCTTATCTACCAAAGGATTTGAGTACTGTAGCAGTGGCTTATCTACCAAAGGATTTGAGTACTGTAGCAGTGGCTTATCTACCGAAGGACTTGAGTACTGTAGCAGTGGCTTATCTACCAAAGGACTTGAGTACTGTAGCAGTGGCTTATCTACCGAAGGACTTGAGTACTGTAGCAGTGGCTTATCTACCAAAGGATGTGAGTACTGTAGCAGTGGCTTATCTACCAAAGGATTTGAGTACTGTAGCAGTGGCTTATCTACCAAAGGATTTGAGTACTGTAGCAGTGGCTTATCTACCGAAGGATTTGAGTACTGTAGCAGTGGCTTATCTACCGAAGGACTTGAGTACTGTAGCAGTGGCTTATCTACCAAAGGATGTGAGTACTGTAGCAGTGGCTTATCTACCGAAGGATTTGAGTACTGTAGCAGTGGCTTATCTACCAAAGGATGTGAGTACTGTAGCAGTGGCTTATCTACCAAAGGATTTGAGTACTGTAGCAGTGGCTTATCTACCGAAGGATTTGAGTACTGTAGCAGTGGCTTATCTACCGAAGGATTTGAGTACTGTAGCAGTGGCTTATCTACCAAAGGATGTGAGTACTGTAGCAGTGGCTTATCTACCTAAGGATTTGAGTACTGTAGCAGTGGCTTATCTACCGAAGGACTTGAGTACTGTAGCAGTGGCTTATCTACCGAAGGATTTGAGTACTGTAGCAGTGGCTTATCTACCGAAGGATTTGAGTACTGTAGCAGTGGCTTATCTACCAAAGGATGTGAGTACTGTAGCAGTGGCTTATCTACCTAAGGATTTGAGTACTGTAGCAGTGGCTTATCTACCGAAGGACTTGAGTACTGTAGCAGTGGCTTATCTACCGAAGGATTTGAGTACTGTAGCAGTGGCTTATCTACCGAAGGATTTGAGTACTGTAGCAGTGGCTTATCTACCAAAGGATGTGAGTACTGTAGCAGTGGCTTATCTACCGATGGACTTGAGTACTCACTGTATCTGCCAAACGACCTTTCACTACCTCATTCTCCCCTAGATACCGAATTCACGATAAAAAAATCTATTAATAGTACAACAGAATCACTATCGCGACTATGAGAGTCTCTATTTGAGCAACAGGTTCAAAACTGCTCACACCCGGAGATAACCAAGCAGATCCCAACGCAGTTACCCATCTGACTGTCTGCCTCGCCACGTCAGACGGTGTTCAAATCCAATAAGTGGCTACAGAAAGCCTACCGTGTTTGCTGAGAGCATTGTATAATCAGAACCTAATAGCTGATGGCCTACTAAGCAGAACTGCAGGTTTGCGAAATCCTGCCCCTGAAGCCCGAGTAAACAAAAAATGGGGAAAAAATCCCCACCCCCAACCCAGCAAGTTAAACTGACTTGTTCACTTCGGGTTATTTCGCAGACAGAAGGGAAAAGTTGGGTTAAAAAACATTTTCATTCCTGTAGGAAAACACAAGTCAAGTAAAAGCTCCCAAAATTTTTGCTCCATCGCTGCAGGTAAACAGAGCGGTATTGACAGATGACTTGAGCTACCAAATTTTTCTATCAGATGGTTGTACATTCGGGAGAATCTGAGCCTGCTGCAGTTAAATGACCTTTACTGAATTTGAGACGGGATTTGATGGTATTGGGATAGTTACAGTCTTCATATGGGATCTGGGAAAATTACAGTGTTGATATGGGATCTGGGATAAATCAAGTCTGAATATGGAATCTGGGATAATTACAGTTTTTATATGGGATCTGGCATAATTACAGTGTGGATATGGGATCTGGGATAAACAATAGCCTTCATATGGGATCTGGGATAAATCAAGTCTGAATATGGCATCTGGGATGATTACAGTCTTCATATGGGATCTGGGAAAATTTACAGTGTTAATATGGGATCTGGGATAAATAATAGCCTTCATATGGGATCTGGGATAAATAATAGCCTTCATATGGGATCTGGGATAAATCAAGTCTGAATATGGGATCTGGGATATTTACCGTCTGGGATGCGGTAACACTGGGATAGAAAAATGTCTGGCATTGATTAGAACACGCCAATATTTGTCCATGCAGGAATAGAAAGAAAGTTCTTTCGCACCAAAGAGCTGCAGAATTAGCCCAGTCTCCCGAGGACACTGGCTACAAGAGAGCCACAAAAAGTTTATGGGCTACAATGCGACTTTATGACTGGCGGACTGCATGGTTGCTTCCAACCCCGAAAGATCTGCTAGCCTGAAGTGCAGAGACCAGAAGCACCAGAAATTCCCCCCCCCCCCTTGCACCAACCTGCTTGAGTTGCTTTTGCTATGAGCAAGAGGAAACCTGCTGCTGGAAAATTAATGAAATAATTTTATGCAAATTAATGCAAACCTCATTCTCGTTGTCGGTAGAAACTGCAAATGTCAACTTGGCTCCCTCTCGCCGCCTCCCAAACGATCGGGTTGTCAAGCAGGAGGCGGGGAAAATGTTGCTTTTCCCTGAAGAGGATTAACTCGAAGGGATTCCTGTAGCTCAGCTAAAAGCCTGGAATCCTTCTCTGATCCCAATCTGCTTCGGATTCCCTTGACGGCTTTGAGGGGAAGAATCTTTGACAGCAAGCGGAAATGATCCCATCAAATCGGACATGCACCTGGGAAGGCGCTGACTGACCTGTGTTGCCTATGACAGGCTGCCACCATGTTAATAGGACTTGCGATTGGGATTAAAGCTGCCGAGCTTTTTGGGATTTTGGGATCACAACTGCCAACCTGGAATCTAACAGGGATTTTGGGATCATAACTGTCAACCTGGAATCTAACAGGGATTTTGGGATCACAACTGTCAGCCTGGAATCTAACAGGGATTTTGGGATCATAACTGCCAACCTGGAATCTAACAGGGATTTTGGGATCATAACTGTTAACCTGGAATCTAACAGGGATTTTGGGATCATAACTGCCAACCTGGAATCTAACAGGGATTTTGGGATCATAACTGTTAACCTGGAATCTAACAGGAATTTTGGGATCACAACTGCCAACCTGGAATCTAACAGGGATTTTGGGATCATAACTGTCAACCTGGAATCTAACAGGGATTCTGGGATAAATTAATCATTCTAAAGATTAAATCCATGGAGGTTTCGAGTTGACTCACTCCTTGAGATAACTCTGGATCTTAATGGGATTTTTGGGGATAATTTTGGATCTAATGGGATTTTCGGGGATAAATTCTGGATCTTGATGGGATTTTCGGAAGAACTGTAGATAAGTGGGGATTTTTGTAAAGAAATTGAATGCTATATAGCGTCTTTGGCAAGCTTATTTTCCAGAATACATCATGTCCCCGATCTCATTTTTGCCAAGTGGGACAGCTGACTCCCTTGACCTCCCCTGACCTCCCCTGACCTCCTTGACCTCCCCTGATTCCCTTGACCTCCCCCTGATTCCCTTGAACTCCCCTGTCCCCTTTGACCTCCCCTGATCCCCTTGACCTCCCCTGACCCCTTGACCTCCCCTGACCCCTTGACCTCCCCTGACCCCCTTGACCTCCCCTGACCCTCTTGACCTCCCCTGACCCGCTTGACCTCCCCTGACCCGCTTGACCTCCCCTGACCCGCTTGACCTCCCCTGACCCCTTGACCTCCCCTGACCCCCTTGACCTCCCCTGACCCCTTGACCTCCCCTGACCCCCTTGACCTCCCCTGACCCGCTTGACCTCCCCTGACCCGCTTGACCTCCCCTGACCGCGCTTGACCTCCCCTGACCCGCTTGACCTCCCCTGACCTGCTTGACCTCCCCTGACCCCCTTGACCTCCCCTGACCCCCTTAACCATCTCAATACCGCAGGCTTATCAAAATTCCTGACTGAAAGCACCTTCTTCTGCTTGTACTTTATCGCCAGTTTAAGCCGCGCCAGTCTCAACCGCTCAGCGCCAGCCTCCCCGTTGCCGTCAGCGTGGCCAGCGGCCGTTGCGGCAGTCCACGGGCGGCGCCGACCTCGTGGTTGAGCACCACAGCGAGCTCCTCAGAGCTCCGGGTCTGCTCAAGCAGCGCAGTGGCGTAGTCCTGGCATTTCGCCGCCAGCTGTTCGTACTCGCTGGTGAACTCATTCTCCAGCTTCCCTAGCCGCTTCATCTCCCAGCTAAGCTCGAAAGCGGTCAGTATCGGGTCTTTACTTGATAGTGAGATTAGCGAGGGACTGGCCAGAGCCTTGTAGGCGCTGATGCGGGATTTGGAGTGCCGCAGGCTGTCCTCTTTCTGGGCGCTGACGCAGGCTCGACAGGCGCAGCGAAGCTGGTGCGGCCGGGGCACCCGATCGCCGCGGTCAAGTAGAAGCTTCATCACCTCGTAGTTGTCGATGTGGGCGGCCAGCACAATGGGAGTGATGTCGGGCGGGAAGCTGCTGGAGTAGGCTGGTGACTCGGCTTGGGTCTGGAATTTGTGTGCGTGTTTTTTGGGGGAATTGGAGCTGCAGTCTACTCCTGTTCCTGTAGCTCAGTCACTTAGTCACTCAGTTACTCAGTCACTCGGTCACTCAGTCACTCGGTCACTCAGTCACTCGGTCACTCAGTCAATCAGTCACTCGGTCACTCAGTCACTCGGTCACTCAGTCACTCGGTCACTCAGTCACTCAGTCACTCGGTCACTCAGTCACTCGGTCACTCGGTCACTCAGTCACTCAGTTACTCAGTCACTCAGTCACTCGGTCACTCAGTCACTCGGTCACTCGGTCACTCAGTCACTCGGTAACTCGGTCACTCAGTCACTCAGTAACTCAGTTACTCAGTTACTCAGTCACTCAGTCACTAGATCAATCAGTCAAATAGTCACTCAGTCACTCAGTCATTCAGTTACTCAGTCACTCAGTCACTCGGTCACTCGGTCACTCGGTCACTCAGTCACTCGGTCACTCAGTCACTCAGTCACTCAGTCACTCAGTCACTCAGTTACTCAGTCACTCAGTCACTCGGTCACTCAGTCACTCAGTTACTCAGTCACTCAGTCACTCGGTCACTCAGTCACTCGGTCACTCAGTCACTCAGTCACTCAGTTACTCAGTCACTCAGTCACTCGGTCACTCAGTCACTCAGTCACTCGGTTACACAGTCACTAGATCAATCAGTCAAATAGTCACTCAGTTACTCAGTTACTCAGTCACTCAGTTACTTAGTTACTCAGTCACTCAGTCACTAGATCAATCAGTCAAATAGTCACTCAGTCACTCGGTCACCAAGGCACTAAGTCATTCAGTCACTCAGTCACATAGTCAATCAGTCACTCAGTCACTCAGTCACTCAGTCACATAGTCACTCAGTCACTCAGTCACATAGTCACTCAGTCACTCAGTCACATAGTCACTCAGTCACTCAGTCACTCGGTCACTCAGTCACTCAGTCACTCAGTCACTCAGTCAATATCAGGTCACTCAGTCACTCAGTCACTCGGTCACCAAGGCACTAAGTCATTCAGTCACTCAGTCACATATTCAAACAGTCACTCAGTCACATAGTCAATCAGTCACTCAGTCACATAGTCACTCAGTCACTCAGTCACATAGTCACTCAGTCACTCAGTCACTCGGTCCCTCGGTCACTCAGTCACTCAGTCACTAGATCAATCAGTCAATAAGGTCACTCAGTCACTCGGTCACCAAGGCACTAAGT
>NIVC01001973.1:45000-47500 GCA_002269645.1 Macrostomum lignano
TTGAATAAGTGTCATTTTCTACGCGTGTACTTTTAATGAGTAATTGTAAACTCAAGTACGCACGTACCTTGAACAAGTACACGTGAACTTGAGTACGCGCGTACTTTAACAAATAGTTGTGAACTTAAGTACACGCGTACTTTCAAAAAGTTCATGTGAATTCAAGTACGCGCCGCATACAAGTACATTTGAATTTAAGTACGCGCGTACTTTAACAAGCAAATGTCTACTAAAGTTTGCGCATACTTTCGACGCGTAAGTACGAACTTGCAATTTTTTATAATATAAGCACTTATGAAAAAGTACGCGCGTACTTACGCTTGTACTTAAGCACGGGTGAACTCTATTTTATAGAAAGTACACGCAAACACGAGTTCGATTTAAGATTGTACCACAGCGTACTAAAAAGCGAAATATTTAGTACACTTGCCAAGGCATACTACAAGAAGAATATCAAGTAGGTACAACTGCAAGTGAACTCTATTACTCGCGTATTACGAAGTACGCCTCAACTCAAGTACGCGCGTACTTTAAATAAGTACAGATGACTTTATATATGCTGTAATTCCAAGGTAAGCAAAGTTGAATATGAATAGAGTTTTACTGCGAAGTGCACTTCCCCGGGTATGCTTGCACTTTAAGAAGACTAACCATCATTTGAGGTCGCTGTATCGACTCCCATCTCTTCCATGATCCGCGACAGCTGCCTGATGCCTGCGCTGCAGGTATTGAATCCATCATCGGCTTCGGCGCTGGCCTCCTCGGCGCTGACAGACGATTTCGATGACTTTGACGATCTGAAAGACATCTGATCGAAGGAGGCTTGGCTCGTTGAATTGCTGGACTGTCGGAGCTGCTGCTGACGCTTGTACTCGCGCGAGACTTTGTCCATTCGAACGGTCGGGATTCTGGATCGCTGCTAGAGAATGGGATTTTGTGATGGGGAGTGGGAGATTTTGTCAATGTGGGACAAAACAATTACGGTAATTCTGGTGAGAGTGACAGTGATGGTGACAGCAGTTTGACAGGAGTGATGGTGACAGCAGTTTGACAGGAGTGATGGTGACAGCATTGTGACAGTCGTGACGGTGACAGCAGTGTGACAGGAGTGACAGTGACAGCAGTGTGACAGGAGTGACAGTGACAGCAGTGTGACAGGAGTGACAGTGACAGCAGTGTGACAGGAGTGACAGTGACAGCAGTGTGACAGGAGTGACGGTGACAGCAGGGTGACAGGAGTGACGGTGACAGCAGGGTGACAGGAGTGACGGTGACAGCAGTGTGACAGGAGTGACAGTGACAGCAGTGTGATAGTCGTGACGGTGACAGCAGTGTGATAGTCGTGACGGTGACAGCAGTGTGACAGTCGTGACGGTGACAGCAGTGTGACAGTCGTGACGGTGACAGCAGTGTGACAGGAGTGACGGTGAGAGCAGTGTGACAGGAGTGACGGTGACAGCAGGGTGACAGGAGTGACGGTGACAGCAGTGTAACAGGAGACTCGGTAGTGTGAAAAGCAAGCACAGAGGTTAAACGGCAGGACGGCAAGGCGGGTCTGTGTAGCAACTGGAAGCGAAAAACCAAACAAAATTCGAACCCCGTCATGACAGCTTTGAAAGTGTAAGATTTCTAGTGGGATTTCTCCAGGCGCATAAGAAAGAATTCTCACAACGCTATATGACTATGATATCCCTTCCCTACCTCTTCTCCCTTTCCTTCCTGTCCCCAACTCAAGCTCAAAAATCAGGTGCTCAGTCACGATAGTTAAACACTAAGACAACACGCAAACACGAGTCAGTATAAAACCTACAGGCACTACTATAGAAGCAGGAGCTATGGATCACTTGTATAAACACAGGGACAGATCTATCATACAATGGGATGCTCATGTTAGGGCAGCTAGTACGAGTAAGAAGCCTTACCTTTTTTCAATCAATTCCCAGTGTGTTGCTAGCTCGTAAAAAATCCTGACAAAAAAACGATTTTGAACAATT
The DNA here is from genome assembly GCA_002269645.1 of Macrostomum lignano. Lineage (NCBI taxonomy): Eukaryota > Metazoa > Platyhelminthes > Macrostomidae > Macrostomum > Macrostomum lignano. The sequence continues at coordinate 46,995 of NIVC01001973.1, forward strand.
AATTAAACGCGACAAGGTTGAAATCGAATTTTTGAATTCGATTAAAATTGTCTTCTTCACTGCCTGCCTATACAGCACTCCTTTTTATAACAGGGAGGTTGGCAAGGGCAAACGGGTGGGCGGGGAGTATTCTCCCCAACCAATGGGGGATTTCAGTTGGGAGTACTAGTCCAGGAATTGAAATTGCGCTTCCTGGGCCAATGAAAAGTGAAGCCTTAAAGCAGAGCACAGGTTAAATTCTTTTTCAATTTGTAGATTGAATTCGTCAATGCCGATTAGTGCAAAGTTATTTATTATGCAAGCACTATGCAAACAATTTCCTTGTTTGATCCACGCCTACGCACTTGTTCACCTCAGGATATTCACAGCCTCCACCCTTCTGTTCACAGCCTCAATCCTTATATTTACAATACCCTATCCATTCTCGATATTCACGCTCTTTATTCTCACATTCACACCCCATTCTCATATTCACATCCTCCATTTTCGTATTCACGCCCTCAATT
>NIVC01001973.1:52500-155000 GCA_002269645.1 Macrostomum lignano
GGCCGGCAAAGGCGCGTCTTCGCAGAAATCTCGGCATTTTAATCCGTTTCAGAAAGCTTTGCTGACGATTGAGAAATTCTATTTTCAGACTGCGCTTAGTGTCGGTCTCGGTTTCATAGCCAGTGCTATCAATTGTGCCAGTCTGTTGCTGCAGCTGACCAGAATCAGCCACCGGTGTTGGAGAATACTTACCAGCGGAATCCGTCTGTTCAATTGAGTCGTCTTCTAAGCTTTCAACGGAGCCCAGTGGCGCGGTTGCCGCAACAGTTGCCGTGGACAAAGCGAAAGACACTGGCTCAGAGATTGACACTGATAGGCCTTCCCAGAAATCGTCTAGGGAGCGGGTTTCGCTTAAATTCGCCTCAATTGTGGAGGTGGCCGCAGTGGCGGCTGATGAAGAAGACCCGGATGCTGTAGCTGCAGCCGAGGCTTTGCCAGCTCCAGCAGCGGTGGCGGCTGCAGCAGCCGCAGCGGCGCAACGCCGACTAAGAAACAATTCGAGCACAGCTCGGGCATCGTGAATAACAGCGTTGGAGTCTTGTCGCTGGGTCGGAGGGGCACTCTTTTGCACTGGCACCGACGTGGAAGCGGCAGTGGCAGTAGAAGTGCCCCCAGCTGCAGCTGCGTTAGCAGCAACAGGGGTGCCAGAACTAACAGTCGCTGACTGGAAAGTAGTTGGTTACGAATATTGATAGTATAATTTCACTAAGTAGCTTAAGGGATTTTTAAGCTAATTGTGCAATTAGCTTTTTTAAGAGACAGCTATCTTTAGGCTTTTCATCAACCCAATGAAAATGGTACCAAGAAAAGTACTAGAGTCATTACAGTTGCAGATAACACACAAGGTAAATACGAAAGAAGTGACTCTAGATCAGTGTTGGGCACCAGTCCATTAATAAGCGTTAATCCATTAATAAGTGTCAATAAGCGTTAAGATTTTTCATTAATGTAAATGGACTGTCGTTAAGATTTTTTGAACTAATGGATTAACACATTTGCGTTAAAAAATTTGTGAATTAACGATAAATTCATTGTTAACGGTAGTGTCTATGTCAATGACCAAAGACGCAAAGAAGGAACGAAAAATAGAAGTCTTACAAGAAGTTTAAACATTACAAAAGTATTTGAGCTTACCTATATGCCTAAATTTAATCTCTTTATTTATGACAATGATCATACAGACGTACATGTAATTAACAACTTCTTACAAATAAACTTTAAAATAATGAATTAAAATAGTATGAAACTTTATTTCTTGCGCGTGAGCATCGATCGCTTTGATTCACTTCTGTCCCAATCTTTTGCAACTTTCTGCTGCGCCTGCTAATGGTACTGAAACAATCTTCCTATGCGTATTTAATTATGAATTTCTCACTATTAGCTTTTAAGTTTCAAATAAAATAAGTTACTTTTTTTACCATATGCTTTACTTTTAGTAGTATTATGCATGCAAGTTTTTAAAATGATTATTTATTACTTTTTTAGCTTTCAAATTGCTTAGATGACCTCTGTGTTTTGCTAAAAAGATGGAATAGCAAAGATGTGCAATACGAAGTCTGTTTTAGAAAAAACTTGCAAGATTTCTGTATTTTCTATGTTAACTTTAACGGATTAATGCTTATTAACGATTATCAGTTAACTTTTAGTTAACTTAACGAAATTAGGAGTTAAAAAGTTAAGATTTTTCTGTTTTAATGCTAACGCTTTTGCTATTAACGGAAGTTAAGATTTTCATTAATGGTGCCCAACACTGCTCTAGATGACTCTAAAATGACAAGATATCATGGTACAAGTTGCTAAAAAATTGTCAAGAGTCATTAGAGAGTTCATTTGAGGTGCTTATTGTCTGTGACTCTTGGGCTATAATAACCTTGGGGCTGTAGAGTTGAATCTGAGGTAAGCTGGAGTCACTTTAGAATCACTGAGTTGCATTAGCATCACTTTATAAATTATAATAGCATTTAAAATTTATAACAAATCTATTTAGTTTACTTGAGTTAATAAAAAAGATAAATGCTAACACAAAAACTTTTGAATCTATGCCAAAAATTTGAGTTAGAAATTCATTAGGAAATTTCTTAAAAAATAGCAGGTTATCCAAAGTCATAATATATAGTATAAGGTTTTAACAAATTTAGAATGATTGAAATAATAGGCCAGCCTGCTTTCTATAGGGCCTATCTTATATACTAAAATAGACCAATGGTTTGTCTATATATGGGCCTATATAGCCAGGTCTACAATGTAAATAGCTAATTATAATATATTATTTTAGGTCTAATAGGCCTAAATTGAATCATTGATTGATTAATTAATACCAATCAATTGAGCCCTATTGTTATATTTTATGATTTTTTAAATATAGTACGCCTTATAAAGACCTTCGCTCCTAGGCTTTTACATATAGGCTTTAAAATAAATGATTTTATTTTGAGCCTTGTACTGTGGTGGCCCCTATTAGAAAAAGTTTTTGAGTGATAGATGGCTATCTAGTACATTTTCTATGAGGTAGCACTTGGCACAAAGCAATGCAATGCAGCACTTGATATAGTGCTTGCTTGGAATCCATGTCAAAATGGTCATGCAAAGAATGGTCTAAGCATTAGAACCATACATGCGCAACCCCCTTGATTTACACTGGCCATGCGACTTAGGCCTACTTTTTGACCAAAAATGCAACTTATTTGTAAAAGAAGCCCTAATGCAATTTTGGGTAAATGGCAGGAATAACTATAACTGTCTTATAAGGGCAAAATGCCTTGTTATCTAATTAGTTTTTATTCTTTAGGCTGGGCATTTTTGCGACTTACCCCTGGTCCACCACAATTTATGGTGGCCAGATTGGCCAGGTCAGCCAGTAGTTGTGCATGTATGATTAAAACATTAGTAGTCTTATGGAGTGCTCTATAAATTAATAGTGTTATTTAGTATTTTGTTAGTGTATTAGTACTACTGCAAAGGCAAAAAGGACTTTATCATTTCAATTCCAAAAATGCCTCCTAGGCACTGGCATATAGAGGCCTACTTAACCCTTCAGCATTTTTGCTTGACCCTTGATATGCATGTGTACATTTTCAAAATTTATTTCAATAAGGCTTGTGGCCTATATAAAATAAACATTTTTGGTTTGCTAATACCTAGGTAGGGCCTAGGTAATTGTATTTGTAATAGGCCTAATATTAGCTATTAGACCCAATTTAAAGTTTATTTAGATTTAAATTGTATTTTCAAAAATTTAAAAGCAATGCTTAGTACATAACATAGGCCTAGTATTATATGAATAACCTAGTTAAATATCTAGTTAAATATCTCTAAATACAAACCTACCGATTTTTAATATAATATGGCAATACAAAGGCAAGCCCAAGCCCCAAGGCAATAGGTCAGGCCTAGCCTACTAATAGGCCTAGTTAGCCTAGCATGTGCCAAGTCAAGTGCATTGCTATAATGATAGTTCCCCCCTTATTCCTCCCCCTAGCTCCCCAAGTGGCGGTCTTGGTCCTACACCGTTTGAGCGGTTGAACCAGAGGCTAATTTATTATTTTTCGCTAGGCCTAGGGGTAGTTCGTGAGTTGATCGGAACTTGGTAGGTATTATAGGTTTCTAGGTTTATATGTAAATATAGGTTAGTAGATAACTAGGGCTGGTTAACATTGAATAGTGATGTGCGTAATTACGCAAGGGGTCACATGATCACAATTTGACATTTTTACGTGAACTCCTTTTCTTCGTTTTTCTTTCTTTCCCTTTATAAAAACTTAAATTTCATTACTTCTAAAGTTTCCGTTTCCTTTGATTCAGAGTTTTTTTTTAAAATAAGACAAATTTGAACAAATAGTTTTTATAACTTTTTGTAATTTAAAAGATTTAACTTATTTTTTTGTTTTCTTATTAAGTCACGTAATTTAATTCAAAATTACCAACGACCATTAAAATTCAAAGAAACCAACCGGTCCGGTCCAACCCATATTGAGAATATGAGACACTAGCTAGTCTTTTGGTAGCATAGCATGACTATATATCGGTGTGAAGGGGGCCGTAGCCCAGCGGTCTAGCGCAGGCTCTGGTGTGCCAGCGACCCAGGCTCGATTCCAAGTTCAGTCACATTAATTTGGGGCTGCATTGGAATCTCGGCTTGGCTCTGCTCGTGCAATTAACGGCCTTGAGAGCCAACCCCCAAGGCGCAGTAAAGTGTACATGCCAAACGATAAATAAAGTTTGGGTACACTCCTTTACACTGTACAGGACACAGGAGTACACTCCTGTGTGAGTGTGTGCCTGCGTACGTATCCGCGCGCTTGTATGCCTGCTCAGGGGTCAGGGGAGTCGGCGGAATGGGCAGTAATGCCTCTCGCCGGTTGTGTGCCTATGTCACTTAAAGTGCGCCAGGGTGCACACAACCCCCCTGCCTCTAATAAAAAAATAATATATCGGTGTTATTATTGAAAATGCCTTCAGGGAATTTTTCCATTAATATTACTATTATCTAGTTGCGACAAAAGTAATTTTTATATACTTTTTAAGAAAAACGACTTGAATGTTTATTTTTAGCATAAATGCAAAGCATCAATTAAGCATGCTATTTTATTTTAGTTAGACTGATAGCCATTGTTCTAGTAATCCAGGTGCATATAAATATTACCTGATAAAAGTTTCTTTACATCCATGCCCTCAAAACTCACAATAATGTAAAAAGCTTGCAATAATCCTATGGCTGAAAGCAAAATATACTCTAATATATTAAACATGAGTTGTCTGTAGCTATGTAGCTATGCAATAGATTTCAAGAAAACATATAAACTCAAACAAATGTGCATTATGTCAATGTGATCATTGATTTTATAATATCATTATAGATATATTTTTTTATTTGTACCTATAGAACATGCCTTTTAACTTATGGCTTTATGATTTCATTTATGACTTCATAACAATGACTTCAGTGTTATAAATAATAAATATAGCATTTGTTTATTATGTTTAATAAATAATATTTCTATTTTGTGAATACTTTTTGTCTTTTCTAGATATTTTATATAGTTTTTAATATTTAAAGTTTGCCACACAAAAGCCTAATAAAAATTAGACTTATCTTTTTTATTGAATATTTAGTCTTAGAGCAAATTCTCAAACTATATCAATTATCTATCATGAAATAATAAGCCTTACAACCTTAAATTTCAGTTTTTGTCTACAGTGTCAAGAATGCAAAATTCTAATGATAAGTCATTGTCATCTACTAAGCCATTAGCTGCATCACAACTGCCACCACCTCCTCCACCAACTGCTGCTCACTCCTATTATACTAATTATGTTTCAAATTCATCAGCCAAAGTTGTTGCTAAAGGCAATACTGGATGGAATGACCCACCATTTGTTGAGACTAATAAATCTGTGGCTCAAACATCCGCTGACTCTAAAAGCCAACAATCTGAACTTGGACAGGTAAAATTATATAAACCAAATGACTATGACACTGGCAGTAAGACCTCAAGTTAGAACTGATGATATACCGCTATTTCAATCATGATATATCATATTCTTATATATGTATTATATTCTTATATACTTTAAGACATTTCAATTGGTATAATTAGTAACTCTATATCTTGCTATTAAATCTAATTAATATTCTTGAGTTCATTTTATTAATAATGATTTTTTTGAGTTGAATGTAATGTTTTCAACATTGCTTCTTATAATAAATACAAATGGCAAAGGTTTGTTCATTTAAGAAGTAAAAATCAAAGCACTTTCATTGTGATTACAATTGCTATAATTTAAAGTTTCTCAACTTGATTTCTACCTTGTAAGGTTATTTTTATTTCTAATGCTAGACAAAATTTATTTTTCAGTATAGTAATAAAACATGTTTGTATAATTTGAGTAAAGAACAAAAAAGTTTTTTAGTGTTTTGCATAATAAAACAAAGTAAAGTATTTATGTTTGCTTCTGGGTGTTCATTTTTAGCATAGTTGGTATACTAAAAAAATAGATACATTTTTTAAATTAGAATTTTACTCTGAGATGTGCTGCATTGCTGCTTGCATTTGCATTGGATCAGATGAGAATACCACAATGATGGCAGCCATACTTGACAGTATGCCCAGAATATTCAGACAGAAAGCCAAATGACCATATTGTCTGGCCCTGCACTGCCAGTTTGGTTGGTTTCGTTGTGTCCAGAGTCTGAAGATTGAGTTGAGAGTCAAGTTCATTAAATACTCAAAATACCACTAGTAGTAGTACTCAACATGCTAAAAGCTGAATGAATATTTTCTCTAGGGTTAAAAGAACTCCTACAGATGTAGGCACAACACGAATTTTATATGAACAAATATAGCATTTTCCAAGCCAATTGAGCCTAGGGGCAAGCAATTTAATCCTTATTGGGCGAATCAAGCTATTGAAGACTTGTTTTTTATTGTCTATGGCCCAAAAGGGGGTCTATGGAGCAACCAATTTGAGAATCTGGGCACGCAATTAATCCTTTTCACAGTGCTCGTAAATCCTTCACTAATAACTTGACTGAAATAACGCCTGCAAATAGATGGCGTATCAAAAATTGATTGACATTAGCACTTTGATTTCAGAGAAACCAATCAAAACAGGCGAAGGCAAAACCATGGCATTCAGTACGCTTGTACGAGGGTTGTGTCATAAATTCGCTGACAAACTTACATAGTGTCTGTTTCTTTTGTACTTTGGGGCAGAATTTTTTGTTACAGACTAAGGCACCATCGATCTTATTGTCTATGGAAAATCTTCCCTCTAGCTTTTGAGATAAGGCAGAAGTGAGAAAAGCAGCTTTTGAGATAAGGCAGAAAAGTGAAGCTGCCAAGCGCACTGTCATTTGGTCGTTGTGGAAGCAGCAGAAGAAGCAGGCTGATATTTACCGCGAGCTGCTGCAAATCTTTGGTGAGGATGCACCTTCGAAACAAACTGTGTCAAAGTGGGTGCAGCGCTTTGAGGACGGCTGGGAGACAGTTGATGATGCTCCCCGCCCAGGTGCACCGCGGTCATCCACTTCCAGTGACAACATCCAGCGTGTGCAGCATGCCCTGGACGATGATCGTGGAGCAACCCTGAGGCAGTTAGAGGACTTGTTGGCGATACCAATGAAGAGCATTCATCGCATCATCTCCGACCATCTGCATATGACACGAGTTGTTGCACGATGGGTCCCTAAACTGCTGACTCCTGTCCAACTGCAAGAGAGGGTCCAGATGTGCCGCCACCTGCTCAACGCCTATCAAAACGAGCCCGACTTTCTTGGCCGCCTGGTGACTGGTGATGAAACGTGGTTTCACTTCTACGAACCGGAAACAAAACAGCAGAGCAGCGTCTGGAAGGCTACTCACGAACCCCCACCGGTCAAGGCCAAGGCGGTGCAGTCAGCAGGTAAGCGCATGGCCACCGTTTTCTGGGACAGAGAAGGCATCTTGCTGATCGAGTGGCTACCTGAAGGCAGAACCATCAATGCCCAGTACTACTGTGAAATATTCGAACAGCTGCGTGAGAAGATCAAGAGTGAGTGCCGGGGAAGGATCACCAGGGGCCCTGTGCTGCAGCAGGACAACGCCAGGCCGCATACCTGCAATGCAACTATGGATGTCATCAGGAGACTAGGCTTCGAGTTGCTGCCTCACCCTGCCTATTCTCCTGACCTGGCCCCTAGTGACTACTGGTTGCTCCCTAAAATGAAAGAGCCTCTTCGTGGCCATCGCTATGGAAGCCTTTCTGCACTCAGCTCGGCCATCAGCCAGTGGGTACGAGGGACCCCCACGGAATTCTTCGCCCAGGGCATCATCAAGCTGCCAGAGAGATGGCACAAATGTGTGCAGCTTGGGGGTGACTATGTTGAGAAGTGCAATGTTGACAATTAGCTGTTCTTTGTTTTTTCTTTGATATTTGCAGTTGTCAGCGAATTTTTGACACAACCCTCGTATATAAGCCGAGAAAAATCGTGTCTCTCAAAACAGTGTTGGACAGATTGAAATAAAACCCGATCAATCTTTATGTGCAGCCATCGCGAAATGTGCTCAGCACTATCACCTCTCTCGATGGCAGCGACAATCAGGTCGTACTTTTCGTTGCTTATCTTGCGATAGGGTTCTCGCCCTGCAGGATTCTGCTCATCCACTGCAATCTTGGGCTGTAGCAAAACTTTCGTCACTGCTCTGCTCGCTAAATTTTTCGTCTGCCATATCTATGTTTGTCTAATGAAATCTGTTATTTTCTTTGGTCTAAGGCTTGCACAACTGTGGAAAGGGTTAATAGCGCGCCCAGATTCTCAAATTGGTTGCTCCATAGACCATGAAAAGCAAGTCTTCAAAAGCTTGATTCTCCCCATAAGGATTAAATTGCTTGCCCCTAGGCTCAATTGGCTTGGAAAATGCTATAATAGGACACTACAGTCGCAAGAAAGAGAGCTATATTAGATAGAAGGTTAAGGCTTTAGTGTACTTTTCTGGACGAATTTTTCTCCAAATTTGTCTATGGCAAAATCACGTTCAGTGCTATGCAGAATTCATTTATAAAACGCGTCATTTCTGTGCTTCTCTTGTGACTTCAGCCTCAGAAGATGAGATATTGTGAATTAAGCACGATAGAAAACAATTAAAACTTCTTATCTCGCTGCAACAATTCAAAACCCGGCCACCTGTGAATTATGTGTGCGGTATCCTACTTAAGTTGCCCATGATACATCGGAGGCATATTTTTAACTGAGAAGTTTACCATACCAGTAGCTATCACTCTTGGAGCTGTTTTGACTGTTTTGACTTGGAGCTATCACTCTTAGAGCTGTTTGACCAATTCTTCATAGGCTCTATTTTCATCGAAAGCACAATTGCAATTTCACTCTTGAGTCTTATAATCGCAACATAAATATTGTTACAGACCTGTGCGACTTAACCGAAGCACAAACAGCCATTGCACCGAACAATATATTGATGCACAGCATCACCAGAATAGACATAATAAAGTATGTAACCTCGTTCTCATTCTCCATGGCCCTTAGCTGACTACTTGCCGGTAGTAGCGAAGTCGGTTGATTGCAGTTGCGATCTGCGTTTTGTTTGTGAAATTCGGTTGAATTACCAGAATTACCAGAACAATGGTAGATTGTTTAGATTGTGCATGGCTGAGTTGAACAATGGTAGCTTGTTTAGATTGTGCATGGCTGAGTTGAACAATGGTAGCTTGTTTAGATTGTGCATGGCTGAGTTGAACAATGGTAGCTTGTTTAGATTGTGCATGGCTGAGTTGAACAATGGTAGATTGTTTAGATTGTGCATGGCTGAGTTGAACAATGGTAGCTTGTTTAGATTGTGCATGGCTGAGTTGAACAATGGTAGCTTGTTTAGATTGTGCATGGCTGAGTTGAACAATGGTAGCTTGTTTAGATTGTGCATGGCTGAGTTGAACAATGGTAGATTGTTTAGATTGTGCATGGCTGAGTTGAACAATGGTAGCTTGTTTAGATTGTGCATGGCTGAGTTGAACAATGGTAGCTTGTTTAGATTGTGCATGGCTGAGTTGAACAATGGTAGCTTGTTTAGATTGTGCATGGCTGAGTTGAACAATGGTAGATTGTTTAGATCGTGCATGGCTGAGTTGAACAATGGTAGCTTGTTTAGATTGTGCATGGCTGAGTTGAACAATGGTAGCTTGTTTAGATTGTGCATGGCTGAGTTGAACAATGGTAGCTTGTTTAGATTGTGCATGGCTGAGTTGAACAATGGTAGATTGTTTAGATCGTGCATGGCTGAGTTGAGCAATGGTAGATTGTTTAGATTGTGCTAAATGTAAGTACATGTGTACCGGCCTGATTAAGCATCAGGTGTGAATAACGACACTCGGTTTTTCAGTCTCAACTGACGGTATCAGCTGGGGCATGCAGAGGCTATTCGTAAACCCTGAATCTATGAAGTATTTTCAAGGACTATACTCAAGTACATTATAGAAATAAGAGGCCTAATTTTTTCAGCACAAAAATTGTAATAGCTTTTGCATGATAGGAGGGAGACCCAGCGATAATGTTTTAGTATGTCTTGCCTTTCTTTTGGGTCTCTCCTATCAAAAGCAATAATAATTTTTGTGTTGAAAAAACTGAAAACCTCCTATCTCCATAATGCGGTATTGTTACGGTAAAACCTGCCTCCTGAAATGTTCCAAGAAAAGTAGTTTCCTGTCTTTCTGCTTGAGTAGTCCTTGGTACTCTTATGCCGAAGATTTGCTATCAGGAATAACAGTGCTAGATATCGATATGATTATGTGTTATTACATTTGCATGTACTGAAGTGTGAAACCGCGGTATAGCTATAGCTTACTTACATATCCACGCGTCGAAAATTCTATCTAGATTAGTCAATATTACTCGTAAATTGAAGTAGTAGATATTATTACGTGTAATTTGACTCTATATGCTATGCTAATACATGAATATATGTGCATTAATGCGCGCGGTCCTGCTCGTGCGCTGTGCGTTCAAGTTTGTTAAAATTAACCAGAAAATTACGTTTTAGCTAAATGAAACATTTTGGGAACTGCATGCGATTTGGCGCACGTTAGCCGCACATTGCCATCGTTACCATCATGGAGAAAGGCGAAGAAATGTGCACGAAAATTTCGCTGGAAGTTTTCAGTAATTAATACTCGATCTCACCTTCCGGACTTATACGCATTCAAGACCCCATTCAGCGCTGCACAAAGAGGCAAATCTTTGTTTAGAAAGCACAACTGTACCTTGAGCGTTGACTTTTGTGAGCTGCTAAAAAATTTACACAGAATACCAACCAAGATAGAGGCGCCCACTATGAGATAGGGGAACGCCCACCAAGAGACAGGGGGACGCCCACCAAGAGATAGGGGGACGCCCACCAAGAGATAGGGGGACGCCCACCAAGAGATAGGGGGACGCCCACCAAGAGACAAGGGGACGCCCACCAAGAGATAGGGGGACGCCCACCAAGAGACAAGGGGACGCCCACCAAGAGATAGGGGAACGCCCACCAAGAGATAGGGGGACGCCCACCAAGAGACAGGGGGACGCCCACCAAGAGATAGGGGAACGCCCACCAAGAGACAGGGGCGCCCACCAAGAGACAGATGCGCCCACCAAGAGACAGGGGGACGCCCACCAAGAGATAGGGGGACGCCCACCAAGAGACAGGGGCGCCCACCAAGCTAAAGGCGCCCATCAAGAGGCAGTGGTGCCCCCCAGGGAGGGGCGCCCACCAAGAGACATGGGCGCCCACCAAGAGACAGAGGCGCCCAACAAGAGACAGATCGAGGCACCAACCAAGAGACACGGGCGCCCAACCATGAGACAGGGCACCCACCATGAGACAGGGGGTGCCCCAATAGAAGGGCGCCCAACAAGACAGGGACCCCAACCAAAAGACAGGGGCGCTCACCAAAAGATAGGGGGCGCCCACCAAGAGACAGGGGCGCCCAACCATGAGACAGGGGCACCAACCCAACAGACAGGGGCGCCAACCCAAGAAACAGGGGCGCCCACCAAGAGACAGGGGGCGCCAACCCAAGAAACAGGGGCGCCCACTAAGAGACAGGGGGCGCCAACCCAAGAAACAGGGGCGCCCACCAAGAGACAGGGGCGCTAACCAAGAGACAGGGGCGCCCACCAAGAGATAGGGGCGCCAACCAAGAGACGGGGCGCCCACCAAGAGACAGGGGGCGCCCACCAAGAGAGAGGGGCGCCAACCAAGAGACAGGGGGCGCCCACCAAGAGACAGGGGCGCCAACCAAGAGACAGGGGATGCCCACCATGAGACAGGGGCGCCCACCAAGAAACCAAACATTAGCGCCCCTTAGGGTTGGGGCACCACAAATTAAATCCAATTAGAATTCATACGTACGCCACTGAGGCAGACAGGCAGGCAGACAGACAAACACGGAGACACAGGCGCAGAAAAACAGACAGACAAAATACTTTGAATTTACATCTATGTAGAACTCCAAAATTCATGCTCATCTCAAAATCAACTCACCGAGCTGGTTACTGCTAGAACTGCAACAATCAACTGTCGTAGCCATCTTTGAAACTCCTTCGTGAGCTTCGTCGCATGCTTCATTACGATCGGTCATTTCTATAGAACAGCTTTTCGTTGTTGTTACTTCTTCAGTTGAATCGGTGGTCTGGGGGGTCCTGGGAAATTTTTTTAAATCCCCTGTATGCAGATCGAACAGCAGACGATCGAATTAACGTCTTATACAGTTTGAGCTTGCAGAACACTGAAAACCTAAATGCAGTAGTTTGATAAACAAGATAATAGAATTTATCAGCCAATCAGAATTGAGCTGGATGTCAGCTTTCTCAAAGCTGCACGTTATATAAAAATATAAATGCAGTGAGCTCGGTTCATGCTGCTGCACTGTGGCCTGAGCCCGAAGGCTTTTTAGGCAATTAAAAGTTATTTCGACTGTAGATCGTGTGAGATCAGCTTGAGATGCTGTCCTGTTTAGGAGACTAGACATGACAGTACATATATAATTTGGTTAGCAGACATGTAGATTTTTTTCGATTGCTAAATGCATGCTACGAAATCCAAACTACTTACACTTATATATATATATATATTTATTTTATGCATATTACTTAAAGTAAAAAGTAAGAGAATAACGCTTTTTTTCATTTATCGACTCAAGCGAATCGAAAGCCAAAGTGCAGAGTACACCCAATTTTCCTCTAGTCCTTCCTCTAGCCCGTCGAACGTTTCACGCGGAATTTTTTCCGGAATTTTGTGATCCGGGCCCGATTTTTAATTGATTTCCGGGTGAAGGCCCGGATCAGCTTTTTTGGCCCGGAACAGCCCCTTGTTCCGGAAAAAAATCCGGAAATATGATCCGGAAAATTTTCGGGAAAAGGAAAGCTGTTCCGGTCTGATTTTCCGGAATTTTTCACCCGGAACACTATGGAATTCTGGGTGTAGACCCGAATTTCAGTAGTGTTCCGGGTGAAAATGTTCCGGGTGAGATTTCGGGAATTGAGTCGGAATTCTCCAGTGATCCGGACCAACTGATCCGGAAAATTCACCCGGATCAGCTCCCTTGACCCGAATTTCAGCCAAGTTCAAATTCACCCGGATCAGCTCCCTTGACCCGAATTTCAGCCAAGTTCCGGGCGAAGCTGATCCGGGAAAATTTCGGGACTTGAGTCGGAATTCCCTAGTGATCCGGAAAATTCACCCGGATCAGCTCCCTTGACCCGAATTTCAGCCAAGTTCCGGGCGAAGCTGATCCGGGAAAATTTCGGGACTTGAGTCGGAATTCCCTAGTGATCCGGACCAAATAATCCGGAAAATTCACCCGGATCAGCTCCCTTGACCCGAATTTCAGCCAAGTTCCGGGCGAAGCTGATCCGGGAAAATTTCGGGACTTGAGTCGGAATCAATCCGGCATCCATTATATAAGTTCCATGGGGATTTTGAGAGGAAGCCTCCGATGGAAAACCGCTGAATACAGACCCCAGCAAATGGCTATCCCATCAGGCAATCCCTGGCATCCATTTGGTCAACGGCGCTAATTCCTCTTGGAAAGCGAGGGGTAATAAAGCCTCGAAATTGCAATGTGAATTGATCTGCTTTTCGGCGGCTCTGTAGCGTCCGTAATGTGAGGCTGAGCCCATCCTCCGTACAGGTGACAATTGAAAAATTGTTGCGCCCTGTTTGTGTGCGAGAGGTTTGACTTCCACTGGCATGTAGTCTATCACAGCTGCTGAGTGTGTCAACGGGCTGAATGATTCTATCGTCATATTTGACGCTTAGAAGCATAAAATCAGCCAACCATATTGTTTGGCACAGCTGGGTGTCTAGACGGAGACTGTAGCATGGTTCCAAATAGCTCTAACTGGCCCAGTATGCAAAGCAGCTCTCCTATTAAGATAGACGCTAATCCGATTTTTGTCGGTACATGCTTCCAGTGGTTTGTCTAAGGCGTTTGCAGTTGCACCAGCCGTGAGCAGATCACGTCTAGAGTAGTCTATACGGACTACTATGGTCGGTAACCATATCGTGTGGCTCAAGGCAGCTGATAAGCTGACCTGCGATGGATAATCAATCCTCGCTTCTGTTGTGGCTCAAGGCAGCTGATAAGCTGACCTGCGATGGATAATCAATCCTCGCTTCTGTTGTGGCTCAAGGCAGCTGATAAGCTGACCTGCGATGGATAATCAATCCTCGCCCGGAATTGTGTGTTGATCCGGTTTTCGTCGCCCGGAATTTAGCCCGGATTTGTGTGCTGATCCGTTCCACTCGCCCGGATCGCACCCGGAACAGTCACCGGATTTTTTTTAGCGATCCGGGTCTATTTTCCGGAATTTTTCTTTTTGATCCGGAAATTTCGCCCGGATTCTGTAAACTTTCGTTACAGATCCGGAATTTCCACCCGGATCAGATTGCATTACTGGAATAGAAAAAAATTCCGGGTGAACGCAAAAAATTCCGGGCGAAATTCCGGGTGAAAAGTTCGACGGGAGTCTTTTCCTCTGGTTCCTCTTGGTTGGGGTCCCTCTGGACAAAGCTGCTTCTTGTCCACTCACCACGGGATAGCGACGTTTGCCTGCGGGACGTTTGCCAGCCGACATTTGCCAGCCGACGTTTGCCAGCCGACGTTTGCCAGTGGGACGTTTGCCAGCCGAAGTTTGCCTGCCGGACGTTTGCCAGCCGACGTTTGCCTGCGAGACGTTTGCCAGCCGACATTTGCCAGCCGACGTTTGCCAGCCGACGTTTGCCAGCGGGACGTTTGCCAGCCGAAGTTTGCCTGCCGGACGTTTGCCTGCCGGACGTTTGCCAGCCGACGTTTGCCAGCCGACGTTTGCCTGCCGGAAGTTTGCCAGCCAAAATTTGCTAGCCAATATAAAGCCAGTCAGTGAAAAATTTGATACTGAAACATTCGCAGTTTAGCGGTTTGACAAAAACCGTTTTTACTCCAACTTTTTGACGGTTATTCGCATGTATACAAGTTTGAAAGCAAAATATATAAATTGTGCAGTTCATCAGTCTAACGTCTAATATCTAGTTTAAAAACGATTTTGGCACAACATATCAAAAGATGAACATTAGGTTTGCCTCGTATGAAAGCAATAACAATTGTTGTGCTGAAAAGATGAAAACTTCCTATCTCCCTATGGCCTTCAAAACATTTTTCATAGATTTCGAGTGCTGCGTACTTCTACTTTAGTAGTCCTTGGCATGACTAAGCTTTGCATACGTAGTGTCTAGCGCTTGCTATTCTACTAGCTTGCTACTGGCGGCTTGTCTGGCTATTCAGCTATATAGCTTACTATAAAAACGTACCGCATTCGACTCGTCTACACATGTACGTTGAGATCGCGGTTTCCTTGCTTACTTGAGTAGTAATACAACAGAATTGGAATCAATTTGCTTACTTTTAGATCTCCCAATGAACTGAGAAATATATGAGCCAGAATTACCGCTCAGCAGCTCTTTTTGTTTGCCTCATAACTTAACCGCTGGAGATTCCCATTGTAATCTGCGCGTCTTCTTTCGCACATCAAAAATCAAACATCTCAAACTGGGAAAAACGATACACAATTGTCAAAAGTAAACAATATTTTCACATTCAAAGAAAATCGTTGTTAAACTGGGTATTAGATGTAAATCTATATAAATTGCATAATTTATATAGATTTTGCATAAATTTCATAATTTATAGATTTTGCTTTCAAACTTGTATATATGCGAATAACCGTCAAAAAGTTGGAGTAAAAACGGTTTTTGTCAAACCGCTAAACTGCGAATGTTTCAGTATCAAATTTTTCACTAACTGGCTTTATATTGGCTAGCAAATTTTGGCTGGCAAACTTCCGGCAGGCAAACGTCGGCTGGCAAACGTCGGCTGGCAAACGTCCGGCAGGCAAACGTCGGCTGGCAAATGTCGGCTGGCAAACGTCCGACTGGCAAACGTCCCGCTGGCAAACGTCGGCTGGCAAATGTCGGCTGGCAAATGTCGGCTGGCAAACGTCCGACTGGCAAACGTCCCGCTGGCAAACGTCGGCTGGCAAACGTCGGCTGGCAAATGTCGGCTGGCAAATGTCGGCTGGCAAACGTCGGCTGGCAAACGTCGGCTGGCAAACGTCCCGCAGGCAAACGTCCGGCAGGCAAACTTCGGCTGGCAAACGTCCCGCTGGCAAACGTCGGCTGGCAAACGTCGGCTGGCAAATGTCGGCTGGCAAACGTCCCGCAGGCAAACGTGGGCTGGCAAACGTCCCGCAGGCAAACGTCGTAGACCCACTCACCACATCTCTTGTCCACTCACCCACACTTGTCCCCCTGGCGCCCCCTGTCTCTTGGTGGGCGCCCCTGTTTCTTGGGTTGGCGCCCCCTGTCTCTTGGTGGGCGCCCCTGTTTCTTGTGTTGGCGCCCCTGTCTGTTGGGTTGGCGCCCCTGTCTCATGGTTGGGCGCCCCTGTCTCTTGGTGGGCGCCCCCTATCTCTTGGTGAGCGCCCCTGTCTCTTGGTTGGGGTCCCTCTGGACAAAGCTGCTTCTTGTCCACTCACCTACATCTCTTGTCCACTCACATACACATATATTGTCCATCCACCGATAGCTCTTGTCCACCCACCGATAGCTCTTTGCCACCCACCGATAGCTCTTGTCCACCCACCGATAGCTCTTTGCCACCCACCGATATCTCTTGTCCATCCACCGATATCTCTTGTCTACCAACCGAAATCTCTTGTCCACTCACCGATATCTCTTGTCCACCCACCGATATCTCTTGTCCACTCACCACATCTCTTGTCCACTCACCACATCTCTTGTCCACTCACCCACATTTCTTGTCCACTCACCACATCTCTTGTCCATTCACCACGTCTCTTGTCCACTACTGCACTCACCGATACTGCACTCACTACTGCACTTATCCAATCACCGATATTGGTGTTTACAATGCTTTTTCATTTCGTTTCAAATGTGATCTTTACTACATAGCATTTCTTTGTGTATTATTACGCATTTTTGTATCTTTTGAATAATTTAACATAGATACTAGAAAATCTACTCGTCGTTCTATTTTTGTTCGTTGCGTATTAGTTTCACTAGAGTACGAGCTAGTATAGAATATTAAAAGATGTGACCTCAATTTCTAGCAAAGTGTACGCTTTTCGATAGCAATATTAATATAACATAAATCTACGCCAAAGTTTTCAACCCCAAGTGTATCCTGACTAACACAGTCTCTTAACGTACACGATTGTTGTCGCATTTCAGACAGAACAAGGAAGTAGGCAGCGCGTTTGGAAGTACATTCAGCATCCTTTTACAGTCCCCGTGGTAAACAAGTGGCAGCTTTAATCCAACTCAGCCATACGCCCATAACTCCCCCCTCTCTCCTCACCTGCAGCCTAAGCTAGGGACTAATTGTGACACAAACTGCATCCACCCACAGTTGACACGAGAACCGCACTGAAAGCGTGATGTGAATTGCGTCACTTGGTGCTGAAATCTGAAAATGTTGATCTCTGATTTCTAGTTGGAAATGTTGCTGCTGAGTGTATCAGCATTAGTTTGGTGTAGCACGGATATATTCACCTATACTATAAAATTATAAATAGGACTTGACGCCGTTACAAAAACTGCAGATGGAAATTAGTACATTTTCTGCATTGACGTCATATGGGCACGCGCTTCTACTGTAAATAGCTGTACTGTAACTGCACCGTCTGTCTACCCACCATTTTCGCGCACACTGCACTGCCATTTTATTTTTGCTAGCAGAGGCAAATAGCTGTGCACTCGTAATATACGTCGTAGAATAGAAGGCACAGCTCGTATAGAAGCGGCCCCTCAGAAACGAAAAATCTATAAAATAGGCGCAGACTAAATAGTGAATATAGTCAAGTTCTATTGTTCTTTCGTAGTACTTAACTAAATATGTACATGTACGTAAATGCTGCCTGCTATTGAAGCAGAACGACGTACGTACATGTATGTTATCTGTTATTCTGTACTACTATCAAGTACGCTGTATACATTGCAGTCATGCAGAATGTGGTGTGAGGTTTCTTTTGAGCTGGACCACTACTATAGGTTATATTTAAATGTTGCCGAGTTATATACTCAGCAACAGCTAACCCCCCCCCCCCCAACTCACGCTGTCACACGGCCCAAAAGTTTTGTATGCCATCGGTGACTCAGAAATGTGTGAAGGCTGCCGCCGCCAGACGCGAGCGCAAAGTGCGGCATGGGGGATTTGGGGAGGGGGTGGCGCAACTCAAAGTCTCCAGACATGAACCCCATCGAGCATGTCTGGGACTTTGTAAAGCGAAGAGTTCAGCAGGATGCCCCACAGAATGCTGAACAGGCGACTGGCGGTGCTGAATGCCTGGCAGCAGCTGCCCCAAGAGTTCATCAACCGGCTGGTGATCAGGATGCCACGACGAGTCACGGCACTTTTGCATGCTCGTGGTTCCTACACACGATACTGAGACTAGAATTAAAGACATTGCTTAACTTTTGTGCCCGTGTGACAGCGTGAGTTGGGGGGGGGGGTTTAGCTGTTGCTGAGTATATTGCTGAAAGTGAAACTCAAGCTAAGATGGACAGATCTAAGATCTAAAACATGGTATCCTCAACGTTAGCAAAAACACATGCTATCCTTTAATATAAAACCAAGCATCCGGTTTGGACGATCAATGCGAGCTTGCCAAGCTCGACTAAACCCACTAAATACTATGATAAATAACGCGTGACCTTTCTTCGTACCCAGTAAATTTAATACGATAAACCTACGAATACGATTGATAATTATTGTTTGACTTAATTAGCTGCTCCGGTTCTGACAATTATTCACACGCTTTCAGTTCACTCTCGGCTTGGGCGGTGAAATGGATGCTTTCTGTTTATCGCAATGGGAATGGGATGCAATGCAGTTTTGCTACACAACAAAGAAGTGACTGCATGAGCTGTAAGCAACATTGAGAATAGTTCTCAACCATGACTATTGCATTACTCATCCAAATAATGCTAGGTTAATTTAACTCATACATTGTTTCACATATAGGCGTGACAAAGTCTTGCATGCATGCGGCTTTGCCATACATCTACATGTATGTAAAAAAACTACAAAAAGCTGTCAGCTGTTTCTAAGGCCAAGCAGTGCGCTTAATCCGTGTTAGGAAAGTGGAAAGGAAGCAGTAATGGCCAGTGAGTACACAAGACCCACGACAGCTATTCGTTGTTCCAACCTTATTGGACAGTGAGGCAATGTACAGCAGCACGGGGGACAGGGTGATTCAGTTTGCTAAATTTAGAGGCGCATACACAGAGATAGATTTCCATGGAACCCTGGGCTGGGTATACATACAGAGCAATTTAACCCCAATGCAGTAAGGCCAACGACTAAACTAGACGAAGCGATCAATAAACCCAGTGTACAACCTAGCTTCACTATCAGCCCCAACACCCCTCAGCGTGTACATCCACTGGAGGAGTAATGTACATTTAGAACTTGCATCAAGTATCAGCTGACTCGGGCGGAGCAAGGGACGAAAAATTTTCCAAGCTGCCCTTAGACCCTTACCCCCCAGTCCCGGTTCATTTAAAATAAGGTCCGCGGCAATCTTCAGAGGCTATCAGTCTGTAAGAGAGCTTTTCTTAGCGTTTGTGGCGGTTGCTTTATCGCCGCGCTTGTACACTACTAGTGGGCTTTCCTGCTTGCGTTTGCTTGTCAGTTTCTTTACTAGTTCCGTCCGCCAACGCCACTCCTTTGCTAAATAATTTAGAGTAGCAGTAGTTACTACTTACTTGCTCCTACTCTCACTACTGAGGCAATTTCATTTTTTTCAAAGAAATAAATGGCATTAAAAAGGATAGCCAAAGAATTAAAAACCATGGAAACGGACCCGCCACCTTACGTGTCAGCGGGACCTGTCGGAGACGATCTCTACACGTGGCAGGGCACCATAGTTGGACCGCCGGACACACCGTACGAGAATGGCGTCTTCTATTTGCGGATCCAATTCCCGACCGACTATCCGTTCAAGCCGCCGAAGTTGCAATTTCTTACAAAAATTTATCATCCAAATATCAATAGTCACGGACAAATATGCTTGGACATATTGCAGAAACAGTGGTCTCCGGCTTTAACAATCAACAAAGTGCTATTGTCGCTAACTTCGTTACTGTCCGAGCCTAATCCGGACGATCCGTTGGTGTCCGACATTGGCAAACTGTACAAAAGTGACAACAAAGAGTTTGTACGCGTTGCCCGCGAGGTAACTAGGAAGCACGCTATGTAATGTGACATGTTGTTGGTTAATCAATTTTCATGGAAAATGGTTTCAGTTTTTTCTGTTAAAATGACATTGTATGTACTATTTTTCAGAGTTCTTCTCGTTGATTGTTGATGCAAATGATTGCCTGCTTTAAATTCGCGCCAATTATTTGTTATACTACTTACTTGTTACTAATAGTAACAAAAACAGCAAGAAAAGAAAATATTTGTGTTAATTTAAAAAAGCTACCAAATCTAAACTTACTGTATTGCATTGTTATTATTAATAACAATATAGGGTTCCATCAATATAAGTAATAACTGTGTTGTTGATTTAAAGTATGTTATTGACAAGTAATTGATGAATTACCATACTTAACTCTACTAACATATAAGAAACTTCCCTGATGAAATGATATATTAATGTCAGAATTTGTAAATAAAGTGCAAGCAGACTTTTTTCCTTCATGTATTTTTCCTATATCTGCAGAACAGAGTATATAGTTAGTAATTATGCAACTTATTATATTAACTGTGAACAATACCCCAAAGTATCTATATCTCCTTATTTAAATTTTAATGAGATCTGCTTACACCTTGCGTTTATAGTCTACTGTACATTTACATGTATGTTTCCAATGTGTACAAGAAAGAGAATAATTGTTATATTATATAAATGCTTTCTATTCAGCTAATTATAATGTATATTTAACACTTAATACTACTTATATATATCCATCTTGTATAGTAACTTATTCATCTAAGCTGTAGCTATAATAATTATTAATGCGTCGGAGCAAGTTTTCCTGCGAGTCTTTGTTGCACAAAAATAAGAGTTTATTAAACTTTTACTTGGCTTTTTCATTTCGATGAAAACTAAATTTTATCTTTGCTCATGGATACATGCACTTGTTTGCTGGGCCACCCCCCAGCCTCCCAGGATGCTCAGTTTCTGGGTCAGCCTCCTATATCCCTAGTTGCTAGGCCAGCCTCCTAGATCCTCCGTTGCTGGGCCAGCCTCCCATGATGCTCAGTTTCTGGGTCAGCCTCCCATATCCCCAGTTTCTAGGCCAGCCTCCCAGATCCTCAGTTGCTGGGCAAGCCTCCCACCAGATCCCCGGTTGCTAGGCCAGCCTCCCAGATCCCCAGTTGCTGGGCCAGCCTCCCAGATCCCCGGTTGCTAGGCCAGCCTCCCAGATCCCCGGTTGCTAGGCCAGCCTCCCAGATCCCCAGTTGCTGGGCCAGCCTCCCAGATCCCCAGTTGCTAGGCCAGCCTCCCAGATCCTCAGTTGCTGGGCCAGCCTCCCAGATCCTCGCAGCTACGAGCCTTTAAAATCTATAAAAATTAAAAAATATCGCGTCAAAAATAATTAGCAAGACAATATTATTCTCTCAAACATTGCGAACAAAATTTACGTTTTTGGGTTTTTATTTTCACATTGTTGAATTTTTTGGTGCGCAGACAAGAGGGACCAGTTGAATAATTATTAGATAATTCGTGCATTAATCCGATTGTACTGTTGAGGAAAAATTATACTTACATAGCTTTATTATAGTGGCGATTAACAAACAATAGCACAGGTGAATTATATTATTTATATATATACGTTGTTTGCTTATACTTAAAATGTCTGTGCATTAGTGTGCAGTTGCGTAACATTGTGCTCAATTTAGCAAGTTTATTTGATAAACAGTAGATATCGAGCGTATTTAAAATTATTTATTCATCTAATTACTCTTGTACATTTATAATACAATGCGTTTCAATTAGTCTACTATTAGTAGGCATAATTCAAAAATAGATGTCAAAATTTAAATTGGGACAGAAGTATATATTTTAATTATGGGGCGTCCACAGCCAACAAAGCTTTGTTAATGGCTGTTTAGAGATTATTTAGAAATCAGGTGGACAATAAAACATGCATATTATAGATATTGAAGCTCGTTAAAACAAATACGACATAAATGAGCACAAGTAGAGTCAAGACTGTCGGGCATTGTTGATACACGTTTTCTAAATTTAAATCCAGAAGGTCTGATTCAATAGCAACTTTGGTGGATTACGACAGATTGGCTTCTGTTTGGAGAAGCAGCCAGGAGGCGCTAGAAGGGCTCATTGGGGCGCTAGAAGGGGTCAGGAAGCGCTATAAGGGGAACAGGGGGGGCGCTAGAAGGGATCAGGGGGCGCTAGAAGGGGAACAGGGGGGCGCTAGAAGGGGAACAGGGGGCGCCAGAAGGGATCAGGGGGCGCTAAAAGGGATCAGGGGGCGCTAGAAGGGATCAGGGGCGCTAGAAGGGATCAGGGGGCGCTAGAAGGAATCAGGGGGCGCTAGAAGGGATCAGGGGGCGCTAAAAGGGATCAGGGGGCGCTAGAAGGGATCAGGGGGCGCTAGAAGGGATCAGGGGGCGCTAGAAGGAATCAGGGGGCGCTAGAAGGGGAACAGGGGGCGCAAGAAGGGATCAGGGGGCGCTAGAAGGGATCAGGGGGCTCTATAAGGGATCAGGGGGCGCTAGAAGGGATCAGGGGGCGCTAGAAGGGATCAGGGGGCGCTAGAAGGGATCAGGGGCGCTAGAAGGGATCAGGGGGCGCTAGAAGGGATCAGGGCGCTAGAAGGGGTCAGGGGCGCTAGAATGGATCAGGGGGGCGCTAGAAGGGGTCAGGGGCGCTAGAAGGGATCAGGGGGCGCTAGAAGGGATCAGGGCGCTAGAAGGGGTCAGGGGCGCTAGAATGGATCAGGGGGGCGCTAGAAGGGGTCAGGGGAGCGCTAGAAGGGATCAGGGGCGCTAGAAGGGATCGGGTGGCGCTAGAAGAGGATAGGAGAGCGCAGTTCTTGACCAGCCACTCAATATGTGCAGTTAATATGGGGCGAAACTCGCAAAAATTGAAGATTTCACGCAAAAACAAGGGTGCTTTAATTCCTGTTTAATTCTTACTTAAGACGGCTGCATTAGTTCGATAATGCACAAAAATCGACAAGAAAAACAATATTATTTAACTTCAAGAAAACTTTGCAAGCTTGAAACTCTTCATGTTAAATATTAGCAAAGCAGTCACTGCTTATCATGCTTTCCACCGCCTGAATGCATATCGGAGCCGGCCATTTTTCCCGCGCTGGCAACGGGCGTCAGGCCGGACATCTCTCTATCCAGCGACTTCACCATCTCACTGAGAATGCTCTGCACCACTGTGAACGCCGACACCATTGCCGGAGCACCGAACCCGTGAGTGATGAGGCTGAAGTGAGTCAGGTGACGCTGGATGCCGCCGTCCAGTACCGCATTTGGCCGAGTGTTGCACAATGGGGAGCGGTCTTTGTTGAGCATGTCCGTGACCTCTTGGAGTAGGCCTCTGATTTTTGTTTTGGGGGGGGGGGCGAACCGTTAGATAAAGTTACATGTGTACCTCAGCGGTGGCGCCCCCTCAGATTGAATGACGCCCCTCCAATGGAATGGCGCCCCTCAAATTGAATGGCGCCCCCTTAAAAGGAATGGCGCCCCCTTAAAAGGAATGGCGCCCCCTCAGATTGAATGACGCCCCTCCAATGGAATGGCGCCCCTCAAATTGAATGGCGCCCACATAAAAGGAATGGCGCTCCCTAAAATAGAATGGCGCCCCTCAAATTGAATGGCGCCCCCTTAAAAGGAATGGCGCCCCCTTAGATGAAATGGCGCCCCCATTAAAGGAATGGCATCCCCTCAAATGGAATAGCGCCCCCTGAGAGGAGAGACAGGAGGGAGAGGGAGACAGGAGAGAGAGGGAGACAGGAGAGAGAGGGAGACAGGAGAGAGAGGGAGACAGGAGAGAGAGGGAGACAGGAGAAAGAGGGAGACAGGAGAGAGGCGGAGACAGGAGAGAGAGGGAGACAGGAGAGAGAGGCGGAGACAGGAGAGAGAGGGAGACAGGAGAGAGAGGCGGAGACAGGAGAGAGAGGGAGACAGGAGAAAGAGGGAGACAGGAGAGAGGCGGAGACAGGAGAGAGAGGGAGACAGGAGAGAGAGGCGGAGACAGGAGAGAGAGGGAGACAGGAGAGAGAGGCGGAGACAGGAGAGAGAGGGAGACAGGAGAGAGAGGGAGACAGGAGAGAGAGGGAGACAGGAGAGAGAGGCGGAGACAGGAGAGAGAGGGAGACAGGAGAGAGAGGCGGAGACAGGAGAGAGAGGGAGACAGGAGAGAGAGGCGGATACAGGAGAGAGAGGCGGAGACAGGAGAGAGAGGCGGAGACAGGAGAGAGAGGCGGAGACAGGAGAGAGAGGGAGACAGGAGAGAGAGGGAGACAGGAGAGAGAGGCGGAGACAGGAGAGAGAGGGAGACAGAGAGAGAGGCGGAGACAGAGATAGAGGGAGACAGGAGAGAGAGGCGGAGACAGGAGAGAGAGGGAGACAGGAGAGAGAGGCGGAGACAGGAGAGAGAGGGAGACAGGAGAGAGAGGCGGAGACAGGAGAGAGAGGGAGACAGGAGAGAGAGGCGGAGACAGGAGAGAGAGGCGGAGACAGGAGAGAGAGGCGGAGACAGGAGAGAGAGGCGGAGACAGGAGAGAGAGGGAGACAGGAGAGAGAGGGAGACAGGAGAGAGAGGCGGAGACAGGAGAGAGAGGGAGACAGAGAGAGAGGCGGAGACAGAGATAGAGGGAGACAGGAGAGAGAGGCGGAGACAGGAGAGAGAGGGAGACAGGAGAGAGAGGCGGAGACAGGAGAGAGAGGGAGACAGGAGAGAGAGGCGGAGACAGGAGAGAGAGGGAGACAGAGAGAGAGAGGCGGAGACAGAGAGAGAGGGAGACAGGAGAGAGAGGGAGACAGGAGAGAGAGGCGGAGACAGGAGAGAGAGGCGGAGACAGGAGAGAGAGGGAGACAGGAGAGAGAGGCGGAGACAGGAGAGAGAGGGAGACAGGAGAGAGAGGGAGACAGGAGAGAGAGGCGGAGACAGGAGAGAGAGGCGGAGACAGGAGAGAGAGGCGGAGACAGGAGAGAGAGGCGGAGACAGGAGAGAGAGGCGGAGACAGGAGAGAGAGGCGGAGACAGGAGAGAGAGGCGGAGACAGGAGAGAGAGGGAGACAGGAGAGAGAGGCGGAGACAGGAGAGAGAGGCGGAGACAGGAGAGAGAGGCGGAGACAGGAGAGAGAGGGAGACAGGAGAGAGAGGCGGAGACAGGAGAGAGAGGCGGAGACAGGAGAGAGAGGCGGAGACAGGAGAGAGAGGGAGACAGGAGAGAGAGAGGGAGACAGGAGAGAGAGGGAGACAGGAGAGAGAGGCGGAGACAGGAGAGAGAGGCGGAGACAGGAGAGAGAGGCGGAGACAGGAGAGAGAGGCGGAGACAGGAGAGAGAGGGAGACAGGAGAGAGAGGCGGAGACAGGAGAGAGAGGGAGACAGGAGAGAGAGGGAGACAGGAGAGAGAGGGAGACAGGAGAGAGAGAGGGAGACAGGAGAGAGAGGGAGACAGGAGAGAGAGGGAGACAGGAGAGAGAGGGAGACAGGAGAGAGAGGCGGAGACAGGAGAGAGAGGGAGACAGGAGAGAGAGGGAGACAGGAGAGAGAGGGAGACAGGAGAGAGAGGGAGACAGGAGAGAGAGGGAGACAGGAGAGAGAGGGAGACAGGAGAGAGAGGGAGACAGGAGAGAGAGAGGGAGACAGGAGAGAGAGGGAGACAGGAGAGAGAGAGGGAGACAGGAGAGAGAGGGAGACAGGAGAGAGAGGGAGACAGGAGAGAGAGGGAGACAGGAGAGAGAGGGAGACAGGAGAGAGAGGGAGACAGGAGAGAGAGAGGGAGACAGGAGAGAGAGGGAGACAGGAGAGAGAGGGCGACACGAGAAGAATTTTGTAGATGAAGTGATTAACAGAATGGATTAGAGTGGATTTAAGTTTTTAAAAAGTATATTTTTAGCTTTGATTTGTAACGTTCTACAGCCCACAACTTATTCGTATCAGCTACTGGAAGTAGCAAATAAAATCTCGTATACTAAAACTGGTTAAAGGCCTACAAACTTACTTAGCCGCTACAATGGAGCTTTTGCGGTGCTGCATCTCAACTGGGTCCGGGCTGACGCCTCTGTTCAGGTAGTCAGCACAGGCCCTTGCTGGGAACTCCGTCTCGCACAAGTAGTTGAAGTCGCGGGCAAGGCGGACAGCTTCACCTGTATGTGGGGTGATTAATAATTAATGAGCAATTAATAAGTGTGTTTTGTCTGGCATGAAATGTTTTGGAGAAGTTTAGTTTGGCGCCTAATAAAAGTGTCATATGGCGCCAACTTAGAGTGTCATATGGCGACGTTATATGGCGCCAACTTAGTGTCACGTGGCGCCTAACTATAGTGTCATATGGTGCCTAACTATAGTGTCATATGGCGCCTAATTATAATGCCATATGGCGCCTAATTATAATGCCATATGGCGCCTAACTAGATTGTCATGTGGCGCCAACTTAGAGTGCCATATGGCGCCTAATTATAGTGTCATATGGCTTCACCTAGAGTGGAGCTTCATAGAGTGGAGCTTCAATTGGAGTTTCATATGGCGCCAACTTAGAGTATCATACACGTATGGCGCCAACTTAGAGTGTCATGTGGCGCCAACTTAGAGTGTCATGTGGCGCCAACTTAGAGTGTCATATGGCGCTAAACCAGAGTGTCATACTCATATGGTGCCAAGTTAGAGTGTCATGTAGCGCCAACTTAGAGTGTCATGTGGCGCCAACTTAGAGTGTCATGTGGCGCCAACTTAGAGTGTCATATGGCGCTAAACCAGAGTGTCATACTCATATGGTGCCAACTTAGAGTGTCATGTGGCGCCAACTTAGAGTGTCATGTAGCGCCAACTTAGAGTGTCATGTGGCGCCAACTTAGAGTGTCATGTAGCACCAACTTAGAGTCATGTAGCGCCAACTTAGAGTGTCATGTGGCGCCAACTTAGAGTGTCATATGGCGCTAAACCAGAGTGTCATACTCATATGGTGCCAACTTAGAGTGTCATGTAGCGCCAACTTAGAGTGTCATGTAGCGCCAACTTAGAGTGTCATGTGGCGCCAACTTAGAGTGTCATGTAGCACCAACTTAGAGTGTCATGTGGCGCCAACTTAGAGTGTCATGTGGCGCCAACTTAGAGTGTCATATGGCGCTAAACCAGAGTGTCATACTCATATGGTGCCAACTTAGAGTGTCATGTAGCGCCAACTTAGAGTGTCAAGTGGCGCCAACTTAGAGTGTCATGTGGCGCCAACTTAGAGTGTCATGTAGCACTAACTTAGAGTGTCATGTGGCGCTAAACCAGAGTGTCATACTCATATGGTGCCAACTTAGAGTGTCATGTGGCGCCAACTTAGAGTGTCATGTGGCGCTAAACCAGAGTGTCATACTCATATGGTGCCAACTTAGAGTGTCATGTAGCGCCAACTTAGAGTGTCATGTGGCGCTAAACCAGAGTGTCATACTCATATGGTGCCAACTTAGAGTGTCACGTAGCGCCAACTTAGAGTGTCATGTAGCGCCAACTTAGAGGTCATGTAGCGCCAACTTAGAGTGTCATGTAGCGCCAACTTAGTGTCATGTAGCGCCAACTTAAAGTGTCATGTGGCGCCAACTTAGAGTGTCATGTAGCACCAACTTAGAGTGTCATGTGGCGCCAACTTAGAGTGTCATGTGGCGCCAACTTAGAGTGTCATATGGCGCTAAACCAGAGTGTCATACTCATATGGTGCCAACTTAGAGTGTCATGTAGCGCCAACTTAGAGTGTCATGTGGCGCCAACTTAGAGTGTCATGTGGCGCCAACTTAGAGTGTCATGTGGCGCCAACTTGGAGTGTCATATGGCGCCAACTTAGAGTGTCATGTGGCGCTAAACCAGAGTGTCATACTCATATGGTGCCAACTTAGAGTGTCATATGGCGCCAACTTAGAGTGTCTTATGACGTCGAAATAATATCTGGGTTCAATATTGTATGAATCCCTAGTTCATATACATTCTCTCTTTTAGCCACTCAGAACTGAAAACCCAATCCTATATTGTGCACCCTTAGAGAGCATTGTCAGTTTGCGTGCATGGCAACCGCCGCTAGCGCGCCCATCAGGTGCCGGCTGAAAAGAAGCTGGGATTCAGAATAGAGAAACTTGATCACTCCGGGAAGACCCTATCAGGATATTTCTAAGGGGATTTCATCTGGTAGGGGCGAAAATCTGTTATAAAGAATTTCTAACCAAAGATTTTATCTGTAATCAGTTTAGCAAGTTGAAAATCTCTTTATACATCTCTGTATGGAGGCTTACTGCTCTGGTTACTAGGGCGGGGGGAAGTGAGCGAAATTCAAGCCGACTCAGAATCCCGCTCTCGTGTTAATTCTTTCTGCTCTCCTCTCCTCGACAGCGCAACTGTGAGCTCCGGGTAATCCGACACCAGCTGCTGACACGCGGAAGTGAATAAAAGGTTTCATTCGATTCTTTTCCAATATTTTTTTGGTTTGAACTGGATTAGTAATGTCTCTTTGAGGACAGCTGGAGGCCCGAAAGGAACGTGAATTTGTCGTATCGCTGGTGCATCTAGCATGCTCACGAAAAATTGGGCTTTTCTTGACTGAAATTGTCTATGGCAAAAACCCTATTCACCGCTATCCGTTCGCTGGAACATACTAGACTTGTCCCGAGATCCCATCCAGACTTGTCCACAGATCCCGTCCCGACTTGTCCCGAGATCCCGTCCCGACTTGTCCCGAGATCCCGTCCCGACTTGTCCCGATATCCCGTCCCGAATTGTCCCGAGATCTCGTCCCGACTTGTCCCGATATCCCGTCCCGAATTGTCCCGAGATCTCGTCCCGAATTGTCCCGATATCCCGTCCCGAATTGTCCCGAGATCTCGTCCCGACTTGTCCCGAGATCCCATCCCGACTTGTCCCGAGATCCCATCCCGACTTGTCCCGAGATCCCGTCCCGAATTGTCCCGAGATCCCATCCCGACTTGTCCCGAGATCCCATCCCGACTTGTCCCGATATCCCGTCCCGACTTGTCCCGAGATCCCCTCCCAACCCCAAAAAGTTTTTTTCCGTCCGAGCGTCAGGAAACTCAAAGTCCGATCTCCATCAGGTTCCTGCACAGACTCACCTTCGACTAGCGAAGTCAGCAAAGTCACGGTGGCCGCCTTCCGTCTTCCAGCCGGCAGATTCAGTCCGATTTTGTCTAGCTTGTCTCGCAACGATCGGCCACCGTTTTTACTCTTGGCCCGTCGCAGAACCCCGCCTAGCAGAGAGGCGTTGAGGCACTCTGGTGGACTCAGGCGACGTTGGATTTCCGCCACGGTCACTTTGTACTTGGAGGTGCTGGACAGGAGGCTGAGACGACCAGGCACGGAGCAGAACAGATCCGATGGGGCGCCGAGTCCCGCTCCCAGTAGGATGTCTTTGGCAGCGGCAGCTGCGGCAGCTGCGGCGGCTGCTGCGGTGGCTGAATCAGTTGATGACTTGGTGCGCATGCCTGAGCGTTTAGGGCAATGTTTTTGTTGTATTAATTGTGTCAGAGGTGCGACTCGTGCATGCCTAATGACTGTTGGATTAGGTGTGCCAGATGTGACTCGTGCATGCCTAATGACTTTTGGATTAGGTGTGTCAGAGGTGTGACTCGTGCATGCCTAATGACTGTTGTATTAGGTGTGCCAGAGGTGTGACTCGTGCATGCCTAATGACTGTTGTATTAGGTGTGCCAGAGGTGTGACTCGTGCATGTCTAATGACTTTTGTATTAGGTGTGTCAGAGGTGTGACTCGTGTCTGCCTAATGACTGTTGTATTAGGTGTGCCAGAGGTGTGACTCGTGCATGCCTAATGACTGTTGTATTAGGTGTGCCAGAGGTGTGACTCGTGCATGTCTAATGACTTTTGTATTAGGTGTGTCAGAGGTGTGACTCGTGTCTGCCTAATGACTGTTGTATTAGGTGTGTCAGAGGTGTGACTCGTGTCTGCCTAATGACTGTTGTATTAGGTGTGTCAGAGGTGTGACTCGTGTCTGCCTAATGACTGTTGTATTAGGTGTGTCAGAGGTGTGACTTGTGTCTGCCTAGTGACTGTTGTATTAGGTGTGTCAGAGGTGTGACTCATGTCTGCCTAATGACTGTTGGATTAGGTGTGTCAGAGGTGTGACTCGTGTCTGCCTAATGACTGTTGTATTAATTGTGTCAGAGGTGTGACTCGTGTCTGCCTAATGACTGTTGTATTAGGTGTGTCAGAGGTGTGACCCGTGTCTGCCTAATGACTCTTGTATTAGGTGTGTCAGAGGTGTGACCCGTGTCTGCCTAATGACTGTTGTATTAGGTGTGTCAGAGGTGTGACCCGTGTCTGCCTAATGACTGTTGTATTAGGTGTGTCAGAGGTGTGACTCATGTCTGCCTAATGACTGTTGTATTAGGTGTGTCAGAGGTGTGACTCGTGTCTGCCTAATGACTGTTGTATTAGGTGTGTCAGAGGTGTGACTCGTGTCTGCCTAATGACTGTTGTATTAGGTGTGTCAGAGGTGTGACTCGTGCATGCCTAATGACTTTTGTATTAGGTGTGTCAGAGGTGCGACTCGTGCATGCCTAATGACTTTTGGATTAGGTGTGTCAGAGGTGTGACTCGTGTCTGCCTAATGACTCTGTTGTATTAGGTGTGTCAGAGGTGTGACTCGTGTCTGCCTAATGACTGTTGTATTAGGTGTGTCAGAGGTGTGACCCGTGTCTGCCTAATGACTGTTGTATTAGGTGTGTCAGAGGTGTGACTCGTGCATGCCTAATGACTCTGTTGTATTAGGTGTGTCAGAGGTGTGACCCGTGTCTGCCTAATGACTCTGTTGTATTAGGTGTGTCAGAGGTGTGACTCGTGCATGTCTAATGACTTTTGTATTAGGTGTGTCAGAGGTGTGACTCGTGTCTGCCTAATGACTGTTGTATTAGGTGTGTCAGAGGTGTGACTCGTGTCTGCCTAATGACTGTTGTATTAATTGTGTCAGAGGTGTGACTCGTGTCTGCCTAATGACTGTTGTATTAGGTGTGTCAGAGGTGTGACTCGTGTCTGCCTAATGACTGTTGTATTAGGTGTGTCAGAGGTGTGACCCGTGTCTGCCTAATGACTGTTGTATTAGGTGTGTCAGAGGTGTGACTCGTGCATGCCTAATGACTTTTGTATTAGGTGTGTCAGAGGTGCGACTCGTGCATGCCTAATGACTTTTGGATTAGGTGTGTCAGAGGTGTGACTCGTGTCTGCCTAATGACTCTGTTGTATTAGGTGTGTCAGAGGTGTGACTCGTGTCTGCCTAATGACTGTTGTATTAGGTGTGTCAGAGGTGTGACCCGTGTCTGCCTAATGACTGTTGTATTAGGTGTGTCAGAGGTGTGACTCGTGCATGCCTAATGACTCTGTTGTATTAGGTGTGTCAGAGGTGTGACTCGTGTCTGCCTAATGACTGTTGTATTAGGTGTGTCAGAGGTGTGACCCGTGTCTGCCTAATGACTGTTGTATTAGGTGTGTCAGAGGTGTGACCCGTGTCTGCCTAATGACTCTGTTGTATTAGGTGTGTCAGAGGTGTGACTCGTGCATGTCTAATGACTTTTGTATTAGGTGTGTCAGAGGTGTGACTCGTGTCTGCCTAATGACTGTTGTATTAGGTGTGCCAGAGGTGTGACTCGTGTCTGCCTAATGACTGTTGTATTAATTGTGTCAGAGGTGTGACTCGTATCTGCCTAATGACTGTTGTATTAGGTGTGTCAGAGGTGTGACTCGTGTCTGCCTAATGACTGTTGTATTAGGTGTGTCAGAGGTGCGACTCGTGCATGCCTAATGACTGTTGTATTAGGTGTGTCAGAGGTGCGACTCGTGCATGCCTAATGACTGTTAGATTAGGTGTGTCAGAGGTGTGACTCGTGCATGCCTAATGACTGTTGTATTAGGTGTGTCAGAGGTGCGACTCGTGCATGCCTAATGACTGTTGGATTAGGTGTGTCAGATGTGACTCATGTCTGCCTAATGACTGTTGTATTAGGTTTGTCAGAGGTGTGACTCATGTCTGCCTAATGACTGTTGTATTAGGTGTGTCAGAGGTGTGACTCGTGTCTGCCTAATGACTGTTGTATTAATTGTGTCAGAGGTGTGACTCGTGTCTGTCTAATGACTGTTCTATTAATTGTGTCAGAGGTGTGACTCGTGCATGCCTAATGACTGTTGTATTAGGTGTGTCAGAGGTGCGACTCGTGCATGCCTAATGACTGTTGTATTAGGTGTGTCAGAGGTGCGACTCGTGCATGCCTAATGACTGTTGGATTAGGTGTGTCAGATGTGACTCATGTCTGCCTAATGACTGTTGTATTAGATGTGCCAGATGTGACTCGTGCATGCCTAATGACTGTTGGATTAGGTGTGCCAGATGTGACTCGTGCATGCCTAATTACTGTTGTATTAGGTGTGCCAGATGTGACTCGTGCATGCCTAATGACTGTTGTATTAGGTGTGTCAGAGGTGTGACTCGTTCATGCCTAATGACTGTTGTATTAGGTGTGTCAGAGGTGTGACTCGTGCATGCCTAATGACTGTTGTATTAGGTGTGTCAGAGGTGTGACCCGTGTCTGCCTAATGACTCTTGTATTAGGTGTGTCAGAGGTGTGACTCGTGCATGCCTAATGACTGTTGTATTAGGTGTGTCAGAGGTGTGACTCATGTCTGCCTAATGACTGTTGTATTAGGTGTGTCAGAGGTGTGACTCGTGTCTGCCTAATGACTCTGTTGTATTAGGTGTGTCAGATGTGACTAATGTTTGCTAATAACTTGCTACAGCTGTATCTCATGTTATATTCATCCGAATTGGCAGTAGTTTTATGGAGATTTCAAACTTGGCAATCTGGCAAATCAAGACTCGCTTCATCAAGCGCACCCAAGAACTTGTTATTTGCAGTTAGTTAAATCTTACTGATGAGGAATAAATACAACAATCAGCAGGGCTCCGCCGTTCAGAATCGCTAAGCTGGGAATAATCTGGCGCACAATTGGAGATTAGGGATTCGAATTGATGCTGAAGAGCAGGATTCGAGTGAAGTCAAGCGGAAAAAAGAAACTCTGACTGTTTCTAAATGCCGGATTGCAAAGTGCTAGGGATAGACGCCGACAAGGGAAAGAGACTTGTTCTGCCTCGAGGGCATTTGGCTCACCCAGAAAGTTTTCCAAATCCCTATCTGAGTCTGAGTCTGGCCTAGTTGAGAATTAGCAGAATTACAAAGAGCCGACACTGGAGAGACGTGCATAAATACAGAGTATTGGAGTGGAGTATGGCAAAAGTTTTACTCCATTTATTGCATAAAGCCGTGAGCCGAAACGTAGAACTTACAAGAAGTGCTTCTATATCTGAGGGTCAGAGGTGTCAGGATCTGGGTCCCAAAAGTGTCAGGATCCGAGGGTCAGAAGTGTCAGGATCCGAGGGTCAAAAGTGTCAGGATCCGAGGGTCAGAAGTGTCAGGATCTGGGTCCCAAAAGTGTCATGATTCGAGGGTCAGAAGTGTCAGGATCCGAGGGTCAAAAGTGTCAGGATCCGAGGGTCAAAAGTGTCAGGATCCGAGGGTCAGAAGTGTCAGGATCTGGGTCCCAAAAGTGTCAGGATCCGAGGGTCAAAAGTGTCAGGATTCGAGGGTCAGAAGTGTCAGGATCCGAGGGTCAGAAGTGTCAGGATCCGAGGGTCAGAAGTGTCAGGATCCGAGGGTCAGAGGTGTCAGGAACCGAATAGCAATCATATCAGTTTTTTCTACATCTTACCCCGTCGAGTCAGAACATGGTCCGGCGACATGTAGGAGCTGTCTTCCAGGCTTGACTGCAAATTCGGGAATGTAAATAAGGATTATAGGTATAAATTAACAGATGACGATTTGTAATCATAATCAACGATGATTAAAAAATTAACCTGATTATCCAAGCTATGCACGGACAAGCCTAAACCAAGTTGTTCCAATTGCTGTTGCTGCTGCTGCTGCTGCTGCTGTTGCTGCTGCAGTTGCTGCTGCTGCTGATGTATCTGCTGCTGTTGCTGTTGCTGCTGCTGCTGCTGCTGCTGCTGCTGCTGCTGCTGCAGTTCGTGCCTTCCACGGGCGGCCAGAGCGGCCGTGGCAACAGCGGCAGTCTGGTAGCCGCGGCAGCCGTGAGGATCAGGGTGTCCGTACAATGACCCGTAGCCCACGGCATTGGCGCTGGCAAATTGTTGCCAGGGATCGTGAAATTCGGCCGGCACCACCGAGTGCTGATGCGGCTGGTGCGAGTGATGATGCGGATAGGGCGGCGGGAAATAGGGAGGCTGGAAATCCGGCGGCGGAGGCTGTTGTTGCTGCTGCTGCTGCTGCTGGGTTGGGTTCTGCTGCGGAACCGTGGCAGCTGCAGCAGCCGCCGCTGCCGCCGCAGCTGCAGCGGACGCTGAGGCATGATGATGGCCGGATGCTGTCGAGGTTTGAGCGCCGAACGGCGGCACCGGGGTGGCCAGACCGAGACTGTGCAGCTCGCCGCTGCGACGGTCCTGCGTGTGACGTTGTTGAAGGGGAGATGTGTTGTTAAGCTGGGAGAAAAAGTGCCGGATGATGATGAGGCAGATGTTTGACTTCCGGATCGAGATTCTGAAGATTGAAAGCTCAAAGGGCCTGTCACCTTATGCTCATGGAGTGGAGCCCGAGTAACCCATGTACACAAATGATACGTCACTCTGCTCACAGTGACACCAAGAAGCTGGATTTGGCAAAAAGTGACAAAAATGGACCTAGCAAAGGAGAGAAAAAGCAAGAGGATAAGTAGAGATTCCACCTTATGAGCTTAAGTTTACATAATAGTCCCTAGTTATCCTCTTGCTTGTTCTCTCCTTATCCCAGGTTTGTAGAATATCAAAGCCCAATGGATTCAATTGTCTAATATTGTCAAACAATAGATTTGCCATGACCGCTAAAGGGCACACAATAGACCCTCTCTCCCTCTCTATCTCACAATTACAAAATAGTCCCAATCGGCATGCTGACAGGCTGATGGCAGTCTCCTCTGATCGGTCAGAACGGGCAGCATGCGGTTGCTGTTACAGACGATGCTCTCGAGCAACAACTCCACGTGCACACAGAATAATCCAAGGTTTGAGCAACTTTACTTTTTCCGAGCTGGACTATGGGTCAACGAATATCCAATCGGGTACAGGTAAAAAAATTATGATTGGGTAGGGGCTGGGGGCATTCTGAGACATCTGCCGGCTGTTCCTGGATGTTGTCCGTCTTTGTAAGGTTGGATAAGGGTGGATAGGGAGGGGCGGTTCGAGAATGGGCGGATTGGGGGAGGGGCGGATCTGGGAGGGGCGGATCTGGGAGGGACAGTTCTATGAGGGGCGGATTGGGGGATGAGCGGATCTGGGAATGGCGGATCGGAGAGGGGCGGATCGGAGAGGAGCGGATCGGAGAGGGGCGGATCGGAGAGGGGTGGATCGGAGAGGGGCGGATCGGAGAGGGGCGGATCGGAGAGGGGCGGATCGGAGAGGGGCGGATCGGAGAGGGGCGGATCGGAGAGGGGCGGATCGGAGAGGGGTGAATCGGAGAGGGGCGGATCGGAGAGGGGCGGATCGGGTAGGGGCGGATCGGAGAGGGGCGGATCGGAGAGGGGCGGATCGGAGAGGGGCGGATCGGAGAGGGGCGGATCGGAGAGGGGTGAATCGGAGAGGGGTAGGAGAGGGGTAGACCAAGGAGGATGGACCAGGGAGAATCCGGTAGGAGCGGATGATAGAGGAAGAGCTTGGTTGCGGACAAGGTTGAGACAAGGAATAAGAGTCTGAGGCTGGGGTTTTTTAGTTTTCTAAGAAACTGCGGCTTGAGCAACATCTTTAATCCGACAGAGAAAAATTTGCTTGGTCACCCGCTGCCGCTGCGACTCCCCGTCGCTCTCTCATTGGGGGCCGAGCCATGCAGCACCGCTCTGTCTCTGCCCAACAGCGCATGGGAGTTATGCGTGCACAGGGACAGCGAATATATCGATCAGAACAATAATTAACAATAATTAATGGTCTTAAATAAATCAACAATTACCTTTTCACCGTAGTAGTGCTTGTAGAATCCGGAACCCTGCGAATTTAATGAGGGCAATTATGGTTTATTAAATATGATTGGTTCGATTGAAGTATCAGATATGAATAATGCAGAATGTGTTTGAGTGATGTTGTTCTGTTTGAGTGATGTTGTTCTGTTTGAGTGATAGCTGTTCTGTTTGAGTGATGTTGTTCTGTTTGAGTGATGGCTGTTCTGTTTGAGTGATGTTGTTCTGTTTGAGTGATTGCTGTTCTGTTTGAGTGATGTTGTTCTGTTTGAGTGATGTTGTTCTGTTTGAGTGATGTTGTTCTGTTTGAGTGATAGCTGTTCTGTTTGAGTGATGTTGTTCTGTTTGAGTGATGTTGTTCTGTTTGAGTGATGTTGTTCTGTTTGAGTGATAGCTGTTCTGTTTGAGTGATGTTTTCTGTTTGAGTGATTGCTGTTCTGTTTGAGTGATTGCTGTTCTGTTTGAGTGATGTTGTTCTGTTTGAGTGATGTTGTTCTGTTTGAGTGATAGCTGTTCTGTTTGAGTGATGTTCTGTTTGAGTGATTGCTGTTCTGTTTGAGTGATGTTGTTCTGTTTGAGTGATGTTGTTCTGTTTGAGTGATGTTGTTCTGTTTGAGTGATGTTGTTCTGTTTGAGTGATGTTGTTCTGTTTGAGTGATGTTGTTCTGTTTGAGTGATAGCTGTTCTGTTTGAGTGATGTTGTTCTGTTTGAGTGATTGCTGTTCTGTTTGAGTGATGTTGTTCTGTTTGAGTGATGTTGTTCTGTTTGAGTGATGTTGTTCTGTTTGAGTGAGTGATGCTGTTCTGTTTGAGTGATGTTGTTCTGTTTGAGTGATGTTGTTCTGTTTGAGTGATGTTGTTCTGTTTGAGTGATGTTGTTCTGTTTGAGTGATGTTGTTCTGTTTGAGTGATGCTGTTCTGTTTGAGTGATGCTATTTTGTTTGAGTGAGTGATGGTGCTCTGTTTGAGTGATGCTGTTTGTAAATAAAGGGGCCCCATTTTTACTAATGGTCACTCTGACTGACGTCCCGTTGGTCCCCAACACGCACGCAATGGTGACCTATTAAAAAGGATGCCTCATTTAGATATCAAATTTCTATCCCGCAGCTCTAATACTTGGCGTTCACTATATGTAGCAATAAGCATATATTTATGAGAATAAATACAATATATTCTAGGCGTCTTATCCGATATCTGTGTAAACCAGTGCCTTAGTTCATTGGTTATTCAATCGTGTTTGATCGCACGCAGTGGGGGGGGATGTGGTTGATGGTGAGGCTGCGGCGGCTGCTGAGAGATGTCTCAATGCCCCCCTCCCTTGTAATTATCCACCTGTCCAGCAAAATAAACAAAGCGTCGACCCGAGGGAGGCTGCATGCGGCATCAAGCATTGGGGAGCTAATATTCGTGTATCATAATTTTCTATAGAACCAAACAGCACGGTATAGTGTTAATAATAATACAAACAGGCAAAGTGTCAATTAACTTAATTTTGTAATCGGGGTTAAGATAGATAGTTAAAACCCTTCTACGGATATGGCTATGAGAAGCAAGCACAGTAAAAAATCGCATAGGCCCAACAAGAGTCACAATATACAGTTGGCCACCAACCCGAGAAACTTCCATTGAATCCATCCCCTGATATTTTGATAATTAGACAAAACAATTTTTAACAACACCCTTACCTGCCAGCCGTTAGAGTCGATAGCCAGAAAGGACATTTCTTTATATTTATAATAAGTATTCTAAGCCTATAAGTTAGGAATGGCCGAGTGGAGGGAGGGGCACACAAAGGGCCGCAAATAAGTGCCGAGAGAGGAAAAGGGCCCAGAGGCAGATAGGAACGGAGAGAGAGAGAGACAGGCAGGCTGGGTAAGTCCAGCTGAATTGTCTATGGCCCGAGGACTGATACAGGGGAAGAGGGCGCCGGCTGCAGCTGAGGGGATAGAGAGAATGGCAGCGAGCGATGCGGCAGGCCTTCGGGCT
Source organism: Macrostomum lignano (assembly GCA_002269645.1). Taxonomy (NCBI): domain Eukaryota; kingdom Metazoa; phylum Platyhelminthes; family Macrostomidae; genus Macrostomum; species Macrostomum lignano. The sequence goes on from NIVC01001973.1 coordinate 90,781, forward strand.
AAGGTGGAGCTTTCGGCTCTGAGGAGCGACACACAGAGAGACAGACACACACAGAGGGCCTAAATTGCGGATCTCCGGTTCCTAACTCGCCCGCCGCCTCTTTTCCGTCTCTTGTTGCTTCTGGGGATGTCGGAGCGGGGGGGCGACGGACGGCGGCGGGTGGGAGGTGAAGCCGGAGGCTGCAAGTTGGTTGGCTGGTCGGCTGCTGCTGCTGCCGCTGCTTCAGGCAGGCTGCGAATCTCCCAGACCCATGCAAAGCCCCTCTGAAAATTGCGTATAGCGCACCCCACCCCCGACTAGCTTGAGGGCTCCAACCAAGTCTTTCTCAGACGATGGAACAGAGACAGACTGACAGACTGAGCGGGGAAGAGAAGCAGATCAGGCGGACGGGCGGAACCCTCCGGGAACCTATAAGATTCGACCCAGACTCCCCCGCTTCATCCTTGGACCCCTGGCCGACCAACCCCTAGCCACCCCGAAGCGAAATTACCCTCCATTTTCTGTTCCCGCTTCCCGATACCAATATGACGAGAAAGTAATGGAGTCCCTATAGGGCACTGGGCCTGAGGTGGGATCTGGAGTGGAGCAAAACTTATAAGCTCAAGACTCAGAAGCAGGCATAGATGCTGTTGTCAGCTTCAGTTATAATCAAGTATTCAAATCTTCTACAGTCTAGCCCTAGAAATGACAGAATTTAAAATTAGAAATATTTGTAATAAATAATAACTATTGCTGTTTGAAATGAAAACATGCTTAGTATTCAAGGACTTCCATGACCATAGTAACGATAATTATGATATTAGGCGTTTGGTTTGGAGCAAACCACGAAAAATATTCGTAGCCTAACTGTAAATCTTCAAGAATGCTTTCTAGTCCAGATGTTTCTTATCTAGAAGTCCTTGGTCGAAGGGAAAATGTTATAAGGCAACTAACTCCCTATTGAACTTCGCTTTTTTTCTTCCCCAAAGTCTCCTGTATACAGTGTGTAAGCGCAGACTCTATACTGAGCTCCATCATGGGAATTGAATTTTCTCCTCTGCTGCAGCGGATTATTCCTCATTCCCCAGCCCTTAATTTTCCCAGCGGCGGGCTTAGCCTATAGCCTCGGGCAAGTCATGATGGAAGTGAAAGTCTAAGGCTGTAAGCAATTATATTATTATTATATCGTCTAAATTACATTTGCCTCCGTCGCAACCTGCCCTTGTCCCAGCCCCTGTCCACCCGCGCCCGTCTTGTCCTCCGCCCAACGCTGAGAAGTTTTCCCCCGTTTGGCTGCAGAAATATTTGCGCTGCAGTGCTGTGGAAGCAGCTTATTTATACTGTGCAGCACGGGAGCAGGCCCAGGGCTACCTGTGCAGTTGCCATGCGCGAAGCTGAATTGACCGCGCAGGCGGGGGCCCCTTAGGGTATAAAAATGAATTTGTATATATGTTAAATGGATGTGAATACACTGACATTGGACACCGGCTATACAGCTAATTGAAATCTTCTGCTTTTAAGAAATTCCGACAGTAATGTAAAACTTGTTACCGACCATGTTGCACCTGAGCCTGAGGCATCTTCCTTTCTTTGTATTTCAGACAGATAGATGGATAGATAGATAGATAGATAGATAGATAGATAGATAGATAGATAGATAGATAGATAGATAGATAGATAGATAGATAGATAGATAGATAGATGGATAGATAGATAGATAGATAGATAGATAGATAGATAGATAGATAGATAGATAGATAGATAGATAGATAGATAGATAGATAGATAGATAGATAGATAGATAGATAGATAGATAGATAGATAGATAGATAGATAGATAGATAGATAGATAGATAGATAGATAGATAGATAGATAGATAGATAGATAGATAGATAGATAGATAGATAGATAGATAGATAGATAGATAGATAGATAGATAGATAGATAGATAGATAGATAGATAGATAGATAGATAGATAGATAGATAGATAGATAGATAGATAGATAGATAGATAGATAGATAGATAGATAGATAGATAGATAGATAGATAGATAGATAGATAGATAGATAGATAGATAGATAGATAGATAGATAGATAGATAGATAGATAGATAGATAGATAGATAGATAGATAGATAGATAGATAGATAGATAGATAGATAGATAGATAGATAGATAGATAGATAGATAGATAGACAGACAGACAGACGATGGCAATTCTGACTGGCATCCGTGACCAAAGCAGACACCACAGAGAATCAGGAAGCGCTGCTTCTGTTTTGCTTGAGAACAAAGCGGATGCAAGCAGAAAAGAAGCAGATCAATTCACAGTCGAAGGCAGCAGGTGGCCGTAGCTGCTGCCTGCAAGAGAGTTCCGGGCTCGAATCCGGGTCACGCTATTCCGGCAGCAATTATCAGCCGCTTCATTCATTTGTTTGCTGTGCCACGCCGTTCGGGATTGCTTAGTCAAATAGCCAAAAGAAGCAGATCTGCTTCGGAACAATTTTTGCTTCTTGTGCTGTATCATTTCGAATGCCATTTCAGTCAGGCATCGTCAGCAATTCGCCCTCCTCAATCCACTGCCTGGGGGCTCTCTTCTCAGCATGTGCATATTTAGGTAGCCAAGTATAGATATAGACTATATGGTAGAAACAAATGACAAAGAGTTCTCTATGCTGAATTGGCTTTGAATCATGAATTTCTCAGTGCCTTTCTGATATTCATCCTTTGTGACTTGAGTTTGCGGCAATTAGATGATAGACTGATAGATGCTTAAAGCAAGCCTCCATTAGAACATTTTAGACAGAATTTGCTCTGAATATTTAATCATACTCTCATCTCGCGCCTTTCATCTCATCTCTATGTTATCATCCTCTCATCTTCTCCCTTCACCACTCACCCTGCCCCACTATCTTCTCACTGTCTTCACTCTCCTCTCACCGTCTATACTCTCCTCTCTACTCTCCTCTCACCCTCTCCACTCTCCTCTCACCCTCTATACTCTCCTCTCCATTCTCCACTCTCCTCTCACCCTCTCGACTCTCCTCTCACTCTCTCCACTCTCCTCTCACCCTCTCGACTCTCCTCTCACTCTCTCCACTCTCCTCTCACCCTCTCCACTCTCCTCTCCACTCTCCTCTCACCCTCTCCACTCTCCTCTCACCCTCTATACTCTCCTCTCTACTCTCCTCTCACCCTCTCCACTCTCCTCTCACCCTCTATACTCTCCTCTCACCCTCTCCACTCTCCTCTCACCCTCTCCACTCTCCTCTCCATTCTCCACTCTCCTCTCACCCTCTATACTCTCCTCTCCACTCTCCTCTCCACTCTCCTCTCACCCTCTCCACTCTCCTCTCCACTCTCCTCTCCACTCTCCACTCTCCTCTCACCCTCTCCACTCTCCTCTCTACTCTCCTCTCACCCTCTCCACTCTCCTATTACCCTCTCCACTGTCCTCTCACCCTCTCTTCTCAGCCTCTTCACCCTCTTCTCACCCTCTCATCTCTTTCTCTTTCTTTCTAATCTATCATCTCACTCTATAAATTCCCCCTTCTCTGTCTGTCTTTCTACCTAGATAATTTCATCACTTTTTTCTTGTGAAGCCACACTGTCCCGAATATTTGCTTGCTTCGAAAGCAATGCAGGAGCTTAGAGCATCTTCACAAAGCTACTGAATGTATCGACTAAGATCAACACTAACTTGGCACACTCGCTCGGCATCCCCTTGAAAATGTTGATACCAAGAATGGATTAAGCTGCTGGGGATTTATATCGAACAATATAATCCTCATTCATTTAACAACAATAACTGACACGAACTAAATACGAAATAATGTAAAAGAAGATTAGTGAGAGATTATTGCGCCAAAGCCCATTGCCCCTGGGCCGGGCTGTGCCACCCACGATATACCTACCCAAGCCCAGAAGCCTCCTTCAGTCGTGTATCAAGTCATCCCAAGCCACAGAAGGATTATCCCACCCATCGGCACCTTGCCAACAATCCGACAAAATTTGGGATTAAAAAATCATTTCGAGATTTTGGTTGGCAACTGCGAGACGTGTGAAGTGTATCGCAGATACTTGAGCGGCTGTCGATTAGGGGAGAACCTTTAGGGGGAATATTTACACCCTTAATCCATTCCGTGGGAATACATATGCCAGCATGTCAGAATTTATGCCAGAATTTTGCATAACCTTGGCGCCATCTAAAGGATGCGGCCATTGCGGCGGACAGGTTCATGGACCTTTGGCTACTTGGACTGGAAACGCGATGCATGCATCTGGCTAAAATGTGGACAAATGTAATAGAATATTATATTCTATTTTTATAGAAAATTTCCTTTTTGAAGAAATTTATCTTTTAGTTAATTTATTTCGTTTTATATTATTTTCGTTTCGTTAAAACCTAAGAGAACCACTTTGACTGTCTCATGGTGGGCGTCCCTGTCTCTTGGTGTCCCTGTCTCTTGGTGGGTGTCCCTGTCTCTTGGTGGGAATCCCTGTCTCTTGGTGGGTGCCCCATTTCTTGGTGGGTGCCCCATTTCTTGGTGGGCGTCCCTGTCTCTTGGTGGGTGTCCCTGTCTCTTGGTGGGTGTCCCTGTCTCTTGGTGGGCGCCCCTGTCTCTTGGAGGGCGCCCCCTGTCTCTTGGTGGGGGCCCCTGTCTGTTGGTGGGCGCCCCCTGTCTGTTGGTGGGCGCCCCCTGTCTGTTGGTGGGCGTCCCTGTCTCTTGGTGGGAATCCCTGTCTCTTGGTGGGAATCCCTGTCTCTTGGTGGGTGCCCCCATTTCTTGGTGGGCGCCCCTGTCTCTTGGTGGGCGCCCCTGTCTCTTGGTGGGCGTCCCTGTCTCTTGGTGGGGGCCCCTGTCTCTTGGAGGGCGCCCCCTGTCTCTTGGTGGGGGCCCCTGCCTCTTGGAGGGCGCCCCCTGTCTGTTGGTGGGCGCCCCCTGTCTGTTGGTGGGCGCCCCCTGTCTGTTGGTGGGCGCCCCCTGTCTCTTGGTGGGCGCCCCCTGTCTCTTGGTGGGCTAAGATGTTTTTCAGCGGTCCCTGGACGCAGGGATTTTTGAGATTTTTTTGTCGTTGAGAAAAGTGGAGATAATCCGCCTCAGCACATGGCTACATCTCCAGCGAAAGATGAAGGATTGGGATTGGGGAGAAAAGACAAGTGGCAGACTCACAGAGTTTGAGTGGGTGAAAGACACAGGACTCGATCCAGTCGGTACAAGAAAGGATTAAAGTTTATTTGGAGACTGCCTGTCTATCTTCGAATAGGGAAGAGGGAGAGTTGAGATCCCAGCAAAACCTGCATGCGCCAAATCCCTAGCCTTGGGGGAAGATGGAGATCCCGATTTCTGGCTGAGATTGCTGATGCTGCAGCCGCCTTATTTAGTAGCTACGAGCTATACTGTATAAAAGATGAGCAGTTCACTGTGTAATAGTAGTTAATGGACTCGAACAAGTTGAGTGCCACTTTGTCAGGGGCGCCATATTGGTTGTCAGGGAAGCCATATTGGTTGTCAGGGGCGCCATATTGGTTGTCAGGGGCGCCATATTGGTTGTCAGGAGAGCCATATTGGTTGTCAGTGGCGCCATATTGGTTGTCAGGGGAGCCATATTGGTTGTTAGGGGGGCCATATTGGTTGTCAGGTGCGCCATATTGGTTGTTAGGGGTGCCATATTGGTTGTCAGGGGTGCCATATTGGTTGTCAGGGGAGCCATATTGGTTGTCAGTGGCGCCATATTGGTTGTCAGGGGAGCCATATTGGTTGTTAGGGGGGCCATATTGGTTGTCAGGTGCGCCATATTGGTTGTTAGGGGTGCCATATTGGTTGTCAGGTGCGCCATATTGGTTGTTAGGGGTGCCATATTGGTTGTCAGGGGAGCCATATTGGTTGTCAGGGGCGCCATATTGGTTGTCAGGGGAGCCATATTGGTTGTTAGGGGGGCCATATTGGTTGTTAGGGGGCCATATTGGTTGTCAGGTGCGCCATATTGGTTGTTAGGGGTGCCATATTGGTTGTCAGGGGCGCCATATTGGTTGTCAGGGGAGCCATATTGGTTGTCAGGGGCGCCATATTGGTTGTCAGGGGAGCCATATTGGTTGTTAGGGGGCCATATTGGTTGTCAGGTGCGCCATATTGGTTGTTAGGGGTGCCATATTGGTTGTCAGGTGCGCCATATTGGTTGTTAGGGGTGCCATATTGGTTGTCAGGGGAGCCATATTGGTTGTCAGGGGCGCCATATTGGTTGTCAGGGGAGCCATATTGGTTGTTAGGGGGGCCATATTGGTTGTTAGGGGGCCATATTGGTTGTCAGGTGCGCCATATTGGTTGTTAGGGGTGCCATATTGGTTGTCAGGGGCGCCATATTGGTTGTCAGGGGAGCCATATTGGTTGTCAGGGGCGCCATATTGGTTGTCAGGGGAGCCATATTGGTTGTTAGGGGGCCATATTGGTTGTCAGGTGCGCCATATTGGTTGTTAGGGGTGCCATATTGGTTGTCAGGGGAGCCATATTGGTTGTCAGGGGCGCCATATTGGTTGTCAGGGGAGCCATATTGGTTGTTAGGGGGCCATATTGGTTGTCAGGTGCGCCATATTGGTTGTTAGGGGTGCCATATTGGTTGTCAGGTGCGCCATATTGGTTGTTAGGGGTGCCATATTGGTTGTCAGGGGAGCCATATTGGTTGTCAGGGGCGCCATATTGGTTGTCAGGGGAGCCATATTGGTTGTTAGGGGGGCCATATTGGTTGTTAGGGGGCCATATTGGTTGTTAGGGGGCCATATTGGTTGTTAGGGGGGCCATATTGGTTGTCAGGGGAGCCATATTGGTTGTCAGGGGAGCCATATTGGTTGTCAGTGGCGCCATATTGGTTGTCAGGGGAGCCATATTGGTTGTCAGGGAAGCCATATTGGTTGTCAGGGGAGCCATATTGGTTGTCAGGGGAGCCATATTGGTTGTCAGGGAGCCATATTGGTTTTCAGGAATGGTTACCCACTCAGAAGGGCGTCGGTCACGAAAAAAAGTGTCAAACTTGCAACCGCCGACTTCGCCAGACCTTCTTTGGAGCAGGAAAAAGACCCCTGCCGTGACATGTGTTTGTTGCAGCGTATGGCAACAAAAAAACTCCGTCATATTGCGCTTACTCATAATCAAAATTCTTCTCCTATCTAAGATATGAATCTGGGTGATTTTGCAGAACTCAAAAAGAACCTTTTGATATCAGCAAAGGAGAGAGAGAAGAGAAAGGCAAATTGAATCCTAAATAATGGGATTTACTCTCTGTAATCAAGCAAATGTTTTAATCTAATTAGCCGTGTGCGCTTCATCCCTTGATGCTGTTTGGGAGGTGAGTGAGGTCACTCTGCCTTGTGCCTTAATGGTAGAGCTGATTTTAAATAAATTAGCACAATGTAATCCCATTGTGATAGCGGATGTAATTGTCTAATTGTCAGGAAGTTGAAGTTGATCACACTAGATTTTGAGAAAACAATTTTTCCTGATTTAAAAAACATTCTGCACCTGCAGTAGCTAAGGAGACAGAACTAAGGGTCATTGTTCCACGGGAATCGGGATCTCTGTTCACGGGAATCGGGATCTCTGTTCACGGGAATCGGGATCTCTGTTCACGGGAATCGGGATCTCTGTTCACGGGAATCGGGATCTCTGTTCACGGGAATCGGGATCTCTGTTCACGGAAAAGATCTCTGTCCACGGAAAAGATCTCTGTTTACGGGAATTGGGATCTCTGTTCACGGAAAAGATATCTGTTCACGGAAAAGATCTCTGTTTACGGGAAAGATCTCTGTTCACGGGAATTGGGATCTCTGCTCACGGAAAAGATATCTGTTCACGGAAAAGATCTCTGTCCATGGAAAAGATCTCTGTTTACGGGAAAGATCTCTGTTCACGGGAAAAATCTTTGTTCACGGGAAAGATCTCTGTCCATGGGAAAGATCTCTGTCCACGGGAAAGATCTCTGTTCACGGATAACGTGTTTTAGTTTTAGTAGAACTGACTGAAAGTTCAAATTTTGAAGATGAGGCTGCATACATATACATTAGTTCAATTCTAACTGCCAGATGCTAAAAAATCAATTATTTACATATTTACACCAAGGGATATCATCTAAAGTCGAGGCCACCCATAGCGAATCTTACACCAAGCTAATTACAGCTTGACAATATGCGAGCTATGAATATCAAACAGTTGGCATGGAATGAAAAGCAGCCCTGCAATGTTAATGGAATAACCACCTGTGTGATCTAATTCCTATTTTGTGTTGCAGGTGTCCCCTGCTGCTGGGCAATGGGATAAAAATTCACACCTTTTTTAACAAAGACAAAATGAAAGGATTTTTTACCTAACAGAATCCCCCCATGCATCTGTCGAAAATCTCGCGCGACTAAAAAAGTTATCTAAGTAAAAATTTCAAGAATCTATGGAAAATAATTCAAAAGAGCAGCGCCTTCTTTTGCATTTCTGCAACAAATTCTTTTAGGAGAAGGGTGCCCCAAGGCTGGTCTTTGTGACTGACAATGGGACAATGGATAATGGGGAGTGTTGTTTGCAAAGCTGACGAGATCCCATCAATGAGGAGATTTTCGTGAGTGTCAGTTCTTGAGCATCCTAATATATGGGTAGTAAATATTCTTTTTGTGAGCAAGCAGCCGGGCTCGAGTGTGGCATTGCAGCACCTGTCTGCTTCACCTCGCTTGCAGAACTTTTTTATTGCTGAACTTCACCGCAAGACATAATCGGATTAAGGAAGATTTTGAAGCCATAGGTAGACAGGTGGGATTCACTCAGACAGGGAGAGATTCACTCAAATAAGATTGAGATTCACTCAAATAAGGCGAGACCCATTCAAATAAGGTGAGACTCACTCAGATAGGGTGAGATTCACTCAAAAAAGGTGAGATTCGCTCAGATAGGGTGAGATTCACTCAGATGGGGTAGGATTCACTCAGATAGGGTGAGATTCACTCTAATAAGGGTGAGATTCACTCATACAGGGTGAGATTCACTGAAATAAGAGTGAGATTCACTCAGATGGGGTGAGATTCACTCAGGCGGGTGAGATTCACTCAGATGGGGTGAGATTCACTCAGGCGGGTGAGATTCACTCAAACGGGTGAGATTCGCTCAAATAGCGTGAGACTAATTCAGGCAGGGTGAGATTCACTTAAATAGGGTGAGATTCACTAAAATAAAGGTGAGATCCATTTATATTGACAAGGTGAGACAACGGCTGATAGGAGTCAGAGATTCACACATAGAATCTTAGGCTAGTCATATAGGAAAAGAATCACAAATGCAACAGAATCCACAATCGAGAGTTAGAGACAGCGAAAGCTACAAGAAGAGGATAACCCATCAATCCCCAACCTATCCTATCCAATAGCTAACATGATATCCCCCCATGGATTGGGAGCCGGCTACCAGAGACCCCGAAACTAGCATGAAAGCAGAGCTGGACAGTTAATCGAACAATAGATTGCTCGAGGCGATGTAAAGCAGGAGAGAGAGAGAGAGAGAGAGAGAGAGAGAGAGAGAGAGAGAGAGAGAGAGAGAGAGAGAGAGTGAGAGAGGAGGATGGAGGGAACGCATGCCGTGATTAGCGAGGCGGACACAGGGAGGCGGGGTCCAGCGGCTCAGAACAAGGACTGTTAAAGAAGTATAGAAACTGGATTGGAAAAGCTCAACTGCTATGTGTATCTGAACACAGGACGTCTAGCAGTCCATGACCGTCGGGACCATATTAGAAATTCCAAATTGAAGCTGACAACCAATGCTTTTGGCGCATATTAAGTTAGGATCATTATACATGTAAGGGACAGTGATTTCATAAGAGGAACTGAAGAAATTCAATACTTGTCTTATGTGATAGGAAGAAAGCTCTAGAATAGAAGATTCGATACTAATACACCTTGGCCCTGCAAAACTGTCACTGTATTTTAGATGCAACTTTCTCTACTGCTTCGGATTCTAATTTTAACATTTTTAATTTCGCTTTTCGATCGATCAGCTTTTTGGAATCGATCAGATTTATGCAAATTGTATGCTGCAATCTGGATTGATGGCTTTCTCTCTGTGTTTACTCTCTGTCTCTTAGGTGTCTGTTCTCTCTTATCTCTGTATCTACTCTCTCTTATGTCTACATATACTCTCTCTTATCTCTGCATATACTCTCTCTTATCTCTGCATATACTCTCTCTTATCTCTGAATCTACTCTCTCTTAGGTCTGCATATACTCTCTCTTATCTCTGCATATACTCTCTCTTATCTCTGCATATACTCTCTCTTATCTCTGCATATACTCTCTCTTATCTCTGCATATACTCTCTCTTATCTCTGCATATACTCTCTCTTATCTCTGCATATACTCTCTCTTATCTCTGCATATACTCTCTCTTATCTCTGCATATACTCTCTCTTATCTCTGCATATACTCTCTCTTATCTCTGCATATACTCTCTCTTATGTCTGCATATACTCTCTCCTATCTCTGAATCTACTCTCTCTTATCTCTGCATCTACTCTCTCTTATGTATGAATCTACTCTCTCTTATGTCTGCATATACTCTCCCTTATGTCTGCATATACTCTCCCTTATCTCTGCATATACTCTCTCTTATCTCTGAATCTACTCTCTCCTATCTCTGAATCTACTCTCTCTTATCTCTGCATCTACTCTCTCTTATGTATGAATCTACTCTCTCTTATGTCTGCATATACTCTCCCTTATGTCTGCATATACTCTCCCTTATCTCTGCATATACTCTCTCTTATCTCTGAATCTACTCTCTCTTATGTCTGCATCTACTCTCTCTTATCTCTGTATCTACTTTCTCTTATCTCTGAATCTACTCTCTCTTATCTCTGCATATACTCTCTCTTATCTCTGAATCTACTCTCTCTTATGTCTGAATCTACTCTCTCTTATCTCTGAATCTACTCTCTCTTATCTCTGAATCTACTCTCTCTTATCTCTGTATCTACTTTCTCTTATCTCTGAATCTACTCTCTCTTATCTCTGAATCTACTCTCTCTTATCTCTGAATCTACTCTCTCTTATCTCTGAATCTACTCTCTCTTATCTCTGTATCTACTTTCTCTTATCTCTGAATCTACTCTCTCTTATCTCTGAATCTACTCTCTCTTATCTCTGAATCTACTCTCTCTTATCTCTGTATCTACTTTCTCTTATCTCTGAATCTACTCTCTCTTATCTCTGCATATACTCTCTCTTATCTCTGAATCTACTCTCTCTTATGTCTGAATCTACTCTCTCTTATGTCTGAATCTACTCTCTCTTATCTCTGAATCTACTCTCTCTTATGTCTGAATATACTCTCTCTTATGTCTAGCTTCTCTCTCTTATATCTGTATCTACAGTATATGCACCACTCTAATCTATATTTATATTCTCTAAACTCATATTTTCTATCCTCACTCACTTTCACATATTATTGACTCGACTAATCAGTCACCAGGGTCTATTCTTGAGCCGCCGAGGCAGCATAAAAAATTAGTCAAATAATTGGCTGCACAGGCAATTGGGCGGTGCGGTGGGGGGGGGGTTGTTATTGCCATGGTCGCCAAGCCCAAGAGAGATCGAAATTGGCTGCGCCGAGACGAGAAGAGTTGCGTTGACGCTTGGAAAGTCAATAATCTTATAAGTAATTGGCGTAGCTCGCGTATATAGAGAAGGGAAGAAAGGGAGAGGGTGAGAAGCACTGGACCCCGAGGGGGCAACCGCTCCCCCCCTTAGTCAGTTAGATTAGGACGCAATTGTCTATGGCCAAGGAACACTAACAATGCGAAATCTGGATTGGTAAAGCTTAGCAATTTATTTTCAAGTGCAATATTACTTACTGCTGGATTTCAATTTTAAATCTCTTCTCTGAATACACTCTCTGTAGTTTCTGAATTTCATTCTCATATCTAAATCTCACCCTCTCTTATCTCTGAATCTCACCCTCTCTTATCTTTGAATCTCACCCTCTCTTATCTCTGAATCTCACCCTGTCTTATCTTGGAATCTCACCCTCTCTATCTCTGAATCTCAGCCGCTTTCATTTCTGAATCTCACCCTATCTTATCTCTGAATCTCACCCTCTCTTATTTCTGAATCTCACCCTGTCTTATCTTGGAATCTCACCCTCTCTATCTCTGAATCTCAGCCGCTCTCATTTTTGAATCTCACCCTATCTTATCTCTGAATCTCACCCTCTCTTATTTCTGAATCTCACCCTCTCTTATCTCTGAATTTCACCCTCTCTTATTTCTGAATCTCACCCTCTCTTATCTCTGAATCTCACCCTCTCTTATCTCTGAATCTCACCCTCTCTTATCTTTGAATCTCACCCTCTCTTAACCCTGAATCTCACCCTCTCTTATCTCTGAATCTCACCCTTTCTTATCTCTGAATCTCACCCTCTCTTATCTTTAAATCTTACCCTCTATTATATCCGTGTACGGCCTCTGTCTCTACCATACAATCGTACACCGCTAATTCTAGTGGTCCTTGGTCCAGACGTGCGCCCATGAGGCTTCTCAATCTTCACAATCCAAATCCTGCATCTAGAGCACCCTGTCCGCAGCTTCACTGAAGTGAATAACATTCAGGCTACTGGAATTAAGCATTGAGTTGCAAGATAGGCAGAAAATTGCAATCTGGCAAATGCTAAGCATAGCTAGACTTCGAATTTAGACTGCCCACCCCCTCACCCGGCTCCGAAATCAACAAGCCGTATGATATTGTTTTTATTTTTATACACTTTATTTTATTCATTCATTTCAGCTCACCAGATCTGGCGTGAAATGCGACCTCACCCGAACAAAATTTAGCGGATGGCTAGGTTGATGGGCACGCGGTTGGAGTCTCTCCTGATGGGGTCTCACGGTCTGGCATCGCATTCCCAGTTAAAAAAGCTAACATTGGCGTCTTACATTGCCGCCCCGAAAGCATCGGCGCCCCGAAAGCATCGGCGCCCCTAACATTGGTGCCCTTAACATCGGCGCCCCAAGACCCGGCGACCATAACATTGGCGCCCCTATCATCGGCGCCCTCTATCATTGGCGCCACTATCATCGGCGCCCCCCAAGCATCGGGCGCCCCTAACCATCTGGCAGTCATAAAGGTCATGGCAGAGACGGGGTCTCATCTCACACGCTCTAATCTAACATCATCTATAAGTGACATAAGCCAACCAAAAATTAGCTTTCAATTGCCAATATTGCTACTGTTAGTAGCCGCTTATCACGTGCGAATATATAGTTCAGATATAAAATTTTCCAGGAAACGGTCGGTACTCCTAGCTCCAAATCTTAATTACTCGCCCGAAACCACATACTTTATTTCTTGACACAACTTCCTAACTCTCCCGACACAACATCCTGACTCTCCCGACACAACATCCTGACTTTCCCGACACAACATCCTGACTCTCCCGACACAACATCCTGACTCTCCCGACACAATATCCTGACTTTCCCGACACAACATCCTGACTCTCCCGACACAACATCCTGACTTTCCCGACACAACATCCTGACTCTCCCGACACAACATCCTGACTTTCCCGACACAACATCCTGACTCTCCCGACACAATATCCTGACTCTCCCGACACAACATCCTGACTCTCCCGACACAACATCCTGACTCTCCCGACACAACATCCTGACTCTCCCGACACAACATCCTGACTCTCCCGACACAACATCCTGACTCTCTGCATTCTGACCCACCGACCACCGAAATCACCCATCTGTCTCCTGATCCCGCGTGTAAACAGATCATTTTCCGCGTCATGTACTTTTTTGGCGACATTTTGAGTTCTTATTTGTTAAAACTAGCTACTGTTTTAGTTTTAGCTTGGATAAAAATATCCGGCTTTAGCTTTCTACTCACAATTGGCGTAATTAGGTGTGAAAGCAGTTGTTTCGGCTTTTAACAAAATGTACTTTTTTGTTATGAATATATTTGACATACTGGAATGCGTATAGGATGTCATTTTAAATAGGTCAACCTAAACATTGAGATAATAACCAAAGAATTATGATATGAATCATAAAATTATGATTCACAGTAAAGTCACATCGTAAGATTGTAAGCTATATCTCACTTGAAGTTTATGAGTTCAGTCTCTCTTTGACTGTGAGCCACACAATGAAATCACGAGCTTAGTTTCCCATTCACTGTGAGATCCTAAGCTTAGTCTCACCACGAGATCCCAAACTTAGTCTCATTCTGAAATTTAGAGCTTAGTCTCACCGTGAGATCCCGAGTTTTTTCTCACCGTAAGATTCCCAGCTTAGTCTCTCTGTGAGGTCACGAGCTTAGTCTCAACGTTAGATTCCGAGCTTACTCTCTATTTGGGATTCCGAGCTTAGTTTCACCGTGAGATTCCAAACTTAATTTTACCGTGCGATTCCGAGCTTAGTCTCACCGTGAGATTCGAGCTTAGTCTCACCGTGAGATTCCGAGAGCTTAGTCTCAATTTGAGATCCGGAGCTTAAGTCTCAGTGTGAGATCACGAGCTTAGTCTCACCATGGGATCCCGAGCTTAGTCTCACCGTGAGATTCCGAGTTTAGTCTCACCATGAGATTCCAAGCAATTAGTCTCACCGTGAGATCCCGAGTTTAGTCTCACCGTGAGATCCCGAGTTTAGTTTCACCGTGAGATCCCGAGCTAAACTACCTATAAACTGACATTTCTTGAACTGAAACTACTAACAGTAAAGTAAAAGCAAAATTGTTTTACCGTGAGTCTTAGTATGGCCTACTACAGGTGGGGAAAAGTCTACAGAATAGATCATTTATTCGATGGAAGACAGAACCGCCCTAAAGACGCACGACCCGTCAGTGGCTATCATCAGTAAAGGCAGAGTGAGGATCGCTCAAGCAGAACTGGGATTCTATTGTTCTATTGTGCCAGAATAATACGAGCTACCTTGGCTTTGCTCAAGTAGTCAAGGCTTGAGCTACTTGTGTCTGAGTCAAGCATCCACTTCAATCACAGACTGTTCTATTCAAGAAATAAACTCGGATTCCGTCTCCGCCCCCAGGGGGGGGGGTTCTCAGTGTAGCAGCTCCCAGCACCTGACAAAACCTCATCAGTGGTGTCGCTATGGATGGCTTTTATGGTTAGGGTGACAAAGCCAAGAATTCTGCACGACAAAATTGCTGCATTATTTTGGGAATCGGTGTTGTTAGCACTCCTTTTGGCGCCGAATCCAGACACACGTACCCATTTTGGCGCCGAATTCAGACACACGTACCCATTTTGGCGCCGAATTCAGACACACGTACCCATTTTGGCGCCGAATCCAGACACACGTACCCATTTTGGCGCCGAATTCAGACACACGTACCCATTTTGGCGCCGAATCCAGACACACGTACCCATTTTGGCGCCGAATTCAGACACACGTACCCATTTTGGCGCCGAATCCAGACACACGTACTCATTTTGGCGCCGAATTCAGACACACGTACTCATTTTGGCGCCACAGACAGGCAACTCATTTTGACGCCGTAGGCAGGCAACTCAATTTGGCGCCACAGACAAGCAGCTCATTTTGACGCCGTAGGCAGGCAAATCAATTTGGCGCCACAGACAGGCAGCTCATTTTGGCGCCACAGACAGGCGACTCATTTTGGCGCCACAGACAGGCACTCATTTTAGTGCCGCAGACAGGCACTCATTTTAGCGCCGCAGACAGGCAACTCATTTTGGCGCCGCAGACAGGCAACTCATTTTAGCGCCACAGACAGGCAATTCATTTTAGCGCCACAGACAGGCAACTCAATTTGGCGCCACAGACAGGCGATTCATTTTGGCGCCACAGACAGGCAACTCATTTTGGCGCTACAGACAGGCAATCATTTTGGCGCCGCCTCATCTCCAGCTGCTTGAGAACTGCTTGACAATGCTTCGACGAAAGCGCACTTGGTTGGGGATACTCTAATTTGATTCTCTTAAAGTCAAAGTCAGAAATTTAATATCTCGTGAATAATTTGGTTATTTCTTAAAAATTTATGCACCTTTGCGTCTGCAATTTCAGCAAAAATTACACTTCAAGTCAAACAAAGCATACTTATAGCTAGATTTTTTCTGAAGAATCAGTCAGGCAGTCAGTTTAAAATATAGATAATTTTAACAACCCAGTGCGTGTGACTGTCTATCAACTGTCTATTCACTGACACATAACTGTCTATTCACTGACACATAACTGTCTATTCACTGACACATAACTGTCTATTCACTGACACATAACTGTCTATTCACTGACACATAACTGTCTATTCACTGACACATAACTGTCTATTCACTGACACATAACTGTCTATTCACTGACACAAAACTGTCTATTCACTGACACATAACTGTCTATTCACTGACACAAAACTGTCTATTCACTGACACATAACTGTCTATTCGCTGACACAAAACTGTCTATTCGCTGACGCAAAACTAACACCCCACACCCACGCGAGAGCCTACTCCCACCCACACGTAGGCAAGTACCCTGCCACCCACACAAATTTATCCACCCACTGCTGACACTCGCCCTTCTGCCAAGCACAAAGTCATCCACCCAGCAACCCCCACACTCAGCCTTCAGCTCCCGCCCATGCGAATCCAGCCGTGCAATTTCAATGCCAGTCGCTAGTCTCGCAGCAACAATAAGAGTGATAAGGCTTCAAGGCTTTAAAGCAATTGGCATGCGAGTTCTCCTGGCATCCTCAGAGAGCCAATCCTTGAGCAGCTGGTGCCCCAGCCAACTCCAACCTCTCAGGCCAACCGATGCAGTAACTCAAGTCTTAATATAGACGAGTTGCTTCACCCACTCGGCTGCTTGTCCCAGAGGAGAAATATTCCCAGCAACAAGATAGAGTTGAGAAAGTCAGGAGTTGAAAAGCAACCAGCAGCAGTCATAGTTGTGGAGAAGACGCTCAAGTAGACGCCCACGCAGACGTCACTGCTGCATCTTGAAATTCAATAAGTTTCTACAAATCCAAATTCCTGTCGATAATCATCTAGCTAGGTAGCAGTGCTCTCAAGAGTTGGACAGCTCAAGAACAAGTGCAGCAGACAGAACCAATCGAGTATGCAGTTTTTCACAGAAGTCGCCATCTGCTGTCTATTGCTGACCGTGCCGACAGTCAAAGTCTGCGGCATGGCTGCGACAATCGACAATGAGGATGATGGCGACATGAACCAAGCGCTGGAGAGTCAACGCAGCATCCAGGACGGTGTCGAAGGTGATCTACTTTGGATTCTGAAGGCTGCCAGACGGCAGGGCAAGCGGTCCTCGGGTCTGCAGCTGCCAGCAAAGTACAGCGACTTCGTAAAGGACTGGGCAAAGGAGATGCGCTATTCCACAACCAATATCAGGTATAGGTGCGGCTTGCACTGACTGACGTTAATGACAAATTAATGTCCACCAAATTAATATCTGCACCGTTCATTTGCATTGCAGATGGTAAGACTAACCTACCAAAGCAAGTTAAGACAAGCCTCGCCGATCGATTGATTGTGTCTTTTAAAAAATTAACACAATAATGTAACATAAAAACTTGAAAACTCAATTGTAACTTAAGCCTTGTTGAAAAATATAACTCAAACCACTTCAATAAATAAAATACATTAAATTAATTAAGAAAACTACGCACGTAGTATCGCTTCACTCGAAAAAAACTGGAAGTCGATATCGAGTTCGAATTGTCCGAAGCTAAATGGCATTTGTTTCGAGTTGGCCACGTTTTGCTTGTTGGAGTTGCTATCGGTATAGGGATAACACTGGTACAAAGCAAACTATGTGAAGGCGACAGTCCGCTCGCAGACAGTCAGGAGGTAGGCCAGTCTTGCCTATAACAGCGAAAACCGAAATACAGGGACCCTAAGCCTACTGCGACCCTAACCCTAAACCTAATCCAGAACACTAACTCTTAAACCTAATCCATAACCCTAATCCATAACCCTAATCCAGAAACCCTAATCCAGAACCCTAATTCAAAACCCTAATTCAGAAGCCTAATTCAGAATCCTAATCCAGAACCCTAATCCAGAATCCTAAACCACAAACCTAATCCAGAACCCTAATCCAGAACCCTTATCTAGAACCCTAATCCAGAACCCTAACCCAGAACCCTAATCCAGAACCCTAAACCAGAACCGTAAACCAGAACCCAAATCCAGAACCCTAAACCAGAACCCTAATCCAAAACCCTAATTCAAAACCCTAATCCAAATCCCTAATCCGCGACCCTAATCCAGAACCCTTATCCAGAACCCTAACCTAGAACCCTAATCCAGAACCCTAAACCACAAACCTAATTCAGAACCCTAATCCAGAACCCTGATCCACAACCCTAATCCAGAACCCTGATCCACAACCCTAATCCAAAACCCTAACCTAGATACCCTAATCAAGATACTCTAACCTAGAACCCTAATCCAGAACCCTAATCCAGAACCCTAATCCAGAACCCTAATCCAGAACCCTAATTCAAAACCCTAATCCAGAACCCTAATCCAACAGCAGGTCAACGCAGGTCAAGTTATTGATACACTGGCTTATTTAAGCTAGTTTCAAGACATACAGCATTCGAGAAATATACTCTTAAATTACTTCCTAACTTTGGAAAGATAGATTTAGGAAAGAACTCATTTCTTCGCCTAAAAGAGATTTGTTCTGAAACTTCTCAAACACGATGATGTTTCGAAGAGATTGCATGAAAATCATGTTTGCGTGTAACAGTAGAACTCCCAAGAGAATTAAGGGAGAATTAAACACCAACTTTTAGTTTTATAGTTTACAATAATATTAGCCGCACCGGATTTTCGTGATTAAGATCGTGATTAAATTGCACAGGGTAGAGTTATTATATTTTATACTACAATAGTACTGCTTGCACTTTATATAGCGAAGGTGGGAGTGGCACTATATTTATTCTATTGCTCGCTAGCATGCATAAAACTTCAACAAAAGACAATGAAAACTCATAAATAAGTGTTTTACGTAAGCGAAATAAATATCACAATAAGCGGTGGATTTTTTAATTAACTAGAAAGCTTGAGTCACAGGCCACACTGCTAATGTACCATTAAAAGTTCTTTATCATTGAGTTGTTCTATACTGTCCGTCAAAAGTTCCGGAACCCTTGCTACAATGTCTTCTAGCGGACATAATTTCAGTCCGTTTCAATTGTAACTTGATTCAAATGAAAGCTGCGGATCTCAGCTCCATGATGTGGTCAAGAAAAAGTTTATTCGAAGGAGCGCGTGTGAACAGGCCAGTGTTATGTACATAAAGGTTAGAGAAAAAAAGTGAGGAAAAGACAAACAAGCAATTGACTCTCCCATGAAAGCTGACTGCACAAGAATCCATAAGAGCCTGTTGATTTCAACACAAGTTTTGGCCATAGACTAATGTTAGCCAGGCTGAACACTGCGCGCAAACCGATTCCTTCCCATGTGTGTTTGCTCCATAGACTCAGCAACCATAGACAATTGCTTGTTTGTCTTTTCCTCACTTTTTTTCTCTAACCTTTATGTACATAACACTGGCCTGTTCACACGCGCTCCTTCGAATAAACTTTTTCTTGACCACATCATGGAGCTGAGATCCGCAGCTTTCATTTGAATCAAGTTACAATTGAAACGGACTGAAATTATGTCCACTAGAAGACATCGTAGCAAGGGTTCCGGAACTTTTGACGGACAGTATATAAGAGTTTTACTTTACTAAGCAGAATCAGGCTGACGGGCAAATGCTTTTATATATATATATACGGGCTATAAATATATGCAAAATTGATTGACAGATTTGAACATGCGCGCAAGTCTATCGACACGGATTCTGTGAGATTATCGCAGCATATCAAAAAGCATATTCTTAGCTTATCAACAACATGGCTACAGGATATTCAACGCTTCAGTCAATGCGAGTTCATCGAAAAAACCAAGGACCCTGAAAAAGAAACCGAATCGAAATAAACTGGTCGATGGAGAAGAGATCCTCGAATTACAAGCTGTGGCAACACGCGCTGTGAAAAATTAAAGTAGACAGTCGTGCAGGCGACAATGATGATGATTACATTCTTTGACGAAGTGGCAAACAGATATTTTGGGTCAATATTTAAGTCAATGCTGCACTGGCAAAACGCAAAAGAAAAATTCTCGCTACATTCTATTGAAAAGCAAATCGTCAAGATCTACCACAAGTATCGTCAAGATCTACCACAAGAATCGTCAAGATCTACCACAAGTGTCGTCAAGATCTACCACAAAGTGACGTCAAGATCTACCGAAAAGTATCGTCAAGATCTACCACAAAGTATCGTCAGGTCAAGATCTACCACAAGTATCGTCAAGATCTACCATAAAGTTTCGTCAGGTCAGGATCTACCACAAAGTGTCGTCAAGATCTACCACAAAGTGTCGTCAAGATCTACCACAGAGTATCGTCAGGATCTACCACAAAGTATCGTCAAGATCACCACAAAGTGTCGTCAAGATCTACCACAAAGTGTCGTCAAGATCTACCACAAAGTATCGTCAAGATCTACCACAAAGTGTCGTCAAGATCTACCACAAAGTGTCGTCAAGATCTACCACAGAGTATCGTCAAGATCTACCATAAGGTATCGTCAGGTCAGGATCTACCACAAAGTATCGTCAAGATCACCACAAAGTGTCGTCAAGATCTACCACAAAATGGAAGTGGTATTAAAAAAAATGTGCCATATCTACCAGTAAGAAGTGGATGTGCACTTGCAGGAGGAATGAAAATATGAAATAAATTCATCGACAAAAGGCAGACGGCATAATGATTTATAAAAGCATAGAAATAGTCTACATGTAGACTGCGTCTTTATGAGGCCAGACTGAAATTACCAATTTAAATTAGGGGCCACAAACAGGGATTTCGTAGAATCATCAGACGACACCATACGAGCGTACAAGTCAAAATGATAAAATCTTAACAATCCAATAAACTCAACGCTTACATACTACGAGCGCTCGTATAACCATAAGGACTACATTGAGGCATCTAAATTTAGATCTACAACAACAGAAATTTATCCCATAGGACTCGCAAAGCTGAACTAACCCCAATCGCTAGTCTTCACTAACGTATATTGTTACGACGGGCCTCGTTTTCTGACATGTCAAATTTAGAAAGTCATAAAAATAGATTAATATATATAATACAAGGCTCTGCTGCGGCATCCCGCGTATTCAAAATCGATGATGCAATAAAATACTGCTGTACTTGCAGGCACCCATTGATCCACTCTCGAGTGCATGAAGATAGGCAACTGCTAAATACAATGGCAACCCATAATACTGTTCAAGCTTTATCAAGTATTCACGTAGAGAATATTTATTTTAAAACCGCCAGTACAAAAGAGAATTTAATTAGATCTGTCACAATTGACTGCCAGTGTCATTTGACTGTCAGTGACATTTGACTGCCAGTGTCAATTGACTGTCAGTGTCAATTGACTGTCAGTGTCATTTGACTGTCAGTGTCATTTGACTGCCAGTGTCAATTGACTGTCAGTGTCATTTGACTGCCAGTGTCATTTGACTGCCAGTGACAATTGACTGCCAGTGTCATTTGACTGTCAGTGTCATTTGACTGTCAGTGACAATTGACTGTCAGTGACATTTGACTGCCAGTGTCATTTGACTGTCAGTGTCATTTGACTGTCAGTGACATTTGACTGTCAGTGACAATTGGCTGCCAGTGTCATTTGACTTCCAGTGTCATTTGACTGCCAGTGTCATTTGACTGTCAGTGTCATTTGACTGTCAGTGTCATTTGACTGTCAGTGTCATTTGACTGTCAGTGTCAATTGACTGCCAGTGTCATTTGACTGTCAGTGTCAATTGACTGTCAGTGTCAATTGACTGTCAGTGTCATTTGACTGCCAGTGACAATTGACTGCCAGTGACATTTGACTGTCAGTGACAATTGACTGCCAGTGACAATTGACTGCCAGTGTCAATTGACTGCCAGTGTCAATTGACTGTCAGTGTCATTTGACTGCCAGTGACAATTGACTGCCAGTGTCAATTGACTGCCAGTGTCAATTGACTGTCAGTGTCATTTGACTGCCAGTGTCATTTGACTGTCAGTGACAATTGACTGCCAGTGTCATTTGACTGCCAGTGTCATTTGACTGTCAGTGTCATTTGACTGTCAGTGTCATTTGACTGTCAGTGTCATTTGACTGTCAGTGTCAATTGACTGCCAGTGTCATTTGACTGTCAGTGTCAATTGACTGTCAGTGTCATTTGACTGTCAGTGTCATTTGACTGCCAGTGTCATTTGACTGCCAGTGTCATTTGACTGTCAGTGTCAATTGACTGTCAGTGACGTTTGACTGCCAGTGTCAATTGACTGTCAGTGACATTTGATTGTCAGTGACAATTGACTGTGCATGTATTTTGGCCTTCTCTCGAGGACAGGGTGAAGTCGTCAAAGACAATAGAGTCATCCGAGAGTTAATTTGAGGCGTGCTAGGCCTTCGTCACTTTATGAATTTAGAATGGCATTTTGCATTTATAACAAATCTATGTAGTCTACTTAATTAGTACTTCAAGTAGAAAGTAAAGCGTTAACACAAAAACTCTTGGACGAAATTTGCGCGACTGTTTAACAAATCTACAACTCTCGTGATGAGCTCGGAACTCAACATTACAGTTGTTTGCAGTGGCTCCTCGGTGATTCTTGTCATGAAAACGATTTCAACGGTTAAGAAATATAGCCTAATTTACGAGCGTAATAAAGATAAATGATTTAAGGCAGACAGACGGAGACTTCAGTAAATCTCCAAATTTTCCAGATTATTATAAACACCGGCTTTATTAATAAATTTGAAATTTCGCATGCAAAGAATTATTAAATACCTAATAGCATTAGAAGCTGTTATTACTATATCTTGAACTAAACTGGCCTTATTTAATAGCAAAGTTACAAAAAAAGAAAGAAGCAAACTATACTACTATCAGCTACTACTATTCATAACTACGTTAGTAGCATATATTGCGCCTCTGCAAACAGTAGCTCGTAGTAACGATTTTTTTGAGTCAAGTACTCAATCATCGGACAGACAATTTATACAACTAGATAACTTTAACAGGTGAGTAAGACCAAAGTGAAATTATAATGCCTTCGGCATCCGATGCATTATTTAAAAAAGAGAAGTCAGAAGACTCGTACAAATGTTAAGGGAACTTTTATAAGTTGCAAAACATGTACAATATACAAAACACATTCTAACATTCAACTTGTGAATTTGGTACGATTAATGGAGGGCGATTCTTGGGGATTTGACGGCGATTATTGGTGGGGATTTGAGGGTGATTCTTGATGGGGATTTGAGGGCGATTCTTGATGGGGATTTGAGGGTGATTCTTAATGGGGATTTGAGGGCGATTCTTGATGGGGATTTGAGGGCGATTCTTGATGGGGATTTGAGGGTGATTCTTAATGGGGATTTGAGGGTGATTCTTGATGGGGATTTGAGGGTGATTCTTGATGGGGATTTGAGGGCGATTCTTGATGGGATTCGAGGGCAATTCTTGATGGGATTCGAGGGCGATTCTTGATGGGGATTTGAGGGCGATTCTTGATGAGGATTTGAGGGCGATTCTTGATGGGATTCAAGGGCGATTCTTGATGGGATTCGAGGGCGATTCTTGATGAGGATTTGAGAGCGATTCTTGATGGGGATTTGAGGGTGATTTTTGATGGGGATTTGAGGGTGATTCTTGATGGGGATTTGAGGGTGATTCTTGCCGGGGATTTGAGGGCGATTTTTTATGAGGATTTGAGGGAGATTCTTGATGGGATTCGAGGGCAATTCTTGATGGGATTCGAGGCCGATTCTTGATGGGATTCGAGGGCGATTCCTGATGAGGATTTGAGGGCGATTCTTGATGGGGATTTGAGGGTGATTCTTGATGGGAATTTGAGGGTGATTCTTGCCGGGGATTTGAGGGCGATTTTTGATGAGGATTTGAGGGAGATTCTTGATGGGATTCGAGGGCAATTCTTGATGGGATTCGAGGCCGATTCTTGATGGGATTCGAGGGCGATTCCTGATGAGGATTTGAGGGCGATTCTTGATGGGGATTTGAGGGTGATTTTTGATGGGGATTTGAGGGTGATTCTTGATGGGAATTTGAGGGTGATTCTTGCCGGGGATTTGAGGGCGATTTTTGATGAGGATTTGAGGGAGATTCTTGATGGGATTCGAGGGCAATTCTTGATGGGATTCGAGGGCGATTCTTGATGGGATTCGAGGGCGATTCTTGATGGGATTCGAGGGCGATTCTTGATGAGGATTCAAGGGCGAAAGGAAATCAAAGCAACAAGAAACATGATCCAATATTTCTCCAGCACAATGCTACTCAAAGTAGCACCAGCTTAGAACTCGCTACTACCCATGGCCTCGTCCTCGTCGTCAACAAATTTATCGTGCTGCCATTTGCCTTCGATGCCGCCACCGCCGCCGCCTCTGAAGCCGCCGAAGCGGCCGCCACCGCGACGAAAACCGCGGCCGCCGCGCCCGCCCCGACGATATCCGTCGCCGTCTGTAGGCCTGCGCTCTCCTCGATCGTCGTGCAAAAAATATGACGGCGCTTTCGGCGTAGCCAACGGGTCCAGAGCGGCCGCTGCCGGCGGTCTGTAGTACAACCGATTCGAGTCGAACTTGCCGCCCCCGCTTTCGGTAAAGTTTTTCACCGGCCGGACGCCGAGCCGTTCGGCGATTGGTCGGCGACGAAAGCGTCGTTGATTTTGACCGCCAGCTAACGGCGACAGCGGCTCCTCGGGCGACGGCGACGGCGACAGCGAAGCAAACCGACGCCCGCCGATTCTGTCGTGAACCCGGCGAGGCGGCTGAGGCGGCAGCCTGAGGATCACCGGGGAGCGGGATCGGGACGCAGAGCGCGAACGGGAACGCGACGAGTAGCGCCGGCGAGAATAACGATTCGAGGACGACATGTGGATTGAGCGGCGCTCTCTGTCAGGTGAGAAATGTATTACGAAATTGTGAAATATCCACAGCATACTACTCAATAGTAATATAACATACCCGATACTAATACCCAACCTACCCAATCCCTGATCCCAACCTACCCAATCCCTGATCCCCAACCTACCCAATCCCTGATCCCCAACCTACCCAATCCCTGATCCCCAATCTACCCAATCCCTGATCCCCAACCTACCCAATCCCTGATCCCAACCTGCCCAATCCCTAATCCCCAAATTCCCAACCTACTAAATCCCTAATCCAAACCCAATCGCTGATCATTAATCTACCCTTATCTTCGATCAGCAGCTAACAGCATTGTAAATCAGCCGACTAAGAAATCTCAAGTGTATTATGTACTAACCTATCGCCGCTACCCCCGTTGCTATGCTGCCGCTGCGAGTGCCGGACGCTGCTATAAGTTCTAGGCGGCGATCTGGGCTCAGGCGTGAGTCGGTCGTGATGAAATTTCAACACCTCAGGTCGTTGAAACACTGGCGCGCTGCCTTCGTCAGTACGCCGAGGCAGACGGATGGCATCGACGTCGGGATCGAAGCGGCGGACCAGCGGCTCAGTGCTTGGCGGTCCGCGCACTTTACGTTCAATAACAATTGATACATCTTCATCAATAGTGAGAGGCTGACTAGGCTGATTACTTAAGCGACGGAATCTTTCGCTAGTTGTCTGACTGGTGGTGTGCCGCTTATCTAAACTGCGACTGCTCATTCTGTTCTGCTGTTGGTTTCTTGAAAAAAAGAAATGACAAATATTTGCTTTTTAAACTCCAAGTGCTCAAGTAGACACGTTATAGTTATTGAGTTGCTCTCCAAGACAGATGTGCAGTTTTCTAATCACATAAATGATTAAAACAAAGTATCTGTAATACACACTAAACTATAAGACATGGGAATTGCTCCAATGCTACAAGGGTTCGAGGGGAATTGCTCCAATGCTACAAGGGCTTGTGGGGAATTGCTCCAATGCTACAAGGGCTTGTGGGGAATTGCTCCAATGCTACAAGGGCTTGAGGGGAATTGCTCCAATGCTACAAGGGCTTGAGGGAATTTGCTGCAATGCTTACAAGGGCTTCTGGGGAATTGCTCCAATGCTACAAGGGCTTGTGGGGAATTGCTCCAATGCTACAAGGGCTTGAGGGGAATTGCTCCAATGCTACAAGGGCTTGAGGGAATTTTCTCCAATGCTTACAAGGGCTTCTGGGGAATTGCTCCAATGCTACAAGGGCTTGAGGGGAATTGCTCCAATGCTACAAGGGCTTGAGGGAATTTGCTCCAATGCTTACAAGGGCTTCTGGGGAATTGCTCCAATGCTACAAGGGCTTGTGGGGAATTGCTCCAATGCTACAAGGGCTTGTGGGGAATTGCTCCAATGCTACAAGGGCTTGTGGGGAATTTCTCCAATGCTACAAGGGCTTGTGGGGAATTTCTCCAATGCTACAAGGGCTTGTGGGAAATTGCTCCAATGCTAAAAGGGCTTGTGATGAATTGCTCCAATGCTACTAGAGTTAGAAAAAGTAAATAAATCAATTTTTATTACTACAAGTAGTTTGAGGTTAAAAGGTAACATTTCTTAAAAATAGCATAAGATTTAGACATAGTAGGTATTATACTTTTTTAATATTTGTAAACTTTAGGAGAATCATCCTTAGGCTTAGGTCTGGGCCCTCGCCACTCTGTGAAAAATTACTAGGCTTTAAATGTCTTGCTTAGCTAGGCCAACAATATTTTATATCTAATTTCTGAAGAGATATTAATACTAATAGTAATATAAAACAATTTACAGTAAGTAAGTGCAGTCTATTTCAAATAGCCTAATATTCTAGTAATGGAGCCTAATAAATAAAAATCTAGACTAAATTCTATAGTCCAGATAGTGCAGCATAGTACGTATACCAGAAAATGCCTTTTTTGTTTTGCTATACCAAATGCATGCCAGTTTTAAATCACAAAAAATTATTGACTGTTGTAAAATTCTTCAAGAAAAATGCAATTGAGGAAACTAATTTCAAATTGTCTAAAGAAATGTTTTTAAACAAAACTTTCTACAACAACTTAGCAAATGCAAAAATTGCTAAGATTACCAACAACTTTTTAATTATTTAACTATTTTGTTAACTTTATATTTATAAAATTACCATTTGAATTATAAACTAAGATGAGTTTTTTGAAACTCTTGTAGCATACATACTTTTAAAAAAGGAAAATTATTGAAATGTTTAATTTTGTGTTTGTCAAAGTTTTAAAGTTTTGGTAAATATAAATTGGTATGCCAAAAATTTACTTGAGCCTCAAGTGGTAACACCAAAGTGATAAACCAAAATAGCTAAACTATCCATTAGTACTGGTATACTAGAAATTTCTAGCATACCATGTAACTTTCCAAAGTGTAGACTAAACCTTACCTTCAGATTACTAAACAATGTAATACTAGGAGACTAAAAAGACCTGTGATATATTATACAGTATTTAATTGGTTATAGTTTGAAATACCATTTTTATAATTAGTACTAAGACCAGATGGCCACAGCTCTAAATGTCTAACTTTCTTAGTTAATACAGGTAAATATTTAAAATTGCATGAGTTGAAGATGTGGCAGTATATTGATTTTATGTATATGTCTATTAGTTTGAGATGGCTATTGGCTATCTTTGGTTAAAATTGCAATTGCTCCATTTAAAAAAAACTAAAACTAGATGGAAGGGATAGGGATTGAGAGATTTCTTGAAGCATTGCTTTCTTGTCAATCCTGAATACCAATTCTTCTGTTGCAATCATGGCTAGATGCCCTATAGCATCCATGCCATCTACTCATATAATTTTTACCATAGAGACATATATATGACCTTTGGTAGACCTATGCAACTTTGGCAACTCTAGTATATCAAAGGCCCTATTTTGACATCTACCTAAACAAGTTTCTATAGTGCTATTGCCAGCTGCGCAACATCTTAAGCAATATCCTTTTCTAGGTGGCGCATTAGTATGGTGTTTAAAACTATCTATTTAGTAATTTATTAATAAACTCTCAATTGTTCTATTGATAAAACTTTTTTTAAATTTTCAAAAAAGAATTAAATATATGAAATAAGAGCTAGAAGATTGCTGATATACTATATTAGAATTAGATTAACCAAAAAAATATTTGTATAAGTTAAGGTTATAGCTTTTATTATTAGCATTTATCTATTAAATAAATCAAATAGGGCCTAGCCTAATATACCTTGTTGCATATGCATCCAGGTTTCTTATATAGGATTGTGGTAGGTGGGTGCCTACTACTGACAATTTTCAAATTGCCCTGTTTCTATTTGTAATTTATCATTTGTCCCAGGTTTGGCCCTCTTATGTCCACCTTAAGGTGTTGCCCTGACGTCACCCCTCGTCATTTCCTACTCCCTGGGTCTAGCCCTCCATTCCCCTGTTCTGGCCTTTGTGCCCCTTTTTCTGCTCAATGTAGCTTTTGCCAATCTTCCCCATATTAATTTTTGCTTGTCCATGTTTATGTCCATATTAACTAGAATAATTAATGCTCAAACCATATTACGATCTTTGTGCGCCATCATATGGTCTTAAACAATAATATTTATAGCTCAATGCGAGCCCACCAAAATTAACTCTGACCCCCCATCCCTCCTTTTCTCTTGTTTTACTGCTTCAAACTGTTGACTTCTAATATTTTCCTATTTGGTTGATCAATTACTTGCGTGTTTAATCAATAACTAGTGCATCCGTTTAGCAACTAATAGTACCTGTTTTATAGTTGCTTTTGCAGCATCACCTTGCATCTTATTATTTGTTGTTAGTAATTACAATTTTATCCAGTGCAATTAATAAACTCAATTAAACTTAATACTCATTGCTTAATAAAGACCATAGCTTATCTTAAGTCATTTGCCCGTGGGGCATAAAATAACCAAGTTCTCATCTTAAAGAAAGCTCTTGAGACTTCAATGCTCTATAATACGCAATTACGGTGGTGGCAATGCTACTCTACTAATATTAATCAGTCAAGCATTTGAAGTGCATTAACTACGATGTCTGAGGACCCCTCTGAATGCTCAGGCCTAACTAAGACTGCTTGCCTACAACTGAAACTATCCTCCCCCCAGAATTTAAGGACCCTGGCAGTCGGAGTTAAACAGGAAAATTTTGTTGTGATTTGTCTGCGCGATTTTCCGGCTTTATTTGTGCGAATGCAATGCTAACTAGTTTCAAAGAAACCTAAACCTACCCACTTCAAACTAGAAAATTTTTTTATCTTCTTTTTTGCTCCACTTCAGGATTATTGATGACTTTTTAATAAACTAATAGATCTATATTATTGGCTTTAAATTTAACATAATTTTAGGTAGGCCTAATTATCATTATTAGAATAGGGTAACATCTTATCAATCAAACAAGGGATCTTCAAAACCAAAAATGCTAGTGACTTTCATTTTTATTATCTCATGGGCCTAGCCTATAGGCCATCTATAAAAGTGACATATAATTTGAAAGAAAACATTTTTATCTACAAAATGAGATAAAGTTTTGACAATATACTTGATAGATACTCAAAAAAATTAGCATTACTGATAGAAATTATTAAGGAAATACACATTTTGGAATTTTTTCTTGATTTGGGATGTCTGCAAAAGAATTGTTTTAGAGACTACAATTTTTAACTTACAATTACATTCAAAACAAAACAGTTTTTGAATTCAGTGTTAGGCCTAAATTTTCTACAAAGCAATATAACACACATACCAATCTGATATATAGGCCTAGTTGGGCAAAAAATGCACAAAAAATTGGGCACAAAATTGAAAAACATAGAAGTCAGGCCTAGGTCTAGATAATATTTCAAATATATTATTAATTTATTAATTTTTAATTAACTATATATTTATTATATTTTTAATAGTATAAAGTTGCAAATCTATGTCATGATAGAATTTAGAAAGAACTAGCAATCTTCGCCCCCCGATGGGGGACATCTGGATAGAACTTCTGTTCTCTACAAGTAACAAAAAGACAGCCAAATAGAGTCTTCACAAAGACAGCAGAAAAACTGCTCAAATGAAGCGCAATGCAAAAAGAAAACATCCCAAGACAGCAAGCATCCCCCCTCCCCCCCAGATAGCAAGCACCCCCACATAGCAAGCACCCCCAGATAGCAAGCACCCCCAGATAGCAAGCACCCCCAGATAGCAAGCACCCCCAGATAGCAAGCACCCCCAGATAGCAAGCACCCCCAGATAGCAAGCATCCCTCAGATAGCAAGCACCCCAGATAGAAAAAACCACCAGATAGCAAGCATCCAATTGATAGCAAGTATCCTTAAATAGCAAGCATTCACCAGACAAAAAGTATATAGTGCAACATTTCCTTAGCTTTCTAGGGGCTCCTTTATGATTGGCATGACGCTTCTTATTACGTTTGAAAATGTCTCTCCTATGTTTGAAATGGTGGCTATGGCTATTTTATTTTTGAATTCGTGGCTTTTTAATGTTTGGCATGGTGACTCTTTAATGTTCTACATGGTGGCTCTTTAATGTTTGACATCTTGCCAGTTTTATGTCTGTCATGGTGGCTCCTTACTGTTAGAAACGGTGGCTCTTTAATGTTTGACATGGAGTCACATATATGTTTCACATGGTGGCTCTTCTATGTCTAACTTGGTAGCTCTTTTATGTTTGACATCGTGGCTCGTTAATGTTCTACATTGTGGCTCTTTAATGTTCTACATGGTGGCTCTTTAGTGTTTGACATGGTGGCTCTATAATGTTCTACATTGTGGCTCTTTAATGTTCTACATATTGTGGCTCTTTAACGTTCGACAGGGTGGCTCTTTAATGTTTGACATGGAGTCACGTATATATTTGGCATGGAGTCACGTATATGTTTGACATGGTGGCTCTTTAGTGTTCGATATGGTGGCTCTTTAATGTTTGACATAGTGGCTCTTAATTTTTGACATGGTGGCTCTTTAATGTTTGACATGGAGTCACGTATGTGTTTGACATGGAGTCACGTATATGTTAGACATGGTGGCTCTTTAATGTTTGACATGGTGGCTCTTTAATGTTCGACATGGTGGCTCTTTATTGTTCGAAATTGTGGCTCTTTAATGCTCTACATTGTGGCTCTTTAATGTTCTACATGGTAGCTCTTTAATGCCTGACATTGTGGCTCTTTAATGTTCTACATATTGTGGCTCTTTAATCTTTGACATGGTGGCTCTTTATTGTTTGACATGATGACTCTTTAATGTTTGACGTGGTGGCTCGTTAATGTTCTACATTGTGGCTCTTTATTGTTTGACATGATGGCTTTATAATGTTTGACATCATGGCTCTTTAATGTTCTACATTGTGGCTCTTTAATGTTCTACATGGTGGCTCTTTAATGCTTGACATTGTGGCTCTTTAATGTTCTACATATTTTGGCTCTTTAATGTTTGACATTGTGGCTCTTTAATGTTCTACATTGTGGCTCTTTAATGTTCTACATTGTGGCTCTTTATTGTTTGACATGAAGGCTCTTTAATGTTCTACATTGTGGCTCTTTATTGTTTGACATGATGGCTCTTTGATGTTTGACATGGAGTCACGTATGTGTTAGACATGGAGTCATGTATATATTTGGCATGGAGTCACATATATGCTTTACATGGTGGCTCTTTAATGTTTGACATGTTGGCTCTTTAATTTTTGACATGGTGGCTCCTTAATGTTTGACATGGTGGCTCTTTTATGCTTGACATGGACTCACGTATATGTTTGACATGGTGGCTCTTTAATGTTTGACATGGTGGCTCTTTAATGTTCGACATGGTGGCTCTTTTATGCTTGACATGGTGGCTCTTTTATGCTTGACATGGTGGCTCTTTAATGTTCGATATGGTGGCTCTTTAATTTTCGAAATGGTGGCTGTTTTATGTTTGACAAGGTGGCTCTTTAATGTTTGACATGGTAGCTCTTAAATGTTTGACATGGTAGCTCTTTTATGTTCAACATGGTGGCTCTTTATTGTTTGACATGGTGGCTATTTAATGTTCGAAATGGTGGCTCTTGAAAGTTTGACATAAAGTCACATATATGTTTGAGATGGTGGCTCTTAAATGTTTGACATGGTGGCTCCTAAATGTTTGACATGGTGGCTCTTTACTGTTTGAAATGGTGGCTCTTTAATGTTCTACATGGTAACTCTTTTATGTTCGACATGGTGGCTTTTTAATGTCTGACATGGTGGCTCCCAAATGTTTGACACGGTGGCTCTTTAATGTTCTTCATGGTGGCTCTTTAATATTCTACATGGTGGCTCTTTTATGTTTGACACGGTGGCTTTTAATGTCTGACATGATGGCACTTTTATGTTTTGACATAGTGGCTCTTTAATGTTTGACATGGTGGCTCTTAAATGTTTAACCTGGTGACTCTTTTATGTTTGACATGGCGGCTCTCTAATGTTTGACAAAGTGGCTATTTAATGTTCGAAATGGTGGCTCTTGAAAGTTTGACATAAAGTCACATATATGTTTGAGATGGTGGCTCTTAAATGTTTGACATGGTGGCTCCTAAATGTTTGACATGGTGGCTCTTTACTGTTTGAAATGGTGGCTCTTTAATGTTCTAC
Source organism: Macrostomum lignano (assembly GCA_002269645.1). Taxonomy (NCBI): domain Eukaryota; kingdom Metazoa; phylum Platyhelminthes; family Macrostomidae; genus Macrostomum; species Macrostomum lignano. Next base: position 123,460 of record NIVC01001973.1, read on the forward strand.
ATGGTAACTCTTTTATGTTCGACATGGTGGCTTTTTAATGTCTGACATGGTGGCTCCCAAATGTTTGACACGGTGGCTCTTTAATGTTCTTCATGGTGGCTCTTTAATATTCTACATGGTGGCTCTTTTATGTTTGATACGGTGGCTTTTTAATGTCTGACATGGTGGCTATTTTATGTTTGACATGGTGGCTCTTCTATGTTTAACATGGTGGCTCTTTTATGTTTGACAAAGTGGCTATTTGATGTTTGATATGGTGACACTTAAATGTTTGACATAAAGTCACATAAATGTTAGACGTGGTGGCTCGTTTAGTTTTGACATGGTGGCTTTTTAATCGTTGACATGGAGTCACGTATATGTTTGACATAGTGCTTATTTTATGTTTGGCATGGTGGCTCTTTTATGTTTGACATGGTGGCTCTTCTATGTTTGACATTCCGCTTCTATTATGTTTAGCAGTTTTGTGTTTTTAAGGTGTTTTGATAAAAAAATCTTTTTGCACTACTAAGATTCAAACCCAGGTCGCTACATTAGCATTCCAGTCTGTTTGCATCTTGGCTATCTATTTTCAATTGGAGAACATGAATTGTGGCCATTATAATTCAATTCTTACAGCAAGTCAATTGGAGTAAAAAGTTATGACATAATCAATTTCTCAGTCAGCCAGTATCAGTCTCAATTTGAGTTAGCAATATGGTTACGCAATTTCATTCAAGTCGTGTGTGCATTTCTTCGGCACTGTTTTCAACTTGTTGTGATGCAATCTTTATCACAATCGGAATTCAGCCAGTCAGTTTTTTCTCTAGCATTCTTACAATGAATTTTAGGTCGAAAGAGCTGCTTGACCTTTGCAAAAAAGCATGTTTTTCGAATATTTAATCCCTTTAACATTGAGAAATTTCTTAGCCAGGATGCATGTACCGTCCTAGGAAAATTTCCGATCGAATGGTGCAAGTTTGAAGAAAATCGGTTGAGCCGTTTTTTCTGGAATCTATCCCACACATACACACAGACATTTCATTTTTAGTATATAGGATATATAATGGAGATTCAATGTTGTACATGGCTTTCTTGGTATATGACCATCTTGGAGACTTGGTGCAGCTCTTATATATTTACCATTTTTGTATATAGATATAATTTTAGGCAATGGCTATAGTTCCGGCACCTGAACCCATTTTCTAATGGCTATGGATCTAGCAGTCTTCTGCAGGCAGTTATTTACTGACTACTAGGCCCTAATGACATCTTTGAACATTGGCAGTTGTTATTTGTCCGGTGACTGGACAAATAGCGATGTGGTTATTTGTCCAGTTACTGGATCCTGACCATGCTTTCCTATTTATCTTGTTAATACCGGACAAATAGACATTTTGTTATTTGTCCGGTTAAATTAATAATTCTAAAATTTCTTGTTCATAAAAACCACAAGGGTAAATATTCCTAGACTTCAAAGACTTCTTACTTGTATCTTGATTATTATATTGTTTTACTAGTATGTGTTTTATACACCAAATTATGCCAAATTGAATACACTGCTTTGCTTATACTCTAAAGAAAATAATCATCAGTATACGAGAAAAGGTCCTAAAAATCTAGAATATTCATTACAAAACAAATAAGATACTTGTGTTAGCAACTTAACCGGACAAATAGCAAAAAGGCTATTCGTCCAGTCACCGGACAAATAACAACTGCCTTGAACATTAGGCCTAGAAGTATAGTATCTTGTTTTGAATCTTATCGTTTCATTCTGATCTTATCTTAAACGAAACCTCAATATAAACCACCCATTAAAAAGCAAGAAGTTTTTGCTATATTATACCCATAAACTGCACTACTGGAATACCACTGCCAGATCCATCTAGGCCTAGCCATTAGAAAATGGGTTCCAGTGCCAGAACTCTAGCCTTTGCCATAATTTTACTAAATAAGGGGCCTTACTATAATAGGCCCCCATAAGCCCTACTATATAGTTAGACAGATATATTTAGTTGGGATTTAAAAATATTAATATTTAGCCCATCAGTTAAAGGACTAGTGGAAGTAGTAGTAGTAGTAAGAAGTTGGCTCAGGCGATTAGCCTGTTTGGCCAATATATTATAGAGCTGTGTATTTTGAAAAATTTTCGAAATAGAGGTTTAAAGCAAGGACGACTTAGGGCCTTTTCATATTACCAATTCCAGAACCAGAATCGGTTCGGAATTCCAAGAAAAACAGCAGTATAACTATTAAACTCTGTTAATATTTGACTACCTCAACAACCTAACTTAGCACAATTTTTCACTTTCTTCTTGACGATTGTCAATCAATAATAAAAACTTTATAGCACGTATCTCCCTCTAGTTATGGAGACAAAAAGTTATACTTCACAAATTAGTTCTGGTTCTGGAACCAGAGCAAGCAATATGAAAAGGCCCTTAAGTAGAAGGACGGGAAACCTCGTTTCTTAGAAAATTTTTGAAGGCACTCTTTCCCGAAAAAATACACTGCGGAGATAGGAAATAAATAAAAAAATTAACATAGATAAATCAAAATTAAAGGAATAAAAAATTAACATAGAATCCTAATTTTCTGAACGAAAAGCTTTATAAATATCGATAGAGCAATAAAAAAGGCACAACATATCAAAAGATCAACACTGAATCTGCCTCCTATCAAAAGTTATAGCAATTTTTGTGCTGAAAAAATGAAAATTTCCTATCTCCGCAGTGTATTTTTTCGGGAAAGAGTGCCTTCAAAAATTTTCTAAGAAACGAGGTTTCCCGTCCTTCTACTTAAGTCGTCCTTGGTTTAAAGACTATTTGACGACGATTGCATGACGAAGACGTCATTGTAAAAGATAAAGTATTTGAAAGCGCGCCAGAATTTTTACGGTATTTTTGGACGAAAAGTGACGACTAACAACTAACAACGAGGATAAATATTAATACAAAAATGAGTACGAATTACGAGGTATTAGCTTTAATTGCGAGATTACTTTGATTACGATAAGTTGCGAGTAAAGTTCGAACGAAAAATCCAAAAGAGAAAAAAAAAGAAAGAAAAAAAATAACTATTTTATGCCAATATATGAAAGCATATATAACCGTAATTACAATGGCAGTATTTTTGAAAGCGCTTATTTTTGAATAAATAACTGAAAAGCGGATTTATTACACTGCTAATGTATCTGATTCAGTTTGTTTAACTGTTTTAGCTATTCATGACTTCATATATTTTAGCTACACCAGTGAGTTCTTTTCTGACTCTTTTTTCATTTGTAGCAAATCCTATCTTGTGTATTTGATTGCCATTTAAGAGGTATTGACAGAAGTATTTTTTCCTGATCTCTTCAGTTTGTGGACATTCGGTCAAGTAGTGTAGAATGTCAGAACCATTTCGCGCTCCACACATTTTACATGGTTCTTGAGAAAAAAGTTGGGTGTAATCTCGCATTTCAGTTTTAGGAGGGTTGTTAAGAATTTTTTGTTTCTAAATGTGCATGGAAAGTAATCTGAAAGGTCGGGCCTGCAGATTTTTTTGTAGAGATAGGCGTTTTTGTAGAGTTTAATATGTTGCTGATTTTCTAGCTTTTGGCTAAGTTCTCTTTCTCTGTGTATCTTGAGGTGCTTTTTCACTAGGTATTTCTCGTTATTAAAGCTTTGGGAAAGTTTATCTTCAGTTAGTGCTTTTAGGTCTATTAGGAAATTTACGGTGAGCGGTGAATTCGTCTGCCGGCAGACAAAACGAGTTTTTGAGCAAAAAATAAGGTATAGCTACTACATAGCTAGCAAAACTAGTTTTTCATAATCAAATATTGCGAGGCATTCAAATAAAGTTAAAGTTGGTTGTCAGTTTCTTAAGTGTAATTTTGTTTATCGCAATATTTCAAAGAAACGTGGTATTAATTTAAAAAATCCGTTAAAAAAACGAACTTATGGAAGGATGGAAGCTGCAGTTACGAATATTAAAGGCAGAGACGGAGTTCGCTGTTAAATATGATCGGCCGGCTGTTATGAGCATTTTTATGACCCCATCCAATAATGATGCATTATTATGAACAATTATTCAGCCTCCAAAATTCATATAACAAACAAAAAGTTAGTATTACGTGTGCATACTACACGGGTCCCTTGGGATAATATTTTTTAGATCGTACGCTAGTGCTTCTAGCGTAATTATTTTGTTATTTTTATTAAAGTATTAGTAGTTTCTAAGTTATACCGATATTTATTTTCAATATTATATGTACTGACATCATACTTAGTCTTAATATTTTGTGGCAGACGAATGACTGCATCGTATTTTTTTCAGACGAAAGAATGACAGACGAACTGGCAGCAGACGAAACGACCGTCAAGCTTTACATCATTATCCATAATTCCATACCTATATAGGTTTCAAACTACTTCGGCGAAAATCAATACAAAGGATTGACATTGTATTTTACTGTATCTGCCAAGCTGGCTAAAACCCATGAACTCTTGGCAGGTTTTTGCTTTGAGAAAAAATTCAATTTGAGAAAGGTGTAGATCCGGATCCTTATTAACGTCGAGCATATGCATTATGTAAATCGTTCTTGACCTACTGTACATGTACTAGCTGTACTACATACAGACGATTTGCCCGCCGAGTTTTTAATTCCTGCCGGTCGAGGTTTACCCGCAATGCAATGCTTTTTTCTTGGCACACGGCAGATTCTGTCTGCATGCCCCCGATGCGTATAGTAATAATTGTGTTAAAAATATATTTACATGTACTCCGATCAAAACATTCGATATAGTAACTGCATAACAAATGCATATTTTTTCTCGTAGGTTTTCATTTCTATCAATTATACATGCAGGGGCTCATCGGTTAGCTACTAATTCATGCATACATGTGTAACATGTTGCTTTGTCTCCTTAATCTCTTTTATTAGACTTACTATAGCATTGGGCGGGGGGTGGGCAATGTAGACAAAATCGGCCGCGTGGCAATAATGCGCTGCAGGAAAAAAGCATTGCGGGCAAACCTCGGCGGCCAATTCACTCGCAGGCAAATCTCGACGGGAAAATCTCGGCGGGCAAATCTTGGCGAGCAAATCGATCTCGGCGGGCAAATCTCGGCGGGCAAATCCCCTGCGAGAAAAGCTCGGCGGGCACATCCCCTGCGGGAAAAGCTCGGCGGGCAAATCCCCTGCAGGAAAAGCTCGGCGGGCAAATCCCCTGCGGGAAAAGCTCGGCGGGCAAAACCCCTGCAGGAAAAGCTCGGCGGGCAAATCCCCTGCGGGAAAAGCTCGGCGGGCAAATCGATCTCGGCGGGCAAATCTCGGCGGGCAAATCCCCTGTGGGAAAAGCTCGGCGGGCAAATCGATCTCGGCGGGCAAATCCCCTGCGGGAAAAGCTCGGTGAGCAAATTTCCTGCGGGAAAAGCTCGGCGAGCAAATCGATCTCAGGGAGCAAATCTTAGCGGGAAAAGCTCGGAAAGCAAATCTCTTTCGGGAAAAGCTCGGCGGGCAAATCTCTTGCGCGAAAAGCTCGGCGGGCAAATCTCCTGTCTGGGTAAACCTCGGTGGGCAATTCGTCTGCGGGGAATTCTTATGCTCAGTGGTGCGTCGCCATGGATTTATGGTGGTGGGGGGGACAAAGCCGAGAATTCTACATGGTACATGTTCATGACTATAAATTCCTACTATACATGTTTATTAATTTCCGAATCGCGTCGGTGTTGTCATCGATCATTTTGGTGCCGCAGGCACCATTTTAGCACCACAGACACTCATTTTGGTTGCTGCAGGCGCTGTTCTGTCGCCCTGAAGCAAAATTATTGATTTCCATAACGGCCGTCAACAAGGCGAGGTGCGGGGGACATAGCATTGGCATGTCCCCCTGTCCCCATGCACCGGTTCGTCGCCCCTGCTCATGCTCCCACCCATTGCAGCTCCAGCTTCGACGTGATTGCATGATCATGAGCTAGGGGTATTCGAATATATGAAAGACTATCTGGCAACGCAATCTGAAAATGCTATCTCATAAAAAACGCGATCTCAGCTTATTTTGGGTTTGAATACATGTACATGTACATGTATGAAGCTTAGGCGCAATTTTCACATAGCGAAATTGAGAATTGACGTGATATTGCATTAAGGAGACCATTGAAATTAAGTAGAAAATAAATTGAAAATGAAATCAATCAATGAAACTGAAAAGAATATGAATCTATTCAGCTGAAATAATTGTATCTTTAAAAATAAATATAACTTTTATCGGTTTTATTTGCAATACAAACAAGTATCTTTGTTTCGTACATTTTAGAGATCAGGAAATATTGCTGTTTATTCTGTGCTTTGTTTTATTGTGAAAAAAAGTGGACTATTTTGAGAGTGTTCTTTTCCAAGAACGTAATTAATTATCAGATATCGCTGTGGAGCGGACTATTTGCCTTTAAATTCTGTAGCGAATGAAAGCCTTCGTGAGCTAAATTTTTACATCCTTATATAATCGTTCCAATTCAGCAGTGTCTGTATTTGTGCATTCGATCAGTTGTATTGCTCGGTATCTCGAAAACTTTTCGTGGTGGTAGTGGTATACTGGTAGGCCCCATCGGCGATATCGCTTATCCTAGCTAATCATGATCACTCAGTTACTCAGATCATATTAGCACTAAGCTTGAGCTAATTAGCTAGATACTCCTTTAAGTTAGGCCTAAACTTTTGCCACTTTATGTTAATGACCTAACAGACAGTAAATCACAGTTAGCTATTTTGATCCATTAGGATGACTCGATTTTTAAGGTTCTTTGTTGGAATATTATATTATATACAACAGCATTTTTCATTTCGAGCATTGTTACGAGAGGGTAAGTTTTCATGTTTTATTCTTTTATGTTTTAGATATATTCAAGGAACTGTGCTTAGATTTTAAAATAAAGAGTTCCTTTGAAAATTTTTGTTGCAAGAGTTAGTCCATTTTAATTATGGAGTACTTATAGGCACAGCGGCCGTGTCTATAATATTTGAGCAGTGTTGGGCACTTCCATTACCGAGTAACTTGCAAATGGTAACGCAAGTTACTTTTCCGTAAAGCATTCCTTACGCAAGTTACTTTTTTATTTTAGTAACGGAGTAACGGTAAGTTACTCAAATTTCGGAAGTCCGTTACAGTTACTTTGCAACAATCGCAATATTTAAATTTAAAACTGAAATGCTTAGCTAGTACGCCGGTTGTCACATGTTTTTGCATTTTTCATTCCTAAATTCAAAATTAAGTGAATAGTATCATATGGTATTGCGCTTAATTAATGGAGAAATACTTGAAACATGTTTTACTTTGTTAATTTCGGTAAAATATTTTTGCCTTTCATTTTCGTTACTAAAAATTTTCAAGTTTGATTCAAACAAACAACCAAAGAAAGAAATTCATCTGTAGCCTCCACAAGTCCCTCCACTGGCACTGCAGTACACTACACCATTTTATACAGTTCTATTTATTTTACTCTATTGAATTATTGATATTCGTTTATTTTATCATTTATAATTTTAATTATTGATTGCCATTGCCCATTGGTCCTTCTACTTGCCTCACATTGTGTCGCCAATTCCTGTCTCTGTCTGTTAATCGGTTAATCCCAATGCCCAATGGCAAATTTCGGTAACAACAATGTGAAAAAATGTGCAATGTGAAAAAAAGCAGAAAATTTTGTTAATAACATGGGTAACGGAAGTGAGTAACGGACAGTAACTTAAAAGTTACCAGGTTTTTGTCTAAAGTTACTAGGCTAACATAAGTTACTTTTTCAAAATTGGTAACTTAAGTTACAGTAACGCAAGTTACTTTTTTTGAGTAACTTGCCCAACACTGTATTTGAGCTTATAGGCATAGCTATAATCATCAATATAAAATGCGTGTTCTGTAGGGCCTTTCTTTTAAGCAAGTGGAGGCTTTGTGGGTATGTCGATTGCCTTGTGATTGCGAGTAGCTAGGTTTGAATCTCAAGTGGTCATAGTTTTTTTTTAATTTGAATTTTTTGAGCAAACAGAAATTTTTTCAACTCAAACTTTTTAAGTTTAAAAAAATTAAATTAAATTAAATTAATTTTTTATAAGAGTAACACTAAATCTTAAAGTGGGCTAATATGTATCAAAAAATTTCTTTTTAGTAGCTACATATATAATTGCAGCTGCACTTTAAAATGATTTTGTGTTACTCAGTAAGAATTAATTTAATCTAATTTAAAAAAAATTAAAAATAAAAAAAACTGACTTTTCAATCAATTGATCTTTTTATCCCATTGATGATTATATACATGGCAATGGCAGCTGTGCCTATAAGCTCCAATATTAGAGACACAGCCACCCACCATGTCTATAAGTGTGAACCCATTCAATATTAACGACACGGCCACCCACCATGTCTCTAAGTGTGAACCCATACCCATTCAATATTAACAATACAGCTGCCATGCAAGTTTTATTGACACGGTGGCCATGTCTCTAATGCGGAAACTTAGAGACATGGCCGCAGTGTCTATAAGTTTTTGCATTATAGACATGGTTGCCGTGTCTTTAAGTGTAGTATTTTAATTATTAAAAAATATTGCTTTAGAATTAAAAGGGGTTAGTTGCAATAAAAGTATCAATATACCAAGTTTTTATTTTTATTTCAGAGTAGGAAAAAGTTTTATAAAAGTAACATTCTAAATGACTAAAGATCTTTGTGCTTTGCCTTGTTTTATTATTTATTTTTTTAATGAAGGTTTATTGTTGTCTATTTTTTTGCCTGACACTGTAAATAGTACTATTGTTATTTACATAAATTAAAATAAATATAGGTGTTATACTGTAATACACAGCTATTATAGTCCACTTATATTTGACTATAATCTATCATTTTGAAAGCAAATGTCTAATTCTTGCTTTTTTGAAATACCCCTTGGCCTTCCCTTGTATTTTGCATTATTAATAGTAGTAACAACTGCTAAGCTATAAACACATGTAAATCATGCCTGCACAATTACCTTTTGTTAGTTTTAACTCATAATATTATAAGATAACTATTTGTCAAGTGTTAATTTAAATTTGTCTATAAAAAATTCTAGTACAAAAATACCTTATAAATATATAGGCACTCATTATTTGCACAGCAACTGTATTAATATTGCCAGTGTTTTTTGCCCATATAACATAATATAGAACATATATAACATAAAATGAGAGATTTTGTTACAATGCTATTAGACAATGAATATTAGCTTTCCTTTTTGATTGAGTTTGTTTTATCAATTTTTTGGGAAATTTTTTTTGCTTTTTTTTAAGATTCTATATAAAAATTATATTGAAAGCCCCAAGATTGAGAGAACTCACTCCATTCTTAGAGAATAAGACCTCTAGATTAAGAATCTAGAAAATTGCCTTAGAAGGCAGAAGATCTACCAAAGGGTAAGAATATCCAGACAGAATCTAAGAATTCATTTCAGTGCAATAAACCTAGAGTGTAAGCCATTACCCTCTGGTCCTAGTAACACCTGGACTGAGAGAAAAACCTAAATAGGAGACAGCCATAATATATAAGATAAAATAAAGTACAGTGCCATAAGACTACTCAGGCCAAAAGAACACATATGCTACCAGTTTTATATGATATACTATCAGTACAAAGAATAGTACTAAAAGTATATCAGAAGCTTATCACTAGCATAAGCTTGGTGACTGTAGCTAAGATTAAGTGAGCACTATTACAAATTTAGTTACTTGACAATAGGATTTAATAAGATAGAACTATACCCCTGTTCAACATTGGTGATAGCATTTGAGATTTAAATAGAAAACTATACTCCTAACATGTATAGAAGAACTTTATAAGAAACAAGGCAATACCTTGTCATATTTTATTAACTGTTTTCTTTATTTACATTAATTTCAATTTGAATTAGTTTAATATAATAAATAAAACTAAACACATGCCACGCTTATATTTTTATAGATTATTTAGAGACTAAATGGATAAATATATTTACTTTCCCTTAAAAATACACTATAAAAAGACTTTTCTTAAAATAAAAATATTTGTCCTAGGCATTACTGAGATTAGAGGGTCACAGCCTCTGGTATTATTTATGTATTTCTGATTTAGGTAGTCTACTTATTAGTAGTATATTCAGTACATGCTCACTCTACTTCCCTTATTAAAAATTAACTAATTTTGATACAATTCTCAATATTTACTTGAAACTCACTAATAAATTTGTTTTCTAGTTGAAAGGATTACAAGGTTCAGTCCAAAATGGGTATTTACTTGTATTTATACTACAAAATTGTCTAGAAAATATGTACAGATTTTAAATTTCATAGAAAGTTAGTATTTCATGTAAGAAGGCCTTCCACACTATAAAAATATGTAAATTGAATGAAATAGCATTTAACTTGAAAAAACATGGTTTAAATTTGATATTTTGGGTTGTTTAGGATTTAGATGCCAAATTTAAAGTTAATGCAAAATGATGCACTCTATAAACTCTAAAAGTGAATCATTTAAATTAAAGATCAAAGTCAACTATTTTCTACAATTATTTTCACCCATTGCTTCTGTCCACCAAAACCCAGGTAAATTCCTGCTTCTCAACTTATCCAATGCTGATCAGGCAAATCAGGATGTCCGCCAGAGACTGGCCCAAGTGGCACCGGGACTTGATTTAGTCCACTACAATATTGGAAGTATCGAACTCAATAGGAAGAGTTTTCAAGCCACCGGCAAGCTAATTTTGAACTATGCAGTCAGCTGGTTTGGCTCAAAGAATCGGCTGTTTCCCGGACAAGGACTGGAGTTAGTCATGCGGGATGTTCACCTATTAGTTAGGCGTCGAGAGTCTTCAATATCGAAATTGCCTCACTCTGCAGTATTGCCTGTCAAATCTGATGAATCGGAGAGTTCGCAACAGCAACAAAAGCCTCAAAATTGGTTGTCTTGGCTTCAGAAAATGCCAGAGCTAATAAAATGCATTGAGGTGCACCAGTTGCATGTTTGCTATGAAGACAAGTCTGACGAATCCAAACCGTTATTAGCTGGTGTGGCGTTTGAGAAGCTGCTTTTCCACGGAGATCAAAGGGTAAATATCTGCTTGTTCGTGTATATGGGCGTTTTAATAGTTAAGGAATGATGAGGCTTGCAGGTTAAAGAGAGTGGAGCTTACAGATAAGGGAGAGTGGAGCTTACAGATACCAGGGTAAGGGAGAGTGGAGCTTACAGATTATTGAGAATGGAGCTTGCAGATAAGGGAGAGTTCAGCTTATAGATGAGGGAGAGTGGAGCTTACAGATAAGGGAGAGTGGAGCTTACAGATAAGGGAGAGTGGAGCTTACAGATAAGGGAGAGTTCAGCTTACAGATGAGGGAGAGTGGAGCTTACAGATAAGGGAGAGTTCAGCTTATAGATGAGGGAGAGTGGAGCTTACAGATAAGGGAGAGTGGAGCTTACAGATAAGGGAGAGTGGAGCTTACAGATAAGGGAGAGTTCAGCTTACAGATGAGGGAGAGTGGAGGTTACAGATAAGGGAGAGTTCAGCTTACAGATGAGGGAGAGTGGAGCTTACAGATAAGGGAGAGTGGAGCTTACAGATAAGGGAGAGTGGAGCTTACAGATTATTGAGAATGGAGTTTGCAGATAAGGGAGAGTTCAGCTTACAGATGAGGGAGAGTGGAGCTTACAGATAAGGGAGAGTGGAGCTTACAGATAATTGAGAATGGAGCTTGCAGATAAGGGAGAGTGGAGCTTACAGATAAGGGAGAGTTTAGCTTACAGATGAGGGAGAGTGGAGCTTACAGATAAAGGAGAGTTCAGCTTACAGATGAGGGAGAGTGGAGCTTACAGATAAGGGAGAGTTCAGCTTACAGATGAGGGAGAGTGGAGCTTACAGATAAGGGAGAGTGGAGCTTACAGAAAAAGGAGAGTTTAGCTTACAGATAAGGGAGAGTGGAGCTTACAGATAAGGGAGAGTGGAGCTTACAGATAAGGGAGAGTGGAGCTTACAGATAAGGGAGAGTGGAGCTTACAGATAAGGGAGAGTGGAGCTTACAGATAAGGGAGAGTGGAGCTTACAGATTATTGAGAATGGAGCTTGCAGATAAGGGAGAGTTCAGCTTACAGATGAGGGGGAGTGGAGCTTACAGATAAGGGAGAGTTCAGCTTACAGATGAGGGAGAGTGGAGCTTACAGATAAGGGAGAGTGGAGCTTACAGATAAGGGAGAGTGGAGCTTACAGATAAAGGAGAGTTTAGCTTACAGATAAGGGAGAGTGGAGCTTACAGATAAGGGAGAGTGGAGCTTACAGATAAGGGAGAGTTCAGCTTACAGATAAGGGAGAGTGGAGCTTACAGATAAGGGAGAATGGAGCTTACAGATAAGGGAGAGTGGAGCTTACAGAATATTGAGAATGGAGCTTGCAGATAAGGGAGAGTTCAGCTTACAGATGAGGGAGAGTGGAGCTTACAGATAAGGGAGAGTGGAGCTTACAGATAAGGGAGAGTGGAGCTTACAGAATACAGATGAGGGAGAGTGGAGCTTACAGATAAGGTGTAGTGGAGCTTTTCGCCATTAATTTATTGCCAATAATTTGTAACTTCGAATGACAGCTCGTAAATTTCAATTTTCAAAACCATTCATTCCAGTCGGTCGAATTGCACTCATTGACAATGCACTTGTCGCCTCCGCTGAGCCAGCAAAGTCAGCATGTCAGTTGTTTAATTTTGTATTTTTTACTTTTATGTTCTAGAAAGACTGAATTTACTTAACGGAAAAGGAAATATTTCTAATTGTATTTCAGGACGATATTAAAGCAGCAATGTCGGAAGTATTTACCGGTCACAGTTTGAAATTTCATCACGGTAAATAAATTATTCGCGATTTGTATCCCTTTCAAAAACTTTAATGTACACTCACTCCCGTCTAGGCCCCAACCCCCTGCCCCAATGTAATCTCACTCCAGTCTAGGCCCCAACCCCCTGCCCCAATGTAATCTCACTCCAGTCTAGGCCCCAACCCCCTGCCCCAATGTAATCTCACTCCAGTCTAGGCCCCAACCCCCTGCCCCAATATACACTCACTCGAGTCTAGGCCCCAATCCCCTGCCCCAATGTACACTCACTCCCACTCCCGTCTAGGCTTCAATCCCCTGCCCTAATGTACACTCACTCCAGTCTAGGCCCCAACCCCCTTTCACAATGTGCACTCACTCCCGTCTAGGCCCCAACCACCTGCCCCAATGTACACTCGCTCTTATCAAGGCCCCAACCCCCTGCCCCAATGTACACTCACTCCCCTCTAGGCTTCAATCCCCTGCCCCAACGTACACTCACTCCAGTTTAGCCCCCCAACACCCTTACCTCAATGTACTCTCGCTCCCAACTAACAGCGAAAACTGGTCACCAAACGCTACATTGCAGTGCTTCAGCCTCTATCAATCAGTCTGAACGTCAGTCTAATAGAAACAAACGCCCAACCAAGAGCGGTACTAAAAATTTTTATTCGCGGTTTCAAATTCGACATGACTAGTAGACAATACGACTTGCTTACTGGCCAAGTTGATAGACTTAATGTAAGTGTTTTTTATTTTACAAGAAATAAAATTTAGTGTGATTTTTCTAACCATTTATGTGCTATACACTATATCTATATCGCAGAGATTGTTCCGTCAAGATGTTCGCGCAGCCACCAACAATGCCAGAGGCGCTGATTCCAGTGCAGCTGGCTTTAGTCGCAATAGAGATAGCGACTCTGCTGGTGCCGCTGCTAACCAGTTTAATGCGAAAGTAATGCTGGACGCTGATCAAATCTGCTTTGCACTGCGCGAAGGGTGAGCAGTACTCAGGGGATGTACTTTTTGGTGATTTTCGCTTCACAGTCGCTTCACATGACCTTGTTGGATCTCTAATTAGAGATTCATACTTTGATGATGGGATCTCTAATTAGGGATTCATACTTTGATGATGGGATCTCTAATTAGGGATTCATACTTTGTTGATGGGATCTCTAATTAGGGATTCATACTTTGATGATGGGATCTCTAATTAGAGATTCATACTTTGTTGATGGGATCTCTAATTAGGGATTCATACTTTGATGATGGGATCTCTAATTAGGGATTCATACTTTGTTGATGGGATCTCTAATTAGGGATTCATACTTTGATGATGGGATCTCTAATTAGGGATTCATACTTTGTTGATGGGATCTCTAATTAGGGATTCATACTTTGATGATGGGATCTCTAATTAGGGATTCATACTTTGTTGATGGGATCTCTAATTAGGGATTCATACTTTGATGATGGGATCTCTAATTAGGGATTCATACTTTGTTGATGGGATCTCTAATTAGGGATTCATACTTTGATGATGGGATCTCTAATTAGGGATTCATACTTTGTTGATGGGATCTCTAATTAGGGATTCATACTTTGATGATGGGATCTCTAATTAGGGATTCATACTTTGTTGATGGGATCTCTAATTAGAGATTCATACTTTGATGATGGGATCTCTAATTAGAGATTCATACTTTGATGATGGGATCTCTAATTAGAGATTCATACTTTGATGATGGGATCTCTAATTAGGGATTCATACTTTGTTGATGGGATCTCTAATTAGGGATTCATACTTTGATGATGGGATCTCTAATTAGAGATTCATACTTTGATGATGGGATCTCTAATTAGAGATTCATACTTTGATGATGGGATCTCTAATTAGAGATTCATACTTTGATGATGGGATCTCTAATTAGGGATTCATACTTTGATGATGGGATCTCTAATTAGGGATTCATACTTTGTTGATGGGATCTCTAATTAGGGATTCATACTTTGTTGATGGGATCTCTAATTAGGGATTAATAACTTGAATAATGGGATCTCTAATTAGGGATTCATACCTTGAATAACTGGATCTCTAATTAGGAATTAATACCTTGATAATGAAATCTGTAATGGATTTAAAAGCACAAAAATAATTTTCGCTAAAAAAGTGCGCCAGAACACTCACTATGTAATGTTTTTGACAATTTCCTGATGTTCTAAAAGAATGTAGCAGAATTTTACCACTTTTTTTCTACATTGCAGTCGGACTTCTATCTTAGACGTGAAATTGGATAAAATTGAAGCCAGTTTAAAGCGGATCGCTAAGAAGTACAGGTGAGTACGCTTATAAGACAGAGAGGGCGAACCCGCATGTGCTTAACAGATAACAGATAAAAGTACACAGTGGTCTCAAATAAACTCACTAAGTTTCGCTTTTACCTTGAAAAACTGCTGACTGCGATGAATCTATTTATCTATCTATCTATCTATCTATCTATCTATCTATCTATCTATCTATCTATCTATCTATCTATCTATCTATCTATCTATCTATCTATGTATGTATCTATGTATCTATCTATCTATCTATCTATCTATCTATCTATCTATCTATCTATCTATCTATCTATCTATCTATCTATCTATCTATCTATCTATCTATGTATCTATGTATCTATGTATCTATGTATCTATGTATCTATCTATCTATCTATCTATCTATCTATCTATCTATCTATCTATCTATCTATCTATCTATCTATCCATCTATCTGTCTGTCTGTCTGTCTGTCTGTGCTCCATGCCACACACAAAAATTCATTCTATCTATCCTCCACAGCCTGAAAGCTTCGCTAGGCTCCCTGTCGGCACTCGGCTACGATGGCAGGCAGCTGGTTGCCACAGAGGCCTGCCGCTGTTGTCACACCAAGCTGCCAAACGGCCAGTCAAAATTTGTTAAACTCTGCCGACCAGACAAATCGCCCTACATCCTGGATATTGGAGCCTGTCGCATTGTGCATTGCGTTGTGAGTTTTAATGCAAAAATCTCTAATTTCCGGAATTGGGCGGGCTTGTACACAACAATTGGGCATGGGGCTAGTCGTGTACAATAATATGATATGCAAAGTGTGAGATATTAGGGAAAGTTAGAGCCGATGTCTCTATACGATGTACGATGGGTAACTCTTGTTTTTTTGACAACTCAAACGACTGTATTGAGAGCGGATCACCTAAGTTGCAAAACCATAAAATAGCTGCGAAAAAGTCGTCCACCAGTCGTTGTGTTAGCGCTTAACTTTCTACTAAATGCGAAATGCGATTCTAAAATTCATAGAGTGACACTGGTGCGCTTTGGACGCAACTCAGCGATTTTACAGCGGCTCTGGAACGCCTCAGTTACAACTCTGCAACCTGCAACGAATCTGAAACGAATTTGGGGCGACGCAAGTAGTATGTGACGCTTCTTAGCCCTAGGTACCGTTTTAATCGTGTGTGCATGCTCAGGGGCCAGTTTTCAGAGTCGTTGCAGGTAACAAGTATGATAAGAGAGAAGTAACTCTAGACGACTCAAAGTCGTCAAAAAGTCGCCGAAGGATCACATTGAAGTGTTTTATTGTCTGCGACTGAGAGAGTCGTATTTGAGGCGTGCTAGAGGCGCTGTAGAAACACTGGATTCCATCATCAACTAGATGGGCCACTCAGCACATTTGCATGTAAGCTACTTTCAGTTCAGTAGTAAGTTAAACAGAAGCATTTTAATTTATTTTTAAAGCCAAGCCAAGGTTCATTTATTGCCTCTTATCTCCAGCTTAAACCCTCCAACCGCGCCTACCACACTACCCCCCCCGCATCGCCCCAATTTTTATTGCCTTTCTCGGAATTCCAGCCTAAAGCTGCCATGTACATTTCAGTGGACTGGCCAATGTACATTTCTGCTGAACCAAATAGCAAGGTGTTTACGCCTGGAAGTTTGGGCTTCTAAATTTATCAAAGTCATTTCAGCTGCCTTGAATTTTATAAAACAGCTTATGTATTCTTCTTTGCTACTGAACTGAAAGTAGGTAGAAAGCTGTTATACTGAGTATATATGCGTGAGTGCCCATCTAGTTATTCTAGTATCTGTGGTGTAGCCTATTGAACTCTTATTAGCCTACTAAGTTAGTAGAAAGTTAAGCGCCAACACAACGATTATTAGGAGGACTTTTTTCGCGGCTCTTTTACAATTCTATAACTCATGTGACGCGCAACAGTCGCCTCTCCGTCGCAGAGAGGCCGGCCGGCTGACGCCTTGATTTTTACACGCACCCTCTACCCCTCCATCAATACCCAACAGTCCACGGCAAATCGCCTAGCCAACTTTTTCCAAGTGTCATCCTCATCCTCGGCCGCCGATGAGGCCGAGGAAGCTGAGCCGGAACTTGACGAGGAGCTGCTCAAAACTCTGCGCTTTCTCACACGTCGCGGCGTCGGTCGCAACGGCGCTGGTCGATCTGGCGGCACTGCCGAAAAAGATCGGCACCGATTCCGCGGCCACCTGGACGGCTTGTCGTTTCACCTGCCCACCGGACCTCTGTCGTCGGACCGGGGGCTCACCTGCCTGATGGACGAGGTGGAACTGCTGTGGCTGAAGACCGGCCCTGCAGAGTCCAATCTGGTTGATGAGCATCTCAGACAGTTGTGCCTGGCGCCTGAAACTGCGCCCAACTCAGTGCACCAACTGACGCTTAGGCTGAGAATTGTTGCCAATCAGTGCATTGATAAGCCCATTGTTGATGCCGCAATCGCCTGCGGTTTTGGCGTTAATGCGCCTATGGATTTGCCAAAGTGAGTAGTGAGATGCGATTTTGGTATCTTATTATAGAGATATTGGTAGCTTATAATTGAGTACTGGTAGCTTATAATTGAGTATTGGTAGCTTATAATTGAGTATTGGTAGCTTATAATTGAGTATTGGTAGCTTATAATTGGTATTGGTAGCTTATAATTGAGTATTGGTAGCTTATAATTGAGTATTGGTAGCTTATAATTGAGTATTGGTAGCTTATAATTGGGTATTGGTAGCTTATAATTGAGTATTGGTAGCTTATAATTGGTATTGGTAGCTTATGATTTGGCATTGGTAGCTTATAATTGAGTATTGGTAGCTTATAATTGGGCATTGGTAGCTGATAATTGGGCATTGGTAGCTTATAATTGGGCATTGGTAGCTTATAATTGAGTATTGGTAGCTTATAATTGGTATTGGTAGCTTATAATTGGGCATTGGTAGCTTATAATTGGGTATTGGTAGCTTATAATTGGTATTGGTAGCTTATAATTGGGTATTGGTGGCTGATAATTGGGGCATTGGTAGCTTATAATTGGGGTATTGGTAGCTTATAATTGGGGCATTGGTAGCTTATAATTGGTATTGGTAGCTTATGATTTTGTATTGGTAGCTTATAATTGGGTATTGGTAGCTTATAATTGGGCATTGGTAGCTTATAATTGGGTATTGGTAGCTTATAATTGGGTATTGGTAGCTTATAATTGGGCATTGGTAGCTTATAATTGGGCATTGGTAGCCTATAATTGGGGCATTGGTAGCTTATAATTGGGCATTGGTAGCTTATAATTGGGCATTGGTAGCTTATAATTGGGCATTGGTAGCTTATAATTGGGCATTGGTAGCTTATAATTGGGCATTGGTAGCTTATAATTGGGCATTGGTAGCTTATAATTGGGCATTGGTAGCCTATAATTGGACATTGGTAGCTTATAATAGGGTATTTGGATTAGAACGGTTTTTAATGTTAGACCATTAGCTATATCAATCTAACGGTGACTACTATTTTACTAAACTATTCCGCAGAATGTCGTTAGTCTTCAAAACCCAAATAGTTCAACTACGGCTGAGTCCTGAGGCCCTAGCAACCGTTGCCGGGGCAGCCAAGTGGAGCGGGCCATCTCTAACCAGTCTGCTGGGCGTGCCTTCTGTTCTGCCGAATTTCTCCAAACAGCATGAGCAAGAAAATCCCAACAAGATTGAGAGCCCGCTAAAATGGCAGGCTTACGCGGTAGTTAACAAGTTGGTTGTTACCATGGAGACCACGAAGTTGAAGGCTCTGATTGAAAGGCTGCGATTGAATGCGGTGAAACAGCCTAACTGGCTTGAGGCCAGACTGTTTGTGGACTTGCTGTCGGTTGAGGTGAGACTTAAATCTCAAAAACATTTTCTTTTAATACTTAATATCTGTGCCTGCTGTAATCCTCATGATTCACCTGCTGTAATCCTCATGATTCACCTGCTGTAATCCTCATGATTCACCTGCTGTAATCCTCATGACTCACCTGCTGTAATCCTCATGATTCACCTGCTGTAATCCTCATGATTCACCTGCTGTAATCCTCATGATTCACCTGCTGTAATCCTCATGATTCACCTGCTGTAATCCTCATGATTCACCTGCTGTAATCCTCATGATTCACCTGCTGTAATCCTCATGATTCACCTGCTGTAATCCTCATGATTCACCTGCTGTAATCCTCATGATTCACCTGCTGTAATCCTCATGATTCACCTGCTGTAATCCTCATGATTCACCTGCTGTAATCCTCATGATTCACCTGCTGTAATCCTCATGATTCACCTGCTGTAATCCTCATGATTCACCTGCTGTAATCCTCATGATTCACCTGCTGTAATCCTCATGATTCACCTGCTGTAATCCTCATGATTCACCTGCTGTAATCCTCATGATTCACCTGCTGTAATCCTCATGATTCACCTGCTGTAATCCTCATGATTCACCTGCTGTAATCCTCATGATTCACCTGCTGTAATCCTCATGATTCACCTGCTGTAATCCTCATGATTCACCTGCTGTAATCCTCATGATTCACCTGCTGTAATCCTCATGATTCACCTGCTGTAATCCTCATGATTCACCTGCTGTAATCCTCATGATTCACCTGCTGTAATCCTCATGATTCACCTGCTGTAATCCTCATGATTCACCTGCTGTAATCCTCATGATTCACCTGCTGTAATCCTCATGATTCACCTGCTGTAATCCTCATGATTCACCTGCTGTAATCCTCATGATTCACCTGCTGTAATCCTCATGATTCACCTGCTGTAATCCTCATGATTCACCTGCTGTAATCCTCATGATTCACCTGCTGTAATCCTCATGATTCACCTGCTGTAATCCTCAGACACCCTCCGCATCCCACCAGGATTTCGCAGACGCTCACCCGCAGCCGGTGGGCGCGGGCTCCAAGCTGGATCGCAGTCGACCTCTTCGCCTGCTTAGCAGCCAGCTCGATGCGGTCGAAGTTGCCGATTCGGGATTTGAGACACAAGGCGCAAAAATTGGCAAGCGTCTGAAACGGGTGCCCTATAAAATCCCGGACGAAGATTTCGGTTTTCTCAGCCTGTCGGCCGTGGTGTCGCCCGAACGAATGTCGGCGGAAACTCAACTGGACGCTCTGGGAGCCTGTCTGCAGCCCGACTGTCTGGCTGGCTGTCTGCACCTGGCCGAAGACGTGTGCAACCGGCTTGCCGACCTGCCGCTGCCGCCGCCTGTGCTTGCCGTGAGTTCTGCTCTGCTGACTGACTGACAGACAGACCGCTGATAGACAGACAGACACATTGATACACTAGGACAGACACTGGGACAGACACTGGGACAGACACTGGGACAGACAGTAGGACAGACACTGGGACAGATACTGGGACAGACAGTAGGACAGACACTGGGACAGATACTGGGACAGACAATGGGACAGACACTGGGACAGACACTGGGACAGACACTGGGACAGGCACTGGGACAGACACTGGGACAGACACTGGGACAGACACTGGGACAGGCACTGGGACAGACACTGGGACAGACACTGGGACAGACACTAGAACAGACACTATGACAGACACTGGGACAGACACTAAGACAGACACTATGACAGACACTAAGACAGACACTATGACAGACACTAAGACAGACACTGGGACAGACACTGGGACAGACACTAAGACAGGCATACAGACACTAGGACAGACACTTAAGACAGACACTATGACAGACACTAGGACAGACACTATGACAGACACTAGGACAAACACTAGAACAGAAACTAGGACAGACACTGTGACAGACACTAAGACAGACACTAGGACAGACACTAGGACAGACACTAGGACAGACACTGGGACAGACACTAGGACAGACACTGGGACAGACACTGGGACAGAAATAGGGACAGACACTGGGACAGACACTGGGACAGACACTAGGACAGACACTGGGACAGACACTAGGACAGACACTGGGACAGACACTGGGACAGACACTGGGACAGACACTGGGACAGACACTGGGACAGACACTAGGACAGACACAGGGACAGACACTGGGACAGACACTAGGACAGACACTGGGACAGACACTAGGACAGACACTAGGACAGACACTAGGACAGACACTGGGACAGACACTAGGACAGACACTAGAACAGACACTGGGACAGACACTGGGACAGACACTGGGACGGACACTAGGACAGACACTGGGACAGACACTGGGACAGACACTGGGACAGACACTAAGACAGACACTGGGACAGACACTGGGACAGACACTGGGACAGACACTGGGACAGACACTAAGACAGACACTAGGACAGACACTGGGACAGACACTAAGACAGACACTAGGACAGACACTGGGACAGACACTGGGACAGACACTAAGACAGACACTAAGACAGACACTATGACAAACACTAGGACAGATGCTAGGACACAACCCCTATTATTGCCTGCTACTCTTGAGTACCATCCCCACCCATCAATCAGCCGCAGCATTCCCAAGACGGCCCGGCGCGGCCGCACCGCCGCATCCGCCAGTCGCCGCCGCCTCCAGTCAGCCTGGAGCTGCGGCTCACCAATGCCAGGCTGGATTTGGCCTCCGCCGAGCACCAGATCCTGTGCGTGTTCCGGCTGTCCGAGCTGCGCATCGAAGCTTCGGCCACCTACGAGCGGCCGGCATCGACTGGTGGCGCTATGAAGGAGTACCGGCTGAAACGCGAACTACAGCTGGAGTGCACCGGTTTAGAAGCGGACACTGGCCGGTCCAGTCTGGTGCCCAATCGGCAAAGGCGTCGACTGTATGCCAAGCCGTTATTAGCCGATTTGCCTGACGAGCCTGTGGCCAGAATTCGGATTACCAGTTGGCCAGCTGGTCCCGGCCCAAGCCGATTGGATATTGACTGCAAATTGAATAAAGTGCAGCTTGTACTTTTGCCCGAGCTGATGGCTGGGCTGAAGGTAATTAATATGCCTACTATTATGAACCTGGTTCACCTGAACTTGTTAAACAAAACTTTATGACTTTAATCAACAGCATTCGCGTCCCTAGATGACCTTTAATGGCCATACAACCCTTGCAACACTAGATGGCCTTGAATGACCATCCAACCCTCGCGACCCCAGAGGACCCTGAATGACCATCCAACCCTCGCGACCCCAGAGGACCCTGAATGACCATCCAACCCTCGCGACCCCAGATGACCCTGAATGACCATCCAACCCTTGCAACTCTAGATGGCCTTGAATGACCATCCAACCCTCGCGACCCCAGATGACCCTGAATGACCATCCAACCCTCGCGACCCCAGATGACCCTGAATGACCATCCAACCCTTGCAACACTAGATGGCCTTGAATGACCATCCAACCCTCGCGACCCTAGATGACCTTGAATGACCACCCAACCCTCGCGACCCTAGATGACCTTGAATGACCATCCAACCCTCGCGACCCTAGATAACCTTGAATGACCACCCAACCCTCGTGATCCTAGGTGACCTTAAATGATCATCGAACCCTCGCGATTCTAGATGACCTTGAA
Source organism: Macrostomum lignano (assembly GCA_002269645.1). Lineage (NCBI taxonomy): Eukaryota > Metazoa > Platyhelminthes > Macrostomidae > Macrostomum > Macrostomum lignano. The sequence goes on from NIVC01001973.1 coordinate 146,168, forward strand.
TAACCATCGATGTAACCCCCGTGACCTTAGCTGACCTTGAATGAGTATTTAACCCTCGTGACCTTAGATACCCTTAATGATAATCTATTATCATTATCCTTGAATATTGGCGAATAACCCTTTTGACGTTCAATGACCTTGACTGGCAATCTAACCTTCTTGAACCTAAATGACCTTGAAATATCATTCAACTCTGGCGACCCTAGATGACCTTGAATGAGCATGCAACCCCGTGACCGACCTTAAATGAACTTGAGTGGCCTTCCTACCGTCGAGACCCTAGATGACCCACTTTAAAATTATTTAATACGTGAACATCCAGCCATTAAAAAAATCCCAGGAGTTCAGCACTTCAATTCAAGAGCCGCTGGAGCAGCTGCAATCTCGCTTAAACTGGCAAGCTGGCGACGTACTTGAATCGGCCCAGACTGAGGTCAGTTTATAAAAATAATTTTTTCCTCAGATACAGTATGTCGATGAATTTTTTGTTGAATTTTCAAAACCTGCCAGATTCGCCAAGCCGGCGGCCTGACAGCCCGGGCTGAGATCAGCGCGCCTCGACTCATCCTGCCGCTCCGTGGCGGCGCCGGAAACCGCGCCCTGTACGCAGACTTGGGCAGCCTGCTGTTGAGCAGCACCAGCTCCTCTGCTCAGTCAAATTCCGATGACACAACTGATGCCGTGCAATTCTACGAGTTCGGCTACAGTCGGCCGGCTTTGAAGGAGCTGTTCACCTCAGAGGATGCGGTGATGACGTCATCATCCGACATGGCTCTACTGGCTGATGAGTTGCGGGTTCGAATCTCTGGCTTGTCGGCCTCGGTCTGTCAGCTGGCCGCGGGCAGCCGCGTTGGCGATATTGTGGTTGCCGGGCAGGGTAGCAACCAACTCGGAAATAGTTCGAGACTGCTTCGGTTTTACGGCGAGAGCGACGGTAATAAAATCGGTAATGAGCAGCCGGTGCTCACTGCTCAGATTGCCAGGCTGCGGTGCTCGGATGCCACCATTTCTGACGAGCATTGTTGCCAAGCTTGGCTGGCTGTTGCCATGGAAACGCCCGGACTAAGGCTTGTAGCCGATCGATCCGATTTGCTGTCGATTGCTTCGCTAGCGGCGTCGGAGATCGCCGAGAGCGGCGAGGATTCCGTTGATGGAGTTGATCAGCTGGGCCGGCCTGCGGGCACCAGGTGGGCCTACGACCTGTCCGTGGGAGCCTGCTCCGTCGGCTTGGTGCTGCGTCGGCAACGACCGTCAACGATCTGGCAGCTTCGGCTGGCTGACGCCGGCGTTGAGGCCGTGGCGCATGACGAGAGCGAGGGCGAGGGCGGCGTCCAGAGAGAGCCGCTGGACAGATGGAGGTGAGGCTTGGCTAGTTTTGAGTGGGTATCTAGATTGTATCTGAGAGGGTATATAGATTGCGTCTGAAAGAGAATCTAGATTGCAACTGAGGGTATCGAGATTGCAACTGAGGGTATCGAGATTGCAACTGAGGGTATCGAGATTGCAACTGAGGGTATCGAGATTGTCTCTGAGGGTATCTAGATTATATCTGATAGGGTATCGAGATTGTATCTAAGAGGGTATCGAGATTGCACCTGAGGGTATCTAGATTGCACCTGGGAGGGTATCTAAATCGTATCTTAGGGTATCTAGATTGCGCATGGGAGGGTATCTAGATTGCATCTGAGGGTATCTAGATTACATCTTAGGGTATCTAGATTGCATCTGAGGGTATCTAGATTACATCTTAGGGTATCTAGATTGCATCTTAGGGTATCTAGATTGCATCTGAGGGTATCTAGATTGCATCTTAGGGTATCTAGCTTGCAGCTGAGAGGGTATCTAGATTGCATCTGAGGGTATCTAGATTGCATCTTAGGGTATCTAGCTTGCAGCTGAGAGGGTATCTAGATTGCATCTGAGGGTATCTAGATGGTATCTGAGAGGGTATCTAGATCGTATCTGAGGGTATCTAGATCGAATCTGAGAGGTATTTAGACTGCGTTTAAGCGGATGACCGAAGCTGAAGCCAGATTAGTCCTGAGTACCTACCTGTACACGTAAGCGAAAAGTACGCGTGTACTCCCCAACAGTGCCATTATCTTTTTTCGCATCTTCCAGCATCTTCAGTCGCAGCGTCTCGAAGTCGGACTCGAACTCCAAACCTACCGATCTATTATCGATTCGCAGTTTGCCTCGCTCGCTGACAGTTAGGTTGGCAGCCTGCCAATTGCGGCTGTGGCCTGATGAGCTGCCTCTGCTTAGCGACTGCATGGCAACGATGGCTGCTCAGGGTCAGCCCGCGCCTAGCAACCAAGCCAAGCCTCGGGAAACTGGTAGGTTCTGTCTGCCTGTAGCCTGTCCGTTTGTCTGTCTGTCTGTCTGTCTGTCTGTCTGTCTGTCTGTCTGTCTGTCTGTCTGTCTTATCTGTCTGTCTGTCTGTGTATTTGTCTTTCTTATCTGTCTGTCTGTCTGTCTTATCTGTCTGTCTGTCTGTGTATTTGTCTGTCTTATCTGTCTGTCTGTTAGTCTGTCTGTCTGTCTGTCTTTCTGTCTGTCTGTCTGTCTGTCTGTCTGTCTGTCTTATCTGTCTGTCTTGTCTGTCTTTCTGTCTGTTAGTCTGTCTGTCTTTTTTCATTTTTTTCTTTGCTTATAGCAAGGATACAGCTATTTTCTCCTATTTACAGCTATTTACTGAGAAACTTTTATTGAGTAGTAAGAGTAGTATTTTTTCTATTCTTTTCTCCAGAGCCATCGTCGGTCGCAGCCGCGGCAGCCTCGCCAGAGCAGCGATTTTCGCCCGCGCTGAGCGTTGAAACTTCGGCGTTGCGTGTGCAAATTTTTCAAAATGCTCGCCCCCAGCCAAATAGTAACCATGGCAACCAAACTGCTAGCGGCGGCGGCGGCGGCAACGCATTTTGCTTTCAACTTGGCGGTTTCAACGGCTCATTTAGCGAGACAGAATTGACTGATCTTTGTTTGACCTTTTATAAGGATGGCTTTCGGAAGCCAATGACACTGCAGGATTCTGCGATTGCTGATGGTGTTGAGGTGAGCGTTTGAAGGTCAAAAGTTTGTTAGCTTGCAAAGTTCCCCATTGGCTAGATTTTCACTGGGGATGTGGGGTGAAATTTTTATCCTTAACTGTGATCTAGTTGTGAGATTTCGATCACATGGTGAGATTTTGCGCTTAGAGTGAGATTTAGAACATATAATGAGATTTTGATCACAGGGTAAGATTTTGATCAAAGGGTGAGATTTTAATCACAGGGTGAGAATTCTATCCCAAATTCGAATCTAGCGTGAGATTTTGATGCCGAACTGTGAGATTTTGTTCGGACAATGAAAATATTTTGTTTAACTGTTGAACCTGTTGCCCCAACACTCGCAGCTGCTCAGCACCGAGACTATTTGTCTATCGCTGCCTGCTCCTACTTTGATCTTCAAATCACGACTCAATATTAGAATTGCTCCTTCCGCTGTGAGTAGCGCTGTTTCCATTGTCAACACTTGGCAACCGTTGCTAAGGCCTCAACAGACCGCTGGTGAGAGAGCAGTTGTTATTTTAATGAGTCTTTTTTGTCCAAACCTTTGCCTTGAATTATTATTTAAAAAGAAATCAAACTACTTGAAGTAGTTTAAATGAGTTTGAAAAAGTAATTCAATGTAGATTAGTTATTATTAAAACAAAATTGCACGCACACTTGCCTTAATATGAGTAGTTATTCTGTTTTTTGTCTTATTTTTTAAATATTTTCATTTCTCTGCCAAGTTTTTTTACAACACAAGTCGCCAATATTGCAGCCACCACCTCAGCGTCTCCAGCCTCATCTAAGATGGTAATGATAGATAGAAATATTCTAATTACAAAACTCAAGCTCTGCTTGTTTGGCGCTAGTCAAATTTATCTACTCAATACCCACACCGTGTTAATGGTGTTGAATGTTTCTTTCTATAATTTTGCATGCCTACTGAGTATTGAAGACTAATAAAAACTCTTGTTGAGTGTAGTGTAAATCTTTTTACCATAAACCACAGATAATAGAATTATCTAGATGGACAACTGAAGCAGGCACATTTACTAAGTAAAACAGCTTTCTACTTTCAGTTCAGTAGCAAAGAAGAATACATAAGCTGTTTTATAAATTTAAAGGCAGCTGAAATCACTTTGATAAGTTTAGAAGCCAAAGCTTGCAAGCGTAAACAACTTGCTAATTGGTTCTGCCACAATGTACATTGCCCAGTCCACTGAAATGTACATGGCAGCTTTAGGCTGGAATTCCGAGAAAGGCAATAAAAATTGGGGCGGGCGGAGGGGTGGGGTAGTGTGGAAAGGCGCGGTTTGGGCTTTAAGCTGAGGGGGGTAAGAGCCAATAAATGAGTTTAAATGGCTTTAAAAATGCATTAGAATGCTTTAGTTTGACTTACTACTGAACTGAAAGTAGCTGGCACGCAAATGTGCTGAGTGGCCCATTTAGTTATTATAGTATGTGCTTTAAACTGATTTAATCTGATTTGTTGTGACTGTTAATATAAAATACTACTGACATTTTAATTACTAGTAGTATGTTGCGCGCGCGACTATTTTGCCAACAGTGTTCTGCGAAGTTATAATAAATTCCTAAATGACATTGCTAATTTGCAGTTTGGCAGCTTGACTGTCGCTACAAATACCGTTTCCATGGTGATTGGCGACTCACCCACTGGCGCAGGCAGCGTTGCGTTTAGCCTTGACCATCTCACAGTTGGCTTTGAACATGTGAGTGTGGGCCAGCATCTCTTTTAGCCGTAGTGTTCTGTCAGCATGTCTGTTTGGCTTTGCACCTGGCAATTGTCTCTCTCTGTGTTTTTGTATCCTCGTGTCTGTGTTCTTGTGTCCTCTTGTTGTGTTTTGGTTTTTGTGTCCTTGTGTCCTTGTCTCTTTATATCTGTGTCCTCGTGCCTTATATTTTCTTTGTGTCCTTGTGTCTGCATCTGTGCTGTGTGTCCTTTCTGTATCCTTGCATCTTTGTCTACACATTCCCATATTAACTGCAGGCCTCCTGCTCTGCGACCTTCGAACGCCCATCCGCCAGCGCCTCGCTGACCAGCACAAGCGCGGAACTCATTGAAGAGCCTCTGCTGATTCTGGAGACTCCTTCATCTGATAGCTATCAGTCGGCCTGCACTTATCCGCGATTCCAACTTGCGGCCAACTGGTCTGCCGATGTTACATCCGTAGTGCTGTCCTGTCCGCTTCACAGAATCTGCTTGGTCGTGTCGCCTGCCGTAGCCGCTGCGATCGCTCAGTTAGTCGAAAATTTGCGTCAAGCGTTTGCCGGAAGTAGACCAAGTACTAAAAATGACGATATCGGACGTGTACATGTCGCAGGAAATGAAACTGAACATGAACCACCTAATAGCTTTAATGGTAACGATTCTGGACAAGAGAAACCAACTGGAAATGGTTCCGATGACGCTAGTAAGTGCAAAAATCAAACCGGAACTATTTCTAGTAACGGAAATGGACGGAAAAATCGTACCGGAAGTGGTTCGAATGGAAATACAGTTCGAGAAACTCGAACCAGAGGCGTGTCAGTTGACGGAACTAGACGCGAGAATCGAACCGGAAGTGGGTCAGGTGACGGAACTAGACGCGAGAATCGAACCGGAAGTGGGTCAGGTGACGGAACTAGACGCGAGAATCGAACCGGAAGTGGGTCAGGTGACGGAACTGGACGCGAGAATCAAACCGGAAGTGGGTCAGGTGACGGAACTAGACGCGAGAATCAAACCGGAAGTGGGTCAGGTGACGGAACTAGACGCGAGAATCGAACCGGAAGTGAGTCAGGTGACGGAACTGGACGTGAGAATCGAACCGGAAGTGGGTCAGGTGACGGAACTGGACGTGAGAATCGAACCGGAAGTGGGTCAGGTGACGGAACTGGACGCGAGAATGGAACCGGAACCGGAAACGGAAGCCAAGCGTGGAAGTTCCGCGTCGACCTGCACAGCATTGGCATTCTGTTACGTTTGGATTCGAACCTACTAACAACAATGACAACGACGCCTGACGGCGCAGCTTGCCAGCGCTGCAGAGGCTCCGGCAGAGGCTGTAGAAACGTTGCCAACCTCAGCATCGACAACGTCGGTCCCGTATGGTTGAAAACCAAATTAACTGGCGTCAAGCGTCGTTTCGTGCGATTGAAACCCGACGCAGCGGCTGCTGTCGAACGGCTTTACCGACGCTGGCTGTCTACGCCGGTCTCGTCGGTATTGTCAAATCAATCGTCAGTGGAGCTGGTCGATTCCGACCAATGGAGAGTCTGTTTTGAACAATTGGTCAATGACAACGCTATTACTTCTAGCAGTAGTATTAGCAGTAGTATGGAGGTCGGCATGACGATGTTACAGCCGAAATCGCGACGTCTCTACCGACGCTGCCTTCCTGGATTTGTCGGGCAAGTCGAATTTTCGCAACAGCCTGACAAAGGAGAAGTTAATCGTCCAGTTCGATTCCAGATCAAGCTGGGCCGCTTGCAGGTGGACCAGTCGTGTCCTCAGGCGCCCGACCAGTTCAGGGTGCCGCTGTCCTTGAAGGCAAGGCCTAAAGCTGACGTCCTTGGTGAAGGTCGTCTTTTAGGAGCGGATTTGAAAGTCTGCATGGCTGCTGCCGGTTCTGCTGAAGTCGAGGATGATGGAGCGTGAGTCTGCTAATCTTCGATAATCTATCGCTAATTCTACATAATCCATCGCTAATCTTATATAATCCATCGCTAATCTTCGATAATTCATCGCTAATCTTATATAATCCATCGCTAATCTTACATAATCCATCGCTTATCTTAGATAATCCATCGCTAATCTTAGATAATCCATCGCTAATCTTACATAATCCATCGCTAATCTTAGATAATCCATCGCTAATCTTCGATAATATGTCGCTAATCTTAGATAATCCATCGCTAATCTTCGATAATATGTCGCTAATCTTAGATAATCCATCGCTAATCTTCGATAATATGTCGCTAATCTTAGATAATCCATCGCTGATCTTACATAATCCATCGCTAATCTTAAATAATCCATCGCTGAATTTACATCACCCAGGTCTGCCCAGCCGCCACCGCTGCACATCTCTGAGATGTCGCTCGCACTCGGTCGCCTGGACCTCTGCTACGACCCGGCGTTCTTCGTCCGCCTGCTGGCCACGCTGACGCCCCAGTCTGACGCGCCATCGAGCGGTGTTCGCATCGACCGGTTCCAACTGTTGCGCAATCTGCGTTTGTACGCCGAAAATCTGCCGTTGCGAACGTCAGAATCTGCGGCCCAAGGCAACGGCTGGCGTCTTCGAGCCACGGTTCCCGCCGGCAACGCTCTCGGAGTCGCCTGGCCGGACAACGACGGTGGCGACGCCCAGCAGTGGGCCAGGAGGGAGTTCAAGCGGCTGATTAAGCGTCGGCCAGGGATGGCCGTCACCCTGCCGCTGGGCTGCCTGCTCGGCACCTGTCGTGAGTTATTTTTCTATATTCTAATTTTTAGTTGATTTGTTGACGATATTACGCAGCAAATTTTATGGAAGAATCCAGGGCTTCCTCTAACGATTTTCTAAAAATTTCTTAGCGATTCCCCCGGAAGTCTCTTGGAATTTCCCAAAAAGTCCTCAGGGATTTCCCAGAATTCCTCAGGGATTCCCCAGAATTCCTCAGGGATTCCCCCCAGAATTCCTCAGGGATTCCCCCAGAATTCCTCAGGGATTCCCCAGAATTCCTCAGGGATTCCCCCAGAATTCCTCAGGGATTCCCCCAAAATTCCTCAGGGATTCCCCCAGAATTCCTCAGGGATTCCCCTAGAACTCCTCAGGGATTTCCCAGAATTTTTCAGGGATTGCTCCAGAAATTTCCAGAAAAAATCCAGAAAAACTCCCTAATCGTCTCCTAAAGATTTTTGCAAAAGATTTTCTCCTTCTCCATGTGGAACGAAAATTTCCATGGTTGAATACTAGCGTTAATTTAGTTAAGAGTTCTGTCAAAGAACTTAAGCAAGATTGGTATTTGAAATTATCTAAAAAATTCCTAAAAATCGATTTTTTTGTAGTGCGTCGCAAAGAGTTTACACCTGTTCAACTGTCATCGTGGATGCAGTCGGCTCTGTCGTCAACAAAATCGACGCCGATTGCCATTGTCGATGTCGACGTGCCCGACAGTTCAGCGACGTCCGCTGCCGCGTTGCTTCATCAACTTGGTAGATGCTGTCCAAGCGAGCAAATTGTAGCCGTGGATTCGAACTCCGGACTACTGCTAACAACTGCTCGCCTGATTGAGCTGCACGTAGAGGCGGCTGGAGCTGCTGCAGCTTCAGTTCCGCCTGTGCGTCGTCAGTTCCGCTTGCTAACGCAACAGTCGGGTGACGGCGGGTGCAGCGACGGTGCTGATGCTGTTGAAAACGTTGAAGCCACCGTTGACGGCGTGCGGCTGCTGCCTGGCGGGGAGACCCTCGCCACTGGGCCTGAGTTTGCCAGGGTAAGTGTGGAGGCAAGTGCGGAAGCTTCTCGTAGGGGGTGTGAGAGTTAAGGACCATAGACAGTCAGTGAAGAGGGATAGAGAGGTGGTGGGTGTGAGATATAAGGGCCATGGACAGTCATTGGGGAGGGATAGAAAGGTGGTGGGTGTGAGAGATAAGGGCCATAGACAGTCAGTGGGGAGGGATAGAGGGGTGGTGGGTGTGAGAGATAAGGGCCATAGACAGTCAATGGAGAGGGATAGAGAGGTGGTGGGTGTGAGAGATAAGGGCCATAGACAGTCAGTGGGGAGGGATAGAGGGGTGGTGGGTGTGAGAGATAAGGGCCATAGAC